>OX596058.1:8981576-9581576 GCA_951394065.1 Venusia cambrica | reverse complement strand
AAAACCAGTGTATTCCTCGGACCAATCATCCTCCCGGCATGTGTCTAATGTTGCCTGTTAATAAATAAGGAACTTCAAGAGGGTGCTGATATGAAAAGTTAAATAAACCGTTGGACGTACCTTACGGTATTTCTAATGAGCTTGCTACCTGTCACGTATTGATAGCTAGTTACTCGCAAACTTTTGCGCCTTTTGGTGTACTGGTGATTCATCCTCTATAGTAGTGATCAGTTTTTTTTTATATTTTGAATGGATCAGCTCTTGATTTTGAAACTTGCACATGCAAGGAGGTCCACAATGTAGCTAGCTAACCCAGAAGATGCCTAATAACTCTTTTCTTGAGGATATTGGGGTTGTAACTTAAGTTTAACCGACTTCCAGAAGACAGTCGGTTATTTGTGATATCTATAAAAAAATAATGAAATGAATAAAAAATTCTTTATTGAACAATTCAAAATTCTAAAACTAAAGTAACAGCATAATGGTTGGTCTTATCGCTTAAAAGAGATCTCTCCAAGCCAACCATAGGATGTAAAGGATAGTACAAATACGGTAAATATAAATAATAAATATAATGAATAAGATAAATGGAAATAAACCGGTGCTAGTTCAAAAAGTGCAAAGCGAATTGCTACATCGAGCGTATTAGTTAGCACTTAACAAAATCACTAGCGTTCAAGTATTTCCACAAAAACCCTATTCAATTGCTGGAAAAATCCAGCCAAATAGATAAAAAAAGGCCGAAAGCTTTGACGCGAGAGTTATCGTTTAACGGCGTAACAACAACATGGATATTGAACGTTTGTTGAATAGAAGCGTCGACCGTGCCCCGTTCAGGGAGTAAGGGTCGCGCCACACGTTATAGCATTCAGTCAGTTTTATATGAACCAACAACGACTAACATTGATATTAAATGTTTACTGAACAGAAGCGACGACCATGCCCTGTTGTTTGCTGGAATAAAACTTACTTAAGCAATTTTAGCAAAAAAAAATGTACTACGGGGAGGTGACACTTGGCTTCATCTCACCTGATTTGGCGCTGATCTCAGGCTGAAGGTGTAAGCGCATGCACCCGGAATCCTCAACTGTTTGAGCAACTGGCTATCTTACCTTTGAATGCTGGCCCACAACAATTTAAGAATTGTCGTTATGGCGAAAGAATTAGGTAAAATGGTGGTTAGCAAGCCAGGCGGGCTTTAACAAAATCCTACCACCAACCAAACCAAGCACAATATTGCACTCCCATTGGGAATCGAACCGGACCTCTGGATCTGATGGGCGAACCACTAGACCACAGAGGCGGTTAGCAATCAATCAGTTTCTGAATTGGGTATTTGACGGTATTTGACAAATGTTATCTATTAGTACATATTTTACTTTCGATTTCGCATCGAAAGTAAAATATGTACTAATTGACAGTACTAATAGCGATTTGTATTAATCTTACTTAAAATGTATTACTTTAAAATCTAAAAACCCCGGAAAACTTTGTGATATTTTTAGTTGGCGTGCTAAATTAGTTTGGAATGTCCTCAACCAACGGCCGAATTTAATAATGTATCTACGGCTAGCTAGGCTGAAGGGACACGATTTGAGAAGCACATCACATCAACCGCCCATTAGAGTCCACTGCTGGATAGAGGCTCCTTCAAAGCTGGAGGGATATGCCGTAATCACCACGCTTGGCAGATGGATTGGTGATCGCAGTAATGCAGATAATACACAGAACGAAGCTACTGCCCTCCCTCTGGTGATATCCCTTTATCAACTTTTACGACATCCAACTCATGGAGGGGTCGATTCTAAAGCCGCGACCGCCACTGCAACCTTTGGAAGAAATACTTAGAAGTAATAACTTTTTGTACGCATAAAGTACTAATTCTAAAGATAGAAGAGGTTGAATTGTAAAAGATTTTACATTCATGAATTGACATGTGATTGTGCCGATCCCACCTAGTATTAATAATCGACAGGTAGATGATGATGTTGAATTGACATCAGTTGAAACATCCGTTGACAGTTGTCTATCAAGCAAACTGATGTACTTCTGGATATTGGCTTGATAGTGTGAAGCAGGTATAACTGGCGATAGTGCTTGCAACAGGTGGGCCGTGCGGGACCTTACCGCCTCTTTGTGAGTAGTTCCGTCACTGGTAATAGTACCACAAGCGTTCCCTTTCATATACGAGTGTAAACCTGCTTTGAACCTGTGTTTTGAGGTTGATATAAAATTGCAATATGTATGCTGTTTTTAGGATTTTGCGTGAGCGTAATAACAGTGACATGCGTGCCTAGACAAGATGTAATTGACATCATTTTTTTTATTGTTCTACGTGGAAGCGCTTGGCCTTCATCTCATCAGGTTTCAAGTATATGGCCGAAAGTGGAAGCGCACTACACCCGGAATCCTCAACAGTCTGAGGAACTGGCTATCCCTCTAAATGCCGGAACACAACAATTTAGAATTGGAAATTTGGAAGGAAGTTACCAGTCGGACTTAAACAAGGTCCTATCACCAACCAAACCAAGCACAATATTGTACTCCCTGGAGATTGAACCCGGGACCTCTGGATCTGGCACCGGCGGGCGAACCATTAGACCAAAGAGGTTAAAATCGAAAGATATTATGAAACCGGTTCAGTGGGAGTTGGAATTGCACACGGAGGTTTCCAAGCCACATTCAAACATAAAATATCAAATTTTATTTGTGATTTCGTGCGGGTCTGAATTACAATTGGGCAGTTTATATCATTGATTTTTTTTTCAAATTATTTTTATTCAATAAAAAGTACAATTAAACTAACTATGTACAAAGGAATCAGTCATATTATTGATTGTTAGACTTAGACCTAAAGATAACAATCACACCAAGTTGTCTTTTGTACGATCTTTGGTTTCGTACGACACGGTTGAGTATTGATAAAACTAAAGCCATTAATAATAATATAAATAAACAATAAATATTTTACAGGACATTATTTTTTACACAGCGCCATCTAGCCTCAAACTAAGCATATTTAATTTAGTTAATTACATTTTGGTAAATTATTTTTACTTGCCCAATGTTCACATTAAAATTTGTTTGGTATAATTTTGTTTATAAATAAATGTGACTGGACATTTAATACAGCGGCATCTGGCCCCAAACTAAGAATAACTAGTAGTATGAGAACTAAATGACGCAGGAAATTAATACTTAAATTTGATTATTATCGAAAGAGCTTGATGTCATAAGTTCCATGTACTAACCAGCCCAATACGCGTGTTCCTAAACATGATACAATATTACACACAAATACAACATATATCCATGTTCATCACCCATTTTTTTACTACGGATGGAAATCAAACCCACAGCCTATAGTGCAGGAGGCAAAACCACTACCAACTGAGCTATAAGGCATATTAGAGTCCCATTGGCGCTATATTTTTAACCCCTTCTGTGGTCTAGTAGTTCAACCCACCGATTTCAGATCCAGGTCCCGGGTTCGATATATAGGGAGAGCAATATTGTGCTTGGTTTGGCTGGTGGTAGGATTTTGTTTAAGTCCGTCTGGCTAGCTGCCACCATCTTACCTAATTCTGTCGCCACAATAATAATTCTTAAAAAAAAATTGTGTGCCGGCATTTAGAGGTAAGATAGCCAGTTCCTCAGGTTCTTAAGGATTCCGGGTGAAGTGCGCCTCCAGCTTCGGCCTTATCTCAACTTGTATCCAAGTGAGATGTAGGCCAAGCGCTTCCACGTCGAACAATAAAAAAAAATTGAGTACGAAATCCTTAAATAGAAAAATCACCAATTGCACGTCTATTTACAAATCCAAAAGACCATTACAGTTTCCTCTCGACGCAATACCAATACCTACTTTTCATCGCTTTCATAAACAAGTCAATTGATAACTCTTTTCGCAAGTCGGCTAAATATACTGCGCAAAAGCAGCCACCTATGCAACACACATTGCTCCAAGTGCCTATGCCTCGTGCAATGGCCTCTGCCGAAATCGCCGCGACCAAACTCGTTCTCACATTCACAGCCGCATCTAAAAATTACGATTTGGGACATAAAGTCCGTATACACACTAACGCATGGAACTAAGGGGTATATACACTTGCGGTACGAAATAGCTTCGCAGACAAGATCAGCTCCACGTTATCTAGTTCCCATATTACAATCTTTGCTTAGTTTGGGACTAGATAGGCGCTGAGTAAAATTAATGTCCTGCAACATATTTCTTATTATTATTATCCTGAATATAAAAAAATCAGAGCGCTATTTTTGTTATTGTACGACTGGAAAGCGCTTACCTCTCATCTTAACTCATCTATCTTATCTCACCAAGTTAGATAAGATAGAAGGTAGCGCACTTACTCCAGAATCCTTAACAGACTGAGGAACCGGCTATCTTACCTCTAAATGCTGGAACACAACTTTTTATATATAATTGATGCTAAGGCAATATACATAATTAAAAAGATAATAGTAGCTAGCTAGGCAGACTTTAATAAAGTTTTACCACCAACCAAAAATCACATCTCGTGATCTGCTGGAGACTAGATAACGCATAGAATACTTTTATATAAATACCATTTTTTTTGGAAATACATACATGTGGCACAATGAGAACTGCGGTGGACAGGCGAATTGGTATCTCAGTGGATATTATTAGATAGTTAGATTAGTGGATGTATTAGATAGTACTCGGGAGGATGCCACTGCCGTCCTTATGTTCCATAGTTGCTTCTTACAATATCAATGGGTGGATAGGGTAAGTCACTTGTTCTTAAGAACTGGCTCTCACAGTTCATTTGGTAGGACCTCTACCTTCTGCACTGTAGGTTGTGATTCGATTCGATTCTGACCCGGGGCTTTGTGTGTGATGAATATATGAATGTTCTGTGTTGGCGCTGCCATTAATAGAAACTAGCGAATTTCCCGCGTAGGAAAATCGTCGTGTGTACAAACCCTAAAGCACACAGAGAACTGCGCGCGCGCAACTCGATCTAACCACTCGTCCGGCCACCCGATAATGGCGGCGGGGTCGATGCCCGACCGGTTACATATTTAGAAAAAAATATTTGGCAAATGTTCAGTGCGATGCTGGGTACACGAACGGCCGCGAAAAGTGGGCCGTATACGATCAGCATTGAGACCTGCTGGTGAGTTATTCTTATTACTGAGGACTACTTACTGAGTAGGTCTCAATAATAATAATCGTTGTTATTCACGGAAAGCATGGTTTTATTATGATGAACACAAAGAAAAAAAAAATTTATTCACATATTTTTTTTTAGGTGGGTCTTCTTCTCATCACGAGGCTTGTCTGGGCAAGATGAAATGGTAAAACTTATTTATTTAGACTTTTACGATTAGGATACATTTATTATAATGTATGTACATTATGTATAATGTAATGTACATAGTGTAGGTATTTATATTCATATTATATAAGTATAGTGTGTATATTTGTAGCATAGCTTTACTTATAATGTATGATGTACGTATAGGTAATTTAGCTAGACCCTAATTAATTAATATGTGCACCACCAACCACCTCTTTAGCCATGAAATCCTCTCCACCCAAATGTTGTCTGGAAGAAATCGCTTCATAGCGATGAAACCGCCCATTGTATGTACATTTATTTTTAAGTTATACAGTTTTTATTTTTAAGGTGTGCAATAAAGTATTTTCATTCATTCATTCATTAGGCTGGAAAATTTACATATTAAATATTGGTTGGCGGTATAACTTTGTTTAAGTCCGCCTGGCAAGCTACTACCATTTTACCTTAGTCTATCGCCATAACAACAGTCCTTTATTGTTCTATAGTGGTATTATAGCTAGTTTCTCAGTCTATTGAGGATTCCAGGTGAAGTGCGCTTCTACCTTCCCTTAACATACTCGTAAATTAAAACCAAGTGACATGAAGGCCAAGAGCTTCCCCGTCGGACAATAATAATAAACTATCGTATATCGTGATGACATCTGGGTTGGAAAGGCCTAAATTTGGGTGTTGGGAGTTTATTTTAGACAAGAGTGCTCCACATCTTCACATGATTTTTAAGTAAGCATGTGGTCAAACGATTAGAAAATCAATAAAAACCTATTTGAAGCGCTATCTGAGGGCTTGTGTATCCAATTTTGTTGATCTTAGATCTAACGTAATTCGTTACGGTCCTGTATATGGCTTGAAAAAAAGGGGAGAATTCTCAATCTGTTTTTCTGGTACAACACGTTGAAAAGGATGTCGTCGCTTGACTAAGCTGTAAGTAACCCATCCTGGGTTATTCAGTTTCAGTTTCGTGAAGGAGCAACAAGCCCCCTAGGAGTAACTTTGTCAAAACATTTTATTTTAATATTTACTAACTTTGTAGTTTATTTAAAGTAAAATTTGAAGTAAATCGAACCAAGGAATTAAAATTTTTCATAGGAGCTAATACCACCCAGCACCCAGTTTCACCCTCATAAGGATTGTTTTTTGATAATTTCACTGAAGTGAAACTCTTTAAAACTTTAGTTAGTTTCCATTCAAGCTTTAGTTTCCGTAAAGTATTTTTTTCGTGAAGGAGCAACAGTCATTTTATTCCTTACAAATTTCAGAACCCCTAGGGGTAAATATGTAAAAATGTGCATAGAACAAATGAATCATTTTTTTCCATAATAACTTTTTAAATTTGATTAGCCTATTATGTTATTCCAGAACATATACTATTTCCGTCCCAAATTGTATCCAAATTGTTAACGCAGGTAACAAACATTCTCTCTCTCACACACACACACACACACACACGAACTTTCGCATTTATAAAATGAGTGTTATTTCTAAAGTAAAATAATCATTTCATTTATTTGATTTCATAAGATTTTTATTGATGTTTTCAGATGAGGACGTAGATTTTAAGACCTATATTTTAAGATTATGTCCTAATAGAAAATATACTACAAGCTGCAATGGTGATACAGAAAGTAACTTTAATATACCGCTTCTAGGATTGCTTGCTTCATCGCTGACTTCATCCTCACCCAGGTGAGCCTTGAAGTCAAGAGTTTATTAAAAAAAAGAGTATTTCAACACAATATCAAACTTTATCAGAAATGCATTCCATTTTTTCTGTCCCGCATTATACAAACCGTAGAGATGAGGCCAACGGCGCTGATGCATGTGTTGTGCGAATCTAGATATTTTTCGTGGCCTGTATAAGTATGTATATCGCATATTTGGTTCTTCGACGTAATTATACTGGTTTCCTTATAATATGGTGAGATATTTTGTGCTGGTGCTTATTTTTTTCGTTTTCTCACTAGTTTTATTTTAATGTATTGTTGTTTTTAGGGTCCATGTTGTAGAAAAAATGAGAAGCTTCTCTCTAACTAGCACGGTATGGGCATGTAAAAAGGAGGGATGAATTTGAACGTGATTTTATATGCGAGCAGGCGAACGCCGAAGAAGAGATGGATAGATTGTGTGCAACAGGGGTATGAAAGGTGTGGAAACAGTGTTGACGGCTGATAGGAGTAAAAAAGAAAATGCTGTGCCGACCCCACCTAGCGTGGGATAAGGACAGGAGAATGATGAAAGTTATAGGTTATAGCTATGACTAAGCCTCCACTTCTCATTTCGGTATTTCCGTCTGTCTGTCTTTCAGCTTTATCTCATGAACCATAATAGGTAGACAGTTGAAATTATCACCATGTGTTCAATAGAAAACTGCTATTGAAAACAAATACTAAAAACTCAAATTTAAAGCGGGTTCCTGTAAACGTGGTTTTTAGACTTGAAAGTGTACGTGTCAGAACTTGGCTGGTTTATTTCTTTTGGCTTGAGCAACATATGTTTTTTTTAATTATCTAATCTTCTACATTTCACTGAAGAAATCTTTGAAATAAAACTAAAATTGTTATGTTTTTTTGTGACCGTACTGCCAGAGTAAAAATATTCTAAAAAATTTTACGGATAATTTCAATATTTTTTTTTCAAATTATATCCTCCAACTATCTCGATTTATCTTTTTATTATGTCTGCCTCTTTCTCTCTTACCTCTTCCTCTTGGGCCTGCCCCCGTTGTCATAGTCAAAAAAATCCGTGCCTTACAGAAATGCTACTCAAATGTTACGGTGTACGGCGTCAGAACAGCCAGTTCTGACATTTTTCTACGGCCACGCATTTAGGTACAAGTAGATTGAAAACACGTGATAGCATCGGTGGGAGAACAAAGCTGCGCCCCCGAGGTCGCCACTACCGCGAGGATCAAGGCGAGAAGTTCGACGATCCGCCAAGGCTGTCTGATAGGAAACCGACAGATTTATCTCACTATTTAGACTATAAGGTATTAGTAAAGTTAACAATGTAAAGTAGGTAAGTACATATTTATAAGGGTACAGGAACAGCTTTGCTGGCGCATTTGTGTGTTCCAGTGTTTCGGTTGCCGTAGACTTGATCAGATTTCCAGATGTATCGTACAGGTAGAGTTTGACATGAAAATGTCTAGTATTTATCGTTCAACAAACATTGGTGTGATGTTTGTTCTGTGTTTGTATATTATATTGCACTCCGATATATAATCGGAGTGCAAAGCTATTAGTTTGCCACAAAAAAACAATAATAAAAAAACATAACTGAATAGAATTGTTATTGTTAACCATGTTAAAAAAACATTTATTCAATAAAAAGTACAATTAAACTAACTATGTACAAAGGAATCAGATTACCTAAGGACCGTTACAAACGGCCTATAGGTAACTCAACTGTTCCAGACCAGTACCAGACGGAAGCGTGCCCAAGACACTGGCTGCATTGCCACGCTGAATAGCTATGCTAATTCGCTGGCCTAAATAAGAGCCAGCCCTTGGGTCACGTGTTGCCTCAATCAAAAGCCCCGCTTTTGATTGAGCATGTTCGGTCAAATATTTAAGATCATTAAATAAATTAGAACTATTTTCAAAAGGTTAATAAGATACCAGGAAACCATTACTAGGATAATCCTGATGATGTATTCACGTGAGCCTTTCTTACAAGAACCTGAAGGTCTACGGGATGAGCAGAGCACAAAAAAGTGAAGAGATGATCATCTATCTCTTTTCAAATATTTTCCCCAGATATGTAGAATAGTATTGACTGTCAGGTATTGTAGGCCTCCTAATGAGCAGTGAGTCAGATAGTCTAGACCTGCCTCAACTACGGTCACATCCGCCGGCAGTGACCCAGCGACCTTCGTCTGGTCGATGGCCTGTGCTATTCCTACGTGGAACTACCGTAGTGGGAGTAAACAATAGACTAGTATTAGGTACCTATTATTTGAATAATGTATGTCCAGCCGGTATTGTTGATAGTGCGATGATTATCGGTTGAAGGAGAGAATGGGAAGAGAAATAAATGATCCTGAAATGTGATGGCAAATTGACAATATAGTTATGATATATGGCTTTGCAGAGGTTAAAACAGTTACCTTGTAACTATTTAACAAGCCACTCAGCTCATTTAGCACTGCCTTCTGCGCTGTAGTTGTCGGTTCGATTCCCACTTAGGAAAATAATGTGTGAGATGAACGTAGATGTTTCTACTGTATTGTGTTGTATTATTAGATATATTTACTAAAAATCTATCCCTATATTTATTTTCTTATGACCCTTATGTAGACTTCTTCTGGGTTAGCTTGCTCCATCGTAGAAATTTGTATAATATCAATTTATATGACATTCTTCAAACATAACGAAACATAAACCGGTCAAATGCGGACACGCAGATCGAAGGTTCCACATTTCAAGGCAAAAAAACACGGTTTTATTTTGAATTTAATTTAATTGATTTTTTCTTGTAATGGTACATACTATGTCACAAGATTTAATGTTTATACATATTACGGTTCATGAGATATAGCCCGCTAACACGAGGAAAATATTATAATATTATATTATAATAGACTACTATTAGATACGGACGATTTAGACTTAAATTACCTTAGAAATTTGTAGACTTAACCCTTAAATAGCTTCTGTATGGCTTCCCATAGAGTGTCAACGGGACCCTGTCAATGTCAATGTTCGTCCGTTCATCCGTCCGTCAGCGTGATAGCAGGCTGTAGTATCTCATGAACCCTAAAATGATCAAAATATAGGCCTGAATAAAAGAAAACTACATTCTACGTCACAGGTCGTGGCACAAAATATTAAAGCTTCTAGAAAACACACTTAAAACAAGCTCCACATCCACTAATAGACCAAGCCAGTAAACAAAGAACCTACCTCACTAGTCATGACCTAATCGACCTTCAGCTAGCGACAACGACCGCGGTCTATGAGCAATTCGTCATGAGGCGCTGCCGGGTGGCCGAAACGGCCGTGACTGCATGCGGTATTAATAAAGAAGGCAATGAACCTAGGTTTGTTTGTCTTCCTTGGAATTTGGGGAGCCGGATGAGACCAAAACCTAAGCGACTTACCTACGCTCAAAACATGTATGTTTGGCTTATTCTATCCAGGACCCTGTTCTGATTCAGAGTAGAAATCGAAGACAGATTGTCATTTTTTTTATATAGGTTGGATCAGCTCTTGACCTGAAATCTTGCACGGGCATGGATGACTCGACGATCTACGCTAAAGCGAGCCTACCCTGAGGGGCTTATTACGTCTCTTCTTGAAGACATTAGGGTCGTAGCACAGCGGAAATACAACGCTGGAAGCGGCCATACGTTTTTGCTGCTTATTTAATTTCTTATCGTCATACCTTTGAAACTATAATGTTATAAACACTATAAACAATATCGACGGGATAATCACAGCAGATTGATGGTGGATGAGTTTTCATCATCTGTGGTGATGACAGCGCATGCAATTCCGTCGAAATATAGGAAAACTCATCACCATCAAATCGTGGTAAATATCCTGTGGATATTGCTTATTCTGTAGGTAGTATCTTCGACGACCAAAATAATTATTGATTGATTTCGGGCGTAAGATGACGAGCCTAGGCACTTCAGTATTGAGGCAATAGTGGGAATCTGTTTTTGTGTATTTCTGTAATATGATTAAATTATTTTTGGATTTTTTAATTTTATTTCAGATTTTGTTTACATTAATAATGTCTTCTAGATTTTTTTGGATCCTTAATAAAATTCACATAGTTAGGACCACTGGTCCATGTTATGATTGATTGTTTTTTTTATACAAGTACTGAAAATGCGAGTGAAATAACGAATAAAGGACATAATAAAAATAATGTCTTTAAAATATTGCAATTCAAAACCTAGTCCATTATAACTGGCATCCATTGGATGGTAGGTAAACCACGGGTCAACGAATCACCCAAGTCAATCATTGACTTCGAGCATTGGCTCAAAATGGTGAATGACCTACCCTCTCTATTGCGTAGGTACTGATGTGTATGTATGAACACTGCGATTCAATGCGGATTTTCTTCGCAAAGGTAAAATCCCGCCTAAGCGCTGTGCCAGCTTCAAAAACTGCCGCCACTTGTCGCCGGCTAGTCTTAGTAATTGGTTGTCTTCTATCGTTTTTTTTACTTTTTTATCGTTTGCACTAGCTCACATTGAAAATTAAGTAAAGATGTGGCCTAGCCGGAGCACGCTTCTATGACGTTCTCATACTAATAGAAGATTTTGGTTGCGCTTTAAGACACAAAAACTCTGTACTACCAATCTTAGTAGGTACCTACCTATTATTTTCATACGTTTTCATACATTTTTTACAGTCCTCGCTAGCGGCACCCGTGGTAGTTACACTGATCTGACCATTAGAGCTGAAATCTGTATGTTATTGGAAAACGTACTAGTTATGCTTGGCTAAAAGACTAAGAACTTAAATAATTAACATTATAGGACATTAATTTTATACAGCGCCATCTAGGCCCAAACTAAGCATAGCATGTATTAAGGGAACTGGATTGGATAGAATACTGAAATACTTTTATTTTGTAATATAAATGTGTATTATGTTTTCATTATAACTACATTAAATAAATAATATACTTATCCATAAATTATGTGTCCGCTCACATAAAAACAAATAAAAAACACCTACACTCAGAATTTATCACAGTAATAAATTCAAAAAGGTATCTTCCAAATTACCTATGCACAAACAATTAGGTAGGCTAGCCTTGGCCGAGGTTGTTCACACGTTTAAACAGCCATTTTGTATTTGAATGGATAATGCATCAAGACTATTTTCGGCGTTCAAAGCTTGTTATTGAAGATGTTGAACAGTTTTTGATGCTATGCAAATTGCGTGACGTCTGTTGAAAAACATTTTTTTATTAATTATTATGCAAATGAAGTGGGCTTGAAGTTTGGACTTACTGTACATTGTTTTATAAACAACAATTATATTCTTTACAGAAATAAGTATTTGAGTGAGTATGGTTAAGTATATTATTATAATTACTAGATATGTCAAATAGTAATTTGTAATTGTTAATTTGGATTAAATTTGTTTGAATATATTTGTTGTATCTGATTTTCTTTTACATATTGTATTGTATTTTAAAGTTAATATGACTTGACTAGTATTCTTACTGTGTTGTGTATTATATTTTTGTGTTCACTTATGGAAATTTATATAGGAACTCATATAAATGACTTATATAATTACTATTTACACGCAAATCACAATGACTACTTGGTTACTACTAAGAAATTGGGAATGAAATTTATTGTAAGCCCGATAATAACAATTAAATGAATTTAAAAAATAATGAAGAAACACTTCACTGTACACAGAAATTACATGGAACAATACTAATAATAGGTACCTACCTAATAACATCCGAGATCTAAAACTACTTGGAGATGTATTATAGGTACCAAGCATATAGACAGAGACCGCCTCTGTGGTCTAGTGGTTCAAACCCACCGATTTCAGATCCAGAGGTCCCGGGTTCGACCCCCAGGGGAGTACATTATTGTGCTTGGATTGGTTGGTGGTAAGTCTTTGTTTTAGGCCTGCTAGCTACCACCATCTTACCTAATTATGTCGCCATAATAACAATTCTGAAAAAAAAAATGTTGTGTTCCGGCATTCAGAGGTAAGGTAGCCAGTTCCTTAGTTAGTTGAGGATTCCGGGTGAAGTGCGCCTCTAACTTCGGCCTTATCTCAGCTTGTAACCAGGTGAGTTGAAGGCCAAGCGCTTACCCGTCGTTCAATCATAAAAATAAAAAAAACCGATCAGATTGAGCCAAGCGTAATGATAGCTAAAACATCATATTTTCACCCCACTGATCGTATTCAATACGAGAAACAGAAAAATACAAGCTCAGTATCCTAGGGCTTCCCATAACAATTATACCAACGATTGATGTTTCTATCTTCTTTTTTTCTATCTTTCTTGAACCATTGTTCAGTAAAGTAGGCTTTTGCCAGCGGAATACAAATAATTTCACATTTTTAACTGCATTGCCACGTCTTGCACTCGCTCATTTATTGAGACAATCTACGATTAAATATCTAGATGATTAACGAACATGCAAAACATCGTCAAAACAGAAATATTAGACTCCATCGTCCCAAATTACCCAATTAGTGGACTATTGCACTGTGGCGTCACTGCCACAGATTAAACATCAGTCACTGCTAGCATTAGATCGTCAACACTGAGTCATTGTTCTAAGCGAACTGACCTTGCTCATAGACCTTGGACCGGAGCATTTACCTTCTAACACAGTCATACAACTCAATAGTGTGCTGAAAGTGTGTGAGTTTGTAAATGTGAGAGTTTATAAACGTGATGTTGAGGTAGGCTTGGCAGAGCCAAGACTTATATTAATTGTTTGTCATAGGAAATGTTTAGTGGTCTTTAAGGAGAAGACTGGCGGTAGCAGAAGCCTTTACCTACAGGCTTCTAGGCCTAGAAGCAAAGAGAGGAAAAAATGTTTATCTAGGACGCTAGATTCATTCCTATGCTTGTTGTTTCACCATGTTGGTTACGACTTTTATGTCTGTGTTGGTTGGGTGTTAAGAAATGTAACATTTTAACAAGCCTCAAAGGTCAGCCAACGGTCTGTATTAAAATGTTTGTGTTTTAGCAGCTATCTTCAGCGCTGTAGGTTGAGGATTCAATTCCCACCCACATAGATGTTTGTTATGTGTTTAGGCATTGCATTGTATCATAATAATGATAGTAAATAAATTATTTATTTGTCTCTCGCACAAGGTATCTTAATCCAAACATTTAATTAAAATAGCATAAGTCAAAAATCATAAGTAAATATAATAATATGATATGTATGTAATTGTTTTTTTTATTAGTATTAGGTATATCCGTAATCTGGTTCCTGTATCACAAGCATTGCTTAGTTTTTATTTAATGTTCTGTTATGTTTACATTGTATACTTGATTTTTAAACAAATAATAGTGCTTTAAGAATTAGCTTAGCTTTTAATAAAGTTTTTTTATGTAGGTATATGGCACAGCTATAAATAAATCAGTCAAAATAAGTTTTGACTGCAAAATAACCGCTGAACCTAATCACTTTTGTCCAAAAACGATGGCTGAAACACGTTCCGAAATATCGATCAACAATGTGTACAGGCAATGATAGGAAAAACCGCACGCAAAAGCTAGTATGTTTGATCTACAATCATTGCAATGATTCTGTGAAGTTCAATAGCATCATTCACATTACGTTGGAACAAAAACTCACAGCTTTTCAAGCACGCAACGGACGTTTGAAGTCTGAGAATAGAAAGGAGTAAAATTGTATCCATCAAAAATGAAGCTTTTTCATTTTCGAGTAAGCGAGAATTTACAGGGCTACCTCCCTTGCCTCTACTACCAAACCTACATCTGTAAGACTATACCTGTGTATTACGTGTGTGTAGGTTCAACGGTTATTTTCTGACTAACACTGCCGGAACACAACAATTTAGAATTTTTGTTATGGTGACAGACTTAGGTAAGATGATGGTAGCTAGCCAGGCGCAAATAAAGTCCTACCACCAACCAAACCCAGCACAATATTATACCCCCTGGGGATCGGATCCGGCTCCTCTGGATCTGAAACCGGTGGGTGAAATACTAGACAACAGAGGCGACCAAGATCTCTAAGCCAATGGAGGTTACGCGTGTGTATCGTGTTGCTTTGTTAAGGCGACGACCTCCAGATATGCGTTATTTTTTTTCATGTTTTACCATAAGTCATGAATTTGATACTAAAACATTGGTATTTGTCATAACATTTTGGCCAGTCGATACATGATTACTTACATTTCAATGATTACAAAAAATCGTAAAGAAAGAAATAATTGTGAATCAAAATGTGTTTTATTTCAATTTTTCAGGTTCATTACAATTAAAGTTAAACCAAAAGAAAACACGTGGAAATTCTTGTAATTTCCACAGAAGTTGTGTAAAGAAGCACGTGAAGTCAACACAGCCCCATACAACGAGCCAACCTTATATTATTATGAAATCTCAAAATGAAAAGGTATGAGTAAAAGTTAGTGTGCTTCAGTGTGCTGATAAATTCAAGTGTAACAACTAATTTATCACGTGACCCAAGGGCTGGCTCTTATTTAGGACAGCAAATTAGCATAGCTATTCAGCGTGGCAATGCAGCCAGTGTCTTGGGCACACTTCTGGTACTGGTCTGGAACAGTTGAGTTACCTATAGGCCGTTTGTAACGGTTCTTAGGTAATCTGACTGATTCCTTTGTACATAGTTAGTTTAATTGTACTTTTTATTGAATAAAGAGTCATTTATAATCGATAACGAGTACCCTGCATGATAGAAGTCACCGCTCTGAAACATACAAAAATCTAAAAGCTTTTATTTTTAATATTTTTCAGTAGCTCTTGTCCTAGAATTTTTCTCATGCAAGGATGAGGTCTACGATGGAGTGAGCCTACCCAGAAGGTGCCTATCAACTCTTGGAGCCATAATACAGCGGAAACACAAACGCTTGCTTCAAGTTTTTGCACATTAAATGGAATATTAACCAAATAGTGAATAAGAGCTAATAAAACTTTACATTTCTGCTGGGTAGGTAAGTGAGGTCGGTACCAATTTTTTTAAAGCAAGGTCGACTTTCTTGTGTATCAATACATCAACACACATTCATCTGATAAATCACAAGCAATGCATAGTGTGCTTATCGAAACAATAGACCGGATAGTAGGCGTAGTGCAATGACCGCCCGGTGATGTCGGCTTCAAGGGCGAACTAGTGGACCGGGTCAAGGTCAAACGTCGGGATTGAGGTCACTTACAAAACGGTAAGCTAATACTATAATATAATACTATACTGGTACCACCGTTACTATGTGATATGCATGAAAGGGAACAAAGTCATTGCTACCACATGAAAACATCTTATAATGGAAAGGAATTAAACTCGATGCCTTTGTATGTCTTTCTGGACCAGTATAACTTAGGAATTTATCTCCTTGTGGTCTACTTTGGGCAATGGAATCGTTGACATTTCAAATAATCTGGTGTTCAAACGCTGCACTATCCATATCAACTAATATTATAAATACCAAAGTACCTAACAATTTTTATTCGTTTGTTTGTAACGTTATCAAGACCGTCATGAAATTGTATTAGTGGGGAACCATATACAGGAAAATGAATTTGCTCTAGTGAATAAATTTTAATTTGTATTAGATAATTTTAAGCTATTGTAATGGATCATACAAATAGCTGGCCCGAGGTTCTTGCCTTTCTCTTCGTGTGCTGGTCGTGATTCCGAACAGGCGGTAGATTTGACGTTTCAAAGTGATCCTAAAAAATCTTACTGAATAAAAATATTTGACTTGGACTTTGACTTTGACCAATAGCAACAGCTAGTCACCAATAAGTATCATAGATACTTACTAATCCTAGAGTAAAGTAAAAATCTAAAAGCTGGAAAAATTAAGCAAGGTAGCCATGATATGGACGCTGTTTATTAATAAAAAAAACAACATTACCGATCGTTTTTGTGGATGTTCATGTGTATGTTTATAAGTTTATATATAATGAATTTGCAGCAATGGTTTATATGAGTAATTTCACATAATTATTTATTTGAAAGCTATTTCTGCATTTGATACCAAGATTTTATTTCCAGTCTACCTAGACCTTTATAATTTCTAGAAATGTAACTAAAACAGCTCAATACTGTTGACTGACTGGCGAGCTGTGTAAAACATTTCGTTAACTTCTTCGCTGCAAAAATATTTCACAAGTTTAATTATATTATAGTAAATATTACAGGACATTAAATATAACTGGACATTAATACATACAGAGTGTCATCTAGCCCCAAACTAAGCATACCTTGTAATATGGGAACTAGATTACGGATAGAACACTTACATTATATCTATTTTTTTGTACATATTATATTTATTACATATTATTTACAAGCCTCACAGCTCAGTTGGTACTAGCTCTGCCTTCTGTGCTGTAGGTTGTGGGTTCGATTCCCACCCAGGACAAAAAATTGTGTGATGAATATAGATGTTTGTTCTGTGTTTGGGTGTTGTATTATATGATAAGTATGTATTTACAAAAAAAAAGTATTTAGGTATTCTATCCGTTATCTAGTCCCCATAATCACAAGCTATGCTTAGTTTGGGACTAGACGGCGCTGTGTGAAATTAATATCCTGTAATATTTATTATTTATCACACAAATGTTTATCCTGGGTGGGAATCGAACCCACAGCCAGAAATAATATATGATAAATATCATTATAATGTGATAGATAAATGTTGAAAGTCATGATCTATGCCAAGCCACGGGACAGTAACAAGTGCTGGCCAAACTGCAGGTTACAAGTGGGTGTGAGCGTCACGACTATTCGTGTACAGTCGACGACCCACACAAGGTTAAACTAGATGACTAGATGAAGGTTGGCGTAGGTCAAGTTTGAAACGTAATGTGTGTTTTAGATTGAGTTTGTAGGCTAGTAGCATCAGTTTTGGCGGTGTATTGATATTTTTTTATTGTACAACGGGGAAGCGCATGGCCTTCATCTCACCTGGTTACAAGCTGAGATAAGGCCGAAGTTATGTCATTTTTTTTAATTGTTGTTATGGTGAATGGTGGTAGCTGGCCAGGCGGACTTAACCAAAGCCTACCGCCAACCAAATCAAGCACGATATTGATATTCATTCAATCCCCTGGGGATTGAACTCGGGATCTCAGGATCGGACGCTGGTGAGTGAAACACTAGACCACAGAGGCGGTCAGTAGTGTTGAGTGGCTGACAACGTCTTCGTGAATAGGTGTCACCTAAACCATCGTGCTATCGTCAACTAAGAAGGCCCCGGAGTACCGCTGATCTTCATTCTCCAATACAGACATAGTTTGTCGATTTAATCTAAATTTTGCAGGTAATTAATAACATTTAAACATTAACATTTTCAGCCGTTTTTGCAGCAAGATGGTCTTCACATTTTTGTACTATGATGAAGACATATAAAAAAAATATTACAGGACATTAATTTCACACAGCGCCATCTACCTCCAAACTAAGCATAGCTTGTAGTATGGGAACTAGATTACGGATAGAATACTTAAATACATTTTTTTTTTATTTGTAAATACATACTTATCATACAATACACACCCAAACACAGAAAAAACATCTATATTCATCACACAAATATTTGTCCTGGGTGGGAATCGAACCCACAACCTACAGCGCAGAAGGCAGAGTTACTACCAACTGAGCTATGAGGCTTGTTGAATATGACGTACGCATCAAATTAATAGTTTTTGTCTAGCCACCAGCTAATGCAGATTCTACAGATTGTTATCAGCCCACCTCCATTCCCCCTTGCGAAGGTTGATGCAATAAACCTAATGTCATTTTTTATACAATTCCACATAGACCAAAGTCAAGACGGACAATGGACGTGCAAAAAACGTACTTTTATACGTAGCTTTATATAGAGTTGAATGACATCATTCTGTGGTCTGTTGCTATATCACGCTTGTTTTAGAATTCGATGTTCAAAACTAACAGAAATAAAATGTAATTACTAATAGGTACACATACAATATGTACAATTAAAATATTTAAGGTAAACAATTGGATTATCTGAGGACCGTTACAAACAGTCTATAACAGTCAGGTAGCACAACTGATTCAGACCCGTACCTACCAGATGGAAGTGTGCCCTAAACGCTGGCTGCATTGCCACTTTGAATAGGAATGCTAATTCGATGGCCTAAATAAGAGTAAGTCCTTGGGTCACGCGTCGCCTCAATCAAAAGCCCCGCAAGATATTGGAAAACCAGGAGGGCTCCGGCTTCCCACGGAACCAAGGTTTCAACCCCAAAAGGCTCAATATGTAAGCTATATTGAGTATTTACGCTTTATGTGTTTTATTTTTATGTTATTTTCGATTATATCAGCCACAGTAGCAGCCCTCTGATGTCTCAGGTAGAAAAGATGGCGCAAGCGTGTCGACGCAAATAGCGTAATACCGTCGTCGGAATGCTTACCATCACCACGTAACGGACCATTCGGCTTTGTAAAAGCTAGAAATCAAGAAATAGAGACTAGAAATGCCTCGCTTGACTCGCTGGTGCGAATGGCCAAGAGGCCAGTGGTGAAGAGAAACTTGCCAAAGCAAGGCTCGACAACCTAAGTTATAGTCGTGAGGTGGCGCGTTAGTCGGCTTTTAACAGAATTTTCGGTGAGTGTACTCAGAAGCTTAACGACCTTATTCCGCCTTCACCGTGCTTTAATAGACATTTTAGAAGCTAAATATCCCCGCCTATTTGTTAAGACTATGACACTTTCAAAATCATTTTATGAGACGCAATGCAAAAACTTGGATTCAGCTTCCAGCGTCTGTGTTACGATCTTTTGTATTCAAGAAAAGAGCTACAAACCATCTTTTTGTTAGGCTCGCAAGATCGTAGGTTCATGGTGGTCAAGAGCTGACCAATTTTTAATGGCAAAACAGGCTTAGAAGAGAGATATTAGAGAGGCCCTATGGTCAATAGTGGACTGTAACACACTGTTTGTTGTATGATGATGTGATGTAGGTACAATGTAAGCAATGTAGTTGTGGTTGTAACATATTATGCATCTTCAAAGAGAGAGGTGATAGGTGTCTTATATCAGCGTGCCACATCTTCAGCCACATTGCTTCCTATCAAGTGTGGCGGCTCATGATTACATTCGGAGGATCAGCCCAGGATTTTAAGGCTTGCCTGGGCAAGATTGAGGTTTACATTAGAGTGAGCCTTAGAAAATCCATCATGCTCCATCTTAGGCCACATCTTTTCTTGATTTTCAAGTAAGCTGGTGGTCAAACGCTTGGCCATTAACAATATAAAAAAAAGCTTTGTTAAGCAGTGGGCTTATATATATCTACGACTGATGGTAGGCATCATCACAGGACACTTTGACCTGTACTACCACCTGTTCAAAACTGGAGTCACGGACAGCACTCTCTGCCGGGGACAGGATATATAGCTCGTGATCATTCACTGCTTGGGTATAGAATCGGCAAGGGAGAAGAGGCATTAGGGAAATGCTTGGCCCCGGTACAATACACCCCACAGCGGGACGTCTGTGCAGGCCTTGCAATTTGTCTGGTAGGCCGCCATGAAAATTTTAACCATCTACCTATTACGAATCAAAAGATACAGCGCAGGCAAGGCGTGCGTATGGTTCCATGATTACTAACAATAGGATCTCTGCTGCAAACTTTGGCAACGGAACCCTTAAAAAGAAAAATATAATTATAGCCTTGCAATACCTACGTTTGAGCGCTACTATGAACGTAAAACGTTTTTTCATGTACTTAATTGGTAGGCTGTGTCCGTTTGAATGCACAATGCGAGTCATCGGACCCATTGTTGCTATCGCTTCACCTAGTTGCTGTAAACCCGCTGTTTTACGAGCGAACAATCACAAAGAACACCCGAATCTCCGCTTGAGTAGCTCCGCTTAGCAAAGCTATAAACTGCGCGACTAGGGCGCAATGTGTGTAAAATACAGTATATCAACACCTTTTCCACGATCACCGATTTTGAATAGAAACTTAAAGAGCAAATAAATAATATTACAGGATATTAATTTCTTACAGCGCCATCTCACTCCAAACTAAGCAAAGTTGTTATATGGGAAATATAACAACATAACATTATGTAATACGTAACCTTTTTTTTTTTTGCATATACTCACCAATGAATATATATAATACCAATGCTAAAATTGTTGTGTTCCGGCAAAGAGTAAAAGAGAGTAAAGTTAAGATAGCCAGTTCCTCTGTTTGTTGAGGATTCCGGGTAAAGTGCGCCCCCACCTTCGGCCTTATCTCTACTTGAAACCAGGTGGGATGAAGGCCAAGCTTACCCGTCGTACAATAAAAAAAAAAAAGGTACAATACAACAGCCACACACAGAACAATGATCCCATAAATGTTTGCGAAGAGCTAATTGTCATCCGCACCTGTATTTCAAAATCAAATAAATAAATATTACAGGACATTAATTTCACACAGCGCAAGGAATACTTCAATACTTTTTTACACAGAACAAACATGGGTGGGTGGGAATCGAACCCAAAACCTACAGCGCAGAAGGCAGGGTTAATACCAACTGGGCTATGAGGCATGTTATCAACTATATAACTAATAAAATTACTAATACAATTACAATACAAATACTTTATTTGTACGAAACACAGGCACAGAAAGTACTTATGTAAGTTTTTTCAGCCATATGTTTCGCCGTACATTATATTTAATAGGTACTTAAAGGAATAGCTTCATTGAAGAAATGAGAATATAGAAAAAAATATAACTGAAATTCTAATATGTAACAAATGATATATATCAGTAACTGCAAAATTACTAGTACAAACACGCATGGTACCTAATGATATAATTGAGAAATGGGTGAAGGGTGGTTTTAGTTTTTATTTTACGTAAAACTCATATTTATTTAGATTTCTTTGTTCAACATACTCGGAAGTATATATATAGGCGCCCGCGACACAGGGAATCCTAGTGTGGGGGATAATTGGCAAAATAATATAATATTGCATACTACTAATATATAAACTAATATTTTACTAATTATATTTTATTAATTATACTTCTAATATTTCTAATTATATTTATTACTTATGTTATTTTGTTTTGATGAAGATGTTTTAATTACCTATTATTATTTTTTTGTTTTCTGGTAAACAGTTACCAGTCAATTTAATTTACAATTCGTCAGTTACATATTCTAGGATATTATAATATGCTTTTCTTATCAAGAATGTATTCCAATTGGGTGATTTGCTATTATAACTGCTCATAACTACACACATCAAAAAAGTCTGAGCAACACTTATTGATTTTTATTATTTTATGTATATATGAAAATATGGCACCAATTTTCTCTAGATTTATGATTCGCACCCCATTAAATAATACAGCCACTTCCACAATTTAGACAAGCCAAACGACACTTCACACGTTAAAATTCATCAAGACGTGTAGGCTATACATACATACATACTTGATACGTTATGATAAAAATATGCTAAATGTAGCTAAATGTACGTTATGTAGGTACATTTGTAATTGTTGTATGTCAAAATGTACATAACGTACATTTTGACCGCGTCTGATGTCTAGTGGTTCGCCAACCGGTGACAGATGCAGATGTCCCGAGTTCGATCCCCAGGGGAGTACAATATTGTGCTTGGTTTGATTGGTGGTAGGACTTTTTTTAAGTTTAGTTTACCACCATCTTACCAGAATTTGGCGTTCCGACATTTAGAGGGAAGATAGCCTGTTTCTTAGTTTGTTGAGGTTTCCGGGTGAAGTGCGTTTACACCTTCGGCCTTCTCATAACTTGAAAAATCAGGTGAGATGAAGACCTCCACGTCGTAAAAAAACAAAACATACCCTTGAATAATACAAATACAACTCCGTCTGAGGTAGCTGGGTTATCGGGTACCTATTTCTTGTTGATGCACAGGCAAGTGAGATCTAAAATGGAGGGAGCCTACCCAGGGTACGCTTTCATTTTGACCTTGACTGACAATGCACAACCGTACCCGGTGGATTTAAAAGCATAAATTTCGGCGGAAGAGTTCTTTTTACAGTGAAAGGAAAAGATTTAAAAAAAATGCAGGATGATGAAGTGGTAAACAACTTCATCCATCCTGACCATTTGACCATTTCAATTCTTCATTTCAACATTTGACCCACAAATGCCTTTTAAACTTGTGGGGCAAATTTACGCGACGGTCATCAGACCTGTCGCAATACATGCATGCAGATTGTTAGGCTATGAAGATGACGGATGAGAGGAAAGTGCATGTTACTGAGATGCGAATGTTAAGGTGGATCTGCTGTGGGTAGACAAGGTTGCATAAAATAAGCAATTAGTATGTAAGGGGAAGACTGAAAGTGTCGCCAGTAGGAAAGACGAGGAGTGATAGGTTGGCATGGTATGGGCCTGTAATCAGGAGGGATGATAATCATTTGACCAAAATAATATGAGTGTGGTTGGACATGCGAGCCGAGGGAGGCCGAAAAAGAGATAAATGGAAGAGAACATGGGATGAAAGGTGTGGATGCAAGGTTGACTTTTGATAGGAGTGAGTGGAAGAAAAGAACATATTGTGCCAACCCCACCTAGCGTGGAAAGTCCTAGTTTAAGGGCAAGAGATAACGAATTCAATTTGTTCATTTATAATTAGGTTTTTTTTAAGCGCCTGAACGCGTCAATGAAATTTGAATGTACCTATGTAACAAAATAGGCAACATTTTAAACAGGTACCACGCGAGCTAAGCCGCGTATTGGTATAAGTATTCGAAAATCAGTTTAAGCTTGTATAGCGTCTATATCGGGAAGCATCGCAAAAATGACTTACTGCAATAATATGCACGTTGGCTAGGGTGCTTGAACCGTCATCCATTTGGGAAGTGATTGAACTTGGCCAACGCACACCAATACACGAGGCAATGTTTAGATTACATGTTTATTTTTAAGGCTCGAAAGCTGAACTGAGATTTTTAAGGCGCCAGCGATCTATAGGTAGCGTTGGGAATTTAAGGATTTTCATTTTTCCACACACACGTAGTTTATTGATTTTGCAGGTTTAATTGAATAGAGATATTCTATAGGTTTGCACCGCCTTACTTTTAAAAATAAACCATATTTTAAACATGTATGAGTGTTTGTATAGGAACCGCGTAACTTTTGTTAAGAAAACTTTTTTTTATTGTACTACGGGGAAGCACTTGGCCTTCATCTCCTGGTAACAAGTTGAGATAAGGCTGAAGGTGGAGGCGCACTCCATCCGGAATCCTCAACAAACTGAGGAACTGGCTATCCAACCTCTATATGCCGGAACACAACATTATTTTTTAAGAATTGTTGTTATGGCGACAGAATTAGGTAAGATGGTGGTAGCTAGCCAGGCGGACTTCAACAAAATCCTAACACCAACCAAACCAAGCAGCACAATATTGCTTCCCCTGGGGATCGAACTCGGGACCTCTGGATCTGAAATCGGTGGGTTGAACCACTAGACCACAGAGGCGGTTAAAACATAATTATGAGTATTTTTATGTTTTTTTTATTTTATTTTATTGTTAGACGGGTAAGCACTTGGCCTTCATCTCACCTGGTTACAAGTTGAGATAAGGCCGAAGGTGGAGGCGCACTTCACCCGGAATCCTCAACAATCTGAGGAACTGGCTATCTTACCTCTAAATGCCGGAACACAACAATTTTAGAATTGTTGTTATGGCGACAGAATTAGGTAAGATGTGGTAGCTAGCCAGGCGGACTCAAACAAAGTCCTACCACCAACCAAACCAAGCACAATATATTGTACTCCCCGTGGGGATCGAACCCGGGACCTCTGGATCTGAAATGTGAAAATTATTTTTAGTTTTAGTTTCAGATAAAACAAGGAGTTACTTAAGTGCCTCATTGTTGAATTCAGTTATTTTATTTCGTTTGATATTATATTTCATTAGACGATGTGGTTGCTTAGCGACAAAGTCCTTTTCCAATCAATAATAAATAATACTTTTGTATGGAAGAGATATCCACCTAAATGTGTATATAGCGCTTATACAGCTTCTCGATATTAATGTCAATATTTTACGACTATGTGATCATATCAACATCATGTTACGATGATGGCGGCTGCATTAATAATTAGGTTACAATTTAAGCTGCTTATCCAAACCAATATAAAAAATCACATTCCATCCTGGTTAGGAATGGAGCTCGTTGCCCACGTCTGTTTTCCCACACAAGCAAAAACAATGATTCATTAAAGGCCACATCTTTATTTATTTTTGAATAAATTATACACTTCAAATAAAATGCCAAACATCTTTTGGTCTATGAGGATTTATAGAACGATTTTAATAATAAATAAAAATATATCGATAATCAAACGCACAGAGGTCCTAAATAGAGAAAGAGACGACAAAAGGATTTATAAATTTAGATAACAGCAGATATTTTTATGCAAAATAAGAGAACCAGTCTAATTACTCAGGAAACCATCAAGTTAAAGCGAAAAACCAACTAAATTTGCATTCTATTGGGGCAAAAAACTAAGTTATTTATCCGGACCCAATATAAAAGGTATAGGCGATATAGCCCAGGCGCATCCTGTGTGTGTGTGCGTGCTACCAAGCTTTTTCAACGCACAGAAGTGACACATGCAATGGTGTGGATCGCTTGCTATGCTTCCAGTTGACGGGCGCAATGCAGTGCCGTGTAGGCTATGTTGTTTGTGGATGTGACCTACGCAGTAAGGCATTATTATAGGCAAGAGATGCACATAAAATCAGATGGGCTACTTCCTTGTTCCGTCTCCTTGTTGTATATAAAAAAAAATGTACCAAGAAACACTTTCCTTTTTTTTATTCATATTATTTGCTGACAAAATACATTTCGGAGCTGTCCAAATTTATCCTACCTAACCTAACCTGACCCAATTAATTAGCTAACCGTTAATTCTATTAGCAAACCATGATAGCCATATAAATTTGACGGAATCTCCGTAGTAGCTATGTCCTATCCAGTAATTTAGACTATCAAAACATACATGAGTAATGTCCGGCGTATCCACAGCGCGGAATGGAACGAGAAACAATGGCCTTGGACCGCAGCCCCATCTGTCCGAAACTCTGTGCCCTAATAATTCGTTAGCCGATTTGTCCTTTGTCTAACAAGGGCGCGCGGGCGACAACCTGCGTTGTTCCGATAGGTTCAGCCTCGTACCATTTTAAACGATGGGACTTGATGCAATACTTAACCGAATTTGACTGTCTTCTTTAAAGATACATTGTTAAAAAAATACATATTACAGGACATTATTTCACAAAGCGACCTCTAGCCCTAAACTAAGCAATTATTGTTATATTTGACAGTTACGGAATACCTTTTTTGGAATTATTTTGTGATGTTTTTTGCTATTGGTGTACCTACGAGCAGTCGGGTTACATAGGTATTGTTAAGTACAAATTAATTAACCATTTTTAGGGTTCCGTGCCCAAAGGATGCTAACTGGATCCTATTACTAAGCCTCCGCTGTCCCTGCCCGTCTGTTAGGGGCTGTATCTTATGACAGCTGTATCTTAGTTACATTTTCACAGTATTTTTTTTTAATACCACATAGAAACGGAAAGACGGAACAAGCAAGCATTCTGTACCTATTTCTATTGCCGCCATTACAACAAGAAACTTTATTTATTAACGTATTGTCTAAATAGGAAAAACTTGGCGTAATAATCCTTAACTTGATGTACAATAAAAAAAAAATCGGTCAAGCGTGAGTTGGACCAACACGAATGCTCCAGAACGAAATAAAAAAAAACAGCATGTTACGTTTAAGTACTTATTTACACTATAGGACGTGTAATACCAATTTACCAATAGGAACCTACCGAATTTTGAATTATCTATTTAATACCAGCTATGCCTCGTATCCGCGCATAAGCCCGCAGGTTCTATCAAATAAAAGCAAAACTCTATAAAAAGCCTGCGAAACCCAGCCGACCCTGTAAAGGTTATACAGGTGCCCCAAAATAGTAAAAAACCTTTGAAACTATTCATTGGCTAGATTCAAGGGTCGTTTGGTACAACTAAAGTGGAGCGGGTGATCGGAGGCCACGGTGAATTGGGTATTCGATACTTTTAATCGTTTGTGACATCGTTTCAAAATCAAAATCTAATTAGGAGCGTATAGTTGGACGTTTTTTTTATAACGCTCCAACGATATGATATTATCGTTCTGCCGTGTTGACCCCGGCATTGAATTATGAACCGAACCCCTATTTTTTTTTTAAATGTTGGTCAAGTTCATGATATGCTTGACTCTTGGCTCTAGGTTATCGCAAGGATGATGTCTACGATGGATCGAGCTTTCCCAGAAGTCACTGGTTGGTGGTCCGTGCACCAATCCAACACAGCAAATCGTTCATAGTTTTTTTTTTCATTCTTAATTTATTATTTTGCCCGGGGTAGACCACCAAAGAGGTACATCAAATCATTTTCCCTTGGTTTTCATAAAAGAACATGCCAAAAATGTACTTAACCCGTTAATTGAATCTAGTGTAAATGTTATGTACCTTCCTAATTGTATTTAATCTGAAAAATATTTTTCATTTTAATATTTCATATACAGTAAATTGCATGCCCCTTTTTCTTTTATTCGCAGTGTAATACAGAAACAACATAGTAAACAGAAAAAATATACGTAGGTACTCATTTTTCGTAAGCTTTTTGCTGATATTGACAAAACCGTCAATTGCAGCAAAAAGTCAGGGTAAAAACAAAAGACAACCTAAAATCAAAATACAGTCCTTTTTTTCAGGGCATTTACAAGTTCTTTTTCACAAAGGTGCTGCGCGGATCGGACGTAAATATTGATTGATTTATACATTTTTACTTTCTAAATTGTTCTAAAATATAATTATAGATTGAAAATAAATAAATGTAACTATCATTCGTTTATCAATCTAAATTTGAATTCTGCAAATATGTGCCAAAAGCATGCAATTCCCACCATACATTTACTTGGAACTAAGCTTGTCAACATGTATGTTGCTGGGAAGCTACCCTACGAACTACCTGGTTAAGTACTACGCATTTTGAGTGTTGCTGCCATAGAAGCGTAGAGTAGTAACTCTACGCATTAGACTGCTAGGTCTATGAAACTTCAGTGATGGCGTCCAAAAATACCTATCAATGAGTATTCTCTGTGGTCTAGTGGTTTGCCCACCGGTGTAAGATCCAGAGGTTCCCCAAGGGGAGTACAATAATGTGCTTGGTTTGGTTGGTGATAGGAAGTCCGCCTGGCTAGGTACCAACTTAACAAGTCTGTCACCATTACAACAATTCTAAAATTGTTGTGTTCCAGCATTTTTAGGTAAGGTACCCAGTTCCTCAGGCTGATGAGGTTTTCCGGGTGAAATGCTCCTCCATCTTCGGTCTTATCATAACTTGGGTGATATGATAAAACCAGGTGAGATGAAGCCCTTCCCCGTCGTACAATAAAAAAAACCTTAATATTTTTCGCTTTGTGTGTATATGTTTGTACGATAATAATACAGAACACTAATAATATTAACGCAAACATTTTTACTAGCTTAAAATTGACCAACTGCTCTAATTATATTGCTAACTTCTTTACAATCCTACCTACTTGTTGGGTTATTACTACTACTATTGGTAGATATATGTAGGTACCAATTGATTTAAGTTATCCAGCTACTCAATCACTTCCTTCAAATGTAGATCTTTATCCCCCGAAAATGCCTCATCAACTAGCAGCAGTGGCTCTGACTATCAACATACATACTGCAGCGTAGAACCAAAGGAAGGTGCGCTCTATCTCCTAGTGGAGTACCCCGGGATTCGCTGGCTTTGGAAAAAGCTAGCGGTGGTAGGGTGGCTACCTGGCTCGCAACCGCTCCTGGTGAAGTGATCCAAATCCTGATCCAAACGGTTTGCCATGTTCCGTCGGTGCGCGGGAGAGCCAGTGCCTTCTGGGAACATTCACTCCATCGTATTTATTACCCTTGCTCTAGCCCAATAGCTAGACAAACCTAGAGGTTAAGAGCTAACCTATCTATTATAAAAACCATAATCAAAACTGTATTCTTCTCCAAATTGTTGACCATTATTTTAATAAAGAACTAATCCACATCCATATTTAACAAATAAAAACACAAATTTTAATTATAAAGGGAATTTAACAAGCGTGCTTTGTGCTAGTTTAGTACCAGTTTGTATTTTCTCTGGCTGCCTCCTTATTTGTCTTGACGTTGTTGTCATGGTTTTGAATAGTCTATGTATTAATTGTCATCTTATTAGTAAGAGTAACTGGTATTTATTAATACCCTAACAATATATTTAATTAAACTAAATATTCACAAGGGAAGTTAACTTAGGACCGTTGCAAATGGTAATAAGTATACCCAGGTAAGTGATTTTGTTATGATTTAGTCACATCTTAATCGATTTTAGATAATAATAGACAAGATCTAATCTACTTGCTTCTCGTGCTGAAAACTGTAAAAATCTTGGAGCTCAGTTTCCCCCCACTGGTCGTAGGTACTGCGATTGAGCTTTAGTGCGCTCCTTATAAATAATTCAAAAGTGATTATCAATTCTAAACCAACCTGCGTTCAGAAGTAATAAAATATCTGAGTTCACTTGCTTATGTAGTGTGTTTTCTGCACTAAACTAAGGACATTGTGGTGTAAATACAACCGGCCAAATACAATTTTGCACAATTAAGTTGTCCCTGAAAAATCACACCTTGTTGTTACAAGTGAGACACTGTCAATAAATGTTTATTTCATTTCTCTTACTCTAAAAGTGTGTCAAAGCCCAGTATAGCGGTAGTTTTGCCATTTTAAGTGCCATTTTAAGCCCTTTTATTAGTATTTTTGTCTACATTGCCTACAAATATATTGTGCTCAAGAATGATTCGACTTTCGATGATTCATAAAAAAAGGTGTTTCTTTCCACCCACGGATGTATGCGTTCGTTTATCGTCTATAAGTATTCTTAAAGTTTATGTGGGCGCGAAATCGAATAACGAAATTAATTACTAAAAAAAATATAGTTCATAACATAAACGGAACTAAAAGGCATACAAATTATTCTGAATCTGTTGCCCGAAAAAAAATACTTTTAACATTCAAAAATGTTCCTACTGTACATCTACTTTTAAATAAAATGAATTGAAATCGTTTAATTTGTTATTGTTTCATTTTCTAGAGTAGAGTATTTAACTCGAGCCAAAAACACCCATGATGAGTCTTTTAGTCATTTGTGTGTGTATATAATTAATCTTCAATAACCTGCCTTCTAGCCTTTATTGTTTAAATAATTTTACTCTTTACAACGCTCAGTCTCCGCGCCCTAAGACCACAGCTCACCACACAACCCCTCGTACACCTATAACTATTACACACTTATCTTGCCTCACTTCACATACCTGAATATATATACCCTCCTCCCTCTGATCCTGACTCCCTTTCTAGACTACTTACAATGCCTGTTAGATTTTTAGTAGCTTCTTTATCTTTGTTCTTTAGAGTTCGAAATTACTATACATATCTACTACCTATATTAATTGTTTACATACTTTTGTCCATTTAACATGTAATATTTTTTCTATAGCATACATTACTAAGTTGTTATTTTCACCAATTTCGCCTAAAAAGCTCTATGCAATGCAGACGACTGGCATAATTCGTGATTTACCAGCTATGTTGGTGCAATGGTATATGTATAATGTATATATATAATGGTACCTGTATTACAGGCTTTTTTCAAAACCTATCTCAGGCACCAGTCTTTCACGAGCCAGGTGCTTATAAGTAAGTTCTCTTTCTGACTTTCCTTAGCTTAATACCTTATAATTCATTAAACATTTTGCAGTACCTACATGTACGTAAAAATTAACGGTTTATTGATATATAGATTCCAAGATGAAATACAAAAAAAGACCTATAAAAAAGGTGATTGACTATATATATTAACGTCTAGCGATTAACAAAATATTGAGGAGGTATTTGTATTAAAAACTCCTATGAGCAACTATCTAAATTATTTTTCCTAGAAACGTTGCATCTAGGTTTTTTATTAGACTCGATCGGCTACATACGAGTCAGATGACTTTGGAGTGACCGGTTCAAATACCTGCTCGATCGATCAACGACTCAGTGACCACTGTATAAGGTTTATATTGTATTGCGGTTGAATTGAATGGTAAACCTTAGACACACCAGACCAATGTCTTATTTGGGTTATTTAAGGGACACCATAATATGACATTGGTAAGACTTTGAAGAATCAAATAATTTGAATGCCTGAATGGATTTGGAAATCATGATACGTAGTCTTATAAGATTCAAGTTGGACAATAACATTTAAAAATGTTTTATCAATTAAATAGCTATGTTAAAAAAACTGCAATAGGTTCGTCTAGTTCTAATATTTAAGTAAATGATAGGGAAGTGCGTGCGCGCCGAAGTGATTGCGCCAAATACTCAGCCAGGAAAGCAAGCAGAGCGACAGAGCTACTGACGCGGCGGCGGCGGCGCCTCATGGATCCTTTTAGCGAAATTAGTCAGTGTTCCCGAAAAACGAGGCTAAAGACCCCACCACCCAAAACCTTAGTATTTTAGTCTCAAAAAAGATCGACTGTTTACATAACACTCGGAAATTTTTAAAATATACCTACTCCCCGGCAAAGGGCTTCGGCGAACGCGCACAGACAAAAATTTCGTCTGTTGCGCGTGTGTGCGTGTTGCACACATGCAGACAACATAAAAATGCCCAATCTGTACATGTCGCACCACTACAATGAAGGGACGTCGTAAGCCGCATACAAGTGCATAATTCGGTCGAGATGCAAAAAAAAATATTTGGCAATGCGGCCCCTACTCCGCCGCCAGTCGCCCGCCCGCCTGGGTTAGGTTAGGTTAGATTTTTTGGCTCGAAACGCTCGTTGGTAAATTTTGAAAATATTTTTCTATCTGGGGGCTTCCTGCCAGTCCAGTAGTCCATTAACTCGGCAGTACGTCGCGATTTTTCGAAGAACTCGGTGCGAACGCGCTCGGTCTAGTCGAATTATAATAGAACAAACCATTTGTCTACTGGCGAACGTTTTGAGCGAAAATTCGGGAATGTGCGGGCGCAGTTTTAATTTTCAATTTCTATTTATTTCACAGACATCAACCGGTGATGAATATATTTATAAAATAATCCGATATTTGATTTTTTTTAAATCGATAAAGAATTTGTGCCGTGTGTGCTGTGACTTTTACAATTTATTTTTGATTTTACATGGACTTTGTGTTTTATCGTTTAGTTCTGGTAAGTTCTTTTTATTTTTCAATTATTTTAAATGCTCGTATTTATGGAGTTTTTAAAATTTAAAATTTATTTTTTATGAGTACTTACTTAAATATTTTAGTGGAAATAGGTCTTGTAAATATAGTGTGCATTTACTCTGTAAATACGAGACAAATTAACTCAACACCAGATACTATAAACTAACCCTAAAAAGCTCAACAAAACACGAGATTTCCAACATGCTTATTTTTTATTCGCAATAATCAGGATAAACGGCTAGACAAAGTCACAAGGACACGTCGTCCTGTGACGTCAGCGGCAATAGGCACTGCCGAGAAAGTCAGCCATCTTGATCGTGTGTTCTTTTTTTGAAGCCTACAAAGTGCGCGGGCGCGCCATTTTGCTGCACATTGAAATTTCGAATCTGGGGAAAATAACTGATGTTTTTTGTTTTGTGTTTTCTTTTCAGTTTTTCTGCGTTCTTTACGATTGTTCATATGTATTATGTGTTTCTATAGATGTTTACCTCAATATTGGAAGCCATGTTAATTGATGTTAGATATAAAAACATAATAAGAGTATGAAAAACACATGGCATTGTGTTACTCATTATTGTTTCCAATTTATCCAAGTGTCATTTAACTTTGATTTTCAAATGACATTTAAGGTATAGCTGTTTACACATCGTACCCATAGACAGTTTGCTTAGGTGGATTGGTAGTTTGTAGGGCAAAGAACTAATTTTGAGATTTGAATGGCGAGTTAAAAAAATATGTCGATGACGCGAGCATTATGTACAAGCTCTTAAACTATAGGACTACCTGATAAAGCATGGACAATTAACAATTATTATCAAGCTTGATCAAAAACCTGAGCGAGGTGACACACATCCAATAAATGATTTGTCATCGGTTTTTTTGTAGCGGTTGCTAGAAGTCGGCTTGAATCGCTATTTGTGGCGTCGTTTGGGGGAGGACTTTTTTCAGCAGTGGATGAATGTGGGTAGAAGTCGTGGAATATTCCTGTCTTTCTCTTAGCTCTGTCAATTCAAAGGGACAAACAGGATTTTTATCTTGTCCGTCCGTTTTCTGTTCGGCCCTTTGATACAGAATGTTATACTACCTAATACGCATCGTACACTTAAAAAAGAACACATTCCTAGTCTACCGAACAAGTAATTCTACGATACGTACGGCAGGTTTCAACCCGTAAGTATCTTGTAGATGTTCCATTGTGCCGAACTCATCGTTTCATCACTACCTTACTTTAGTACTGGTAAGGAATATAACAACTCGATGTGTTCATAAATACCGTTTTATTTATTATTTATTAATTTATACTTTCACATGCACTTAGAACAAGCTGTTACATTACTATTACATTTTGACATTACAAATGTACACTTCAATGTTATTTATTTTGATGTATATGTAATATATGTATGTACCTGCGTAAAGACAGACCCCACGCGTTTTTTAAAGTTTATCACAATCATTAGTTATCATCATCTGAATAAAAAAACTCATATTATACTCGTACTAGTATGGTGCTATGGAAAATGATGACAGGTAGGTACAGGAAAAATAATTTATTGTGAAAAATATAGTGCGAAAATACAAATCCGATAAGCTATTACAGTGTAAAAGCCCAGACGCCACCTCCACCCATGAACGTATAAATGATGTTGTAAAATCAATGTTACACTCAGGTCTTTTAGCTTTGTCACATGCCTACCTAACTCTCATTCTTAAAACCCGTTCGTACATGTCCACTATTGAAAAGTATCCTATACTGTACAGTATATCCTATACTACTTACGTAAAAATAACTGTAGTGTTTCTTATAATCACCGCATCAACATAATAATAATAATATAAATAATAAAATATAACATATATTTTCTCAAACAAACAACATACAGACATCAATGAAAAAAACTATTGCTTAGAAATCCTGAAGCCTAAACTATTGTTTAGGCTTCAGTTGATTAGCGTTTCCTACGATTTTTTTTATATTTCATCCTCCTCTGTGGTTTCACCCACCGATATCAGATCCAGAGGTCCCGGGCTCGATACCCAAGGGGGTACAATATTGTGCTCGGTTTGGTTGGTGGTAGGAGTTTGTTTAAGTCTACGTGGATAGCTACCACCGTCTTACCTAAGTATGTCGCCATAATAACAAATCTTAATATTATTAGTAAGAGATGGTTTTATATATTGGCATGGACGAGAATAGTAATACTTCACGCCTAATTGGCCGCTGTTAACAATTCACGATCCAATGCTCCATCATCATGCCTAACATGCGGCGTCTCTGTCTCGGTATCAGGCCCAGAGATCCTGGGTCAATCCCAAGGGGGTTTCACTTTTTAACATTTGTATTTGATTTAGTACAACTGGAAGGGCTTGGTACTACCACCATCTTACCTAAGAATGACAACAACAACAACTCTACTGGTGAGTTCCGGCATTAGGCAAGATAGCCAGTTTCTTAGTCGGTTGAGGATCCCGGGTGAAGTGCGCCTCCACCTTCGGCGTTATTATAATTCAACATCAGGTGAGATGAACGGTGAAGCGGTTCCCCATCGTAGAATAATAAAACCCTATTCAAGAGATAAAAATCACTAATAAAAAAATAATGCATGCAAGTATTTTAACCGTAATCTAGTTCCCATATTACAAGCTTTGATTAGCTTGGGACTAGATTGCGCTGTGTGAAATGAATGTCCTAAAATAGATATTTGTTATTATTTACCTACCTATTTTATTAAACAATAATACATCTACTGAAACAATAAATACGAACTGGACTATTAAAATAATCTTATTGAACAGAACAGTGGTCTATAGGCACAGGTATATATATATATTTTAAAGTATTAGTAATTAGGTACTTACACTGATATAATTAGTATGTTAAATTGTATAATAATATCGAAATCTTTATTTTAATGTATAGTATGACTTGAACTTGACTAAACACGTCAAGTTAAAGTCTTACAGTATTGTATGTTTGTATTCTATTTTTATGTTTGGCTATGAAAATATTTATTTTGAAATAAATGACTATTATTTTTATCAATTTTATTAGACATTGGACACAACGCCATCTTGCCCCAAATTGAGTAAAGCTTGAAATATGGGAACAAGATTAGGAAATTTTAATACTTAAATACATACTTTGCTGTAAATATATACCTATGAAACCGTATGAAAAAGTACAACACAGAATAATTATCTATTTTAATCACGCATATGTTTGTCCCGGTGGGAATCGAACCCACAACGTAAAGTGCAGAAGGCAGAGTTACTACCAATTGAGCTGTGAGGTCTGTTTGGAGTTGAGCATTTTTGTATCTTCTTATTTTACCAATTGCATGAATTTTCGTCCTTAGTACGCCCCTATATTGTCACATTGGTACACGTCTATTTGCAAGTCTTTAGACAGAAAATAAACGAAGAGGCAAGTAGGAAACAAAGCCAACTTCATAAGCCAGCCCTTAAGACCCTGAATAACACCTAAGGCAGCTACAACTTTATTGCAATGTTCGCAAGATTCAAATTGCCTTACAGATAGTTGAACATGACGTCCAAATTTTATTTTGCGAGAACTAAGATAAAGCTATAAAAGTGTTGAGAAGCTTAGACTACTCGTACATGAGCGCCAAATTCAACTGCAAAATATATCTTGTTTACAGGTTCATTTTTTAATGCTGTTCGGTGCATTGGAAGGCCTATTGTATTATTTCAAAATTTAAATCCTATTGGCGTCTTTGGCACAAATTGTAATCATTATAAAAAAATGAAACTGCCACCCATAGTGAAAAGAGTTACCTATAGCTAAAAAAGATATCAATGAAAAAGTTTCTTGAAGCTAACACACTCGTCTTTAAATACGGTAAGTATTTTCCAGATCCATTTTTTATTTTTCTAGTATATGTAGGGTACGCTAGGTTTCGCTAGTTACATTTTTATAAAATAAATAGTAAACAATTAGAATCATTAAAAAAACTCAAACGCTTCTAACATATATGATATTAATTTGACTTGTGAAAAATATCTTTACTTTCTATGCCGACGGATAGATCATTATCTGTTGACATTAGCACTAGCCCAGCCGGAAAATATATGATCTCAGCTTATATACGTATTATATATCTAAAGATTAGCCGATACTCAGCTAAGACCTCCTGAGCTTACGCACACAGTAACAATGTGCACATGTATGCATGCATTAGTAGTGGGTACCTATGCACATATTTATTATGTAATATTTCTCTAAACGCTCACCATGTTGATAAAATAGTACGAGTATATACTATAACTACACACTAGTTTAGTATAGATAGGTAATTTTTGGTAATGTCAAGTAGTCATGTGGTTCATTTTCCCAAATTGACGCGCAGCATGCTATGCTTGGTGTTTCTCTGAAAAATAACATCAGGAAAGAGGATGATGATGGTGATGAAGAGATCGTGACTTTAAGGTCACTTATACGATTTCCAGAATCTTATTAAGGTTATAAAATGGTTGAGAATGCTTACCACACTACCGTTTCAGGACTGGCAAATGTGTGCGACAACTACCACCTTAAAAGTTTCTCCTTTTTTAAGGGCCTACTAATGTCGTATAATTAAATTATATCAAAAAAGTATAGATAAACAAAAAAGAAGTATTCCATCCTTAATCTTGTTCCCATAATACAAGCTACGCTAAGTTAAGGGGCTAGATGACACGCAATATTTATTTATTTTGTTTAAAAAATTTTGAGTTCCAAAATAAGAAATCAAAATTTTAGGTTCAGGTTTAGAAGTGATTCCGAGATATTCCTACGGGATGGTGGGACGTCTTGGACAATTTCTAGTTGCACGACACGTTTCAGCGCATGTAAAACGTCAGACAACTCGAAGGCCAGTTCAGGGAACTGTAACAAAGAGATTTTAGATAATATTCTGTAATGTCTCCTTTATTGATTCTCAAACGAATTTACTGAACATATGCGCAGTAGAAAACGAAAGGTTAAAAACTTTGTAGGTATTGATTGGAAGATAGTTAAAATATGGGTGCATTAAGGTATTCACGCCTAACGCCTGATCGGATCTTAATGTAATTTAACTTTTTAACCTTTTGACCACCAGCTCACTTAAAAAACAAGTGAACATATAGCCTAACTATGGAGCAAGCTTGTCTAAAAGGTACCTATTCACTCTAGACATGAAGACAAAATTGTACTGGTGCAGAAAAACAGACGAGGGCAACGAGTTTCAGTCCTCACCAGTGCCTATGTTAAATTATGGATATAGTGTACATCGCCCCTCGAGTACACTATACCTTTCCTACCCGTAATTACATATAAGTACATACTGTTTATCTAAGTATGCGGGCAAAGCTGCGGGCAAAAGTTAGTCTATTATATAAAATCGATTTACCACTGACGTGATAGGTAGGTAGGTAGGTATAATCACGCTACCGCCGAAACTGTAAGACCTACAGACTTGAAATTTTGCCAGGATGTTTATTGTGACATACAGGTGCCTACTAAGAACGGATTTAAGGAAATTAGTCCCCTAAGGGGGTGAAATAGTTTGCATTAAAAATATTTTTTTATGATCCATTTGATTTGAAAATTCCAAAGTGTATTTGTAATACCTTTGAAATGCTAATAATAATAAAAACTTGGAGTATTCCTCTGAAGGGTGAAATAGGGCAATACTTTTTGTGTGAACAAATCTTTTTATCTGATGTAATCGAGTTGAAATTTTGTACATGTGTCTATATAACTACATGATGATTTAGGTTTTGTTTTATCGTATGACGTGGCGTTTAGCCTTCATCTCACCTCGTAACAAGTTAAGATAAGGCCGAAGGTGGACCCGGAATCCTCAACAAACTGAGGAACTGACTATCTTACCTCTGAATGCCGGAACAAAGTCCTACCACCAACCAAATATATATTTCGGAAGATCAAAAATTAGAGGGTTAATGGGAGGAGCAATAGAGTTTGTACGCAAAATCTTTATTTATGATCTGATTGAGTAAAAAATTGTATGTGAAATACGTTTAAAATGCTAATTATGGAAAAAACCTTGTGATTCTTCCTCTAAAAGGGTGAAATAGGGCAAAAAATGCATCTAATATCTTTATAATTCGATTTAGTTAAAATATTGTATGTATTTGTGTTTCAAAGACTATTGTACTTATAATAGTTTTTTTTTTTAATACTAGACCACAGAGGTGGATAAAACAGCCCTGGTTATCCAAAACACTTTACGATCCGCCACATGGCTCTTTGACGACCATTACCAGCGGCAGTGGGTTCCCGGGACCGACAACGGCCCTCCAAAGCAATCTGGTAATTCTAGATTGCAATGTCCGTACGAAACGGCCCGGCGACCAAACCTCATAAAGGAATTCCGCACCCGTGAATCGGACCTAGGACTACTAGACAGGTGCGAGTCTCTAAAGCGTTAAGATTTCCTTAAATTATTTTCTACTATGTTTTTTAAATTCATTGATACTTATGCCTACTAACAACAAATAAGCACCAGGTTCTCTTTCTTCTATATTTTATCTCAAATAGTATAACTAGGATCTGGACATAAGATTTCAGAATAACCCTGTCGTTCAGTACAAGCTGTATACCAGGTATCTACAGCCATTCCTATTTTCTTATTTCCCGTAGCGAAGCACGGGTACTTTCAGCTAGTTTTAAATAAAACTGACAAGAGCAGGCACCACTCATCCTTAGAGTTCCGTAGTATTGTGAAAATATCCGTTTTTTGTGGACAATAAATAATTTTCATTCATTCGTTTCATTCATTTATTTACCGTATCTACTATAGAGTAGAGTATATTTGATTGCGTAACTATTTAATTGCTAAACAGTAAAATGCTCTAACAATTTGCTTCTAAGACACCCTAACACAGTAAAGTGAGAAATATAGACAGAAAAGTAACATTTATTAACTTTAAATAGTACACTATACAACATACAAAAACACCCTAACACAGTAAAGTGAGAAATATAGACAGAAAAGTAACATTTATTAACTTTAAATAGTACACTATACAACATACAAAAACTATGAAAACATAGTACGCTAAAACATTAGAATTTTAAATCGACAATAACAAGTACTTATGTGAATAAGTAATTATAGAATTCAAATACGGGATATTTACCACAATTTGAAGGTGATCTTGGCGCATGAACTGCGTCTAAATATCGGAAAACTCGAGATAACCTTCAAATCAATATTTACAGGAAAGACCTGCCTCAACATAAAATGTGTCAGCTTTTAGCATAGTCGAACGCAAAAACCCGACCAGTTTATGTAGAACAGGCACCTAGGTAGTTGATACGCACACTAGCACCCTCTTGTCGGATCTATGCGCACGCGCTTCCGTAACCAAACACGATTCACAAGGACAACCGCTTGCATTTGCATCTCACTCTAACTTACTTATATTTGCTATAAGAAGCTTTTTATCACAGCTTCTGGTCGACCACGTGGTTTAAAGGAAGGTAGGTTATAGAACACTCTCACTCCTTTAATTCGTTGGGTGCTGCGCCCTTAGATGTTTATGAATAACACACCGTGTGTGTTTTACATCACCCATGCACCCAACGAAAAAACTACACACAAGACCTTTAATGAGAGCCTTTGACGGCGATAGGTAATAGTTGTAGTACTTCCCCATTATGCCTCACATTGCACTTTAAGTAAGTTAAACTTTTTATAATATGCGCCATCTCTACAATTTCCAGTGAATTAAGTGTACATGAAGATTACACAGCTCCATCTCTTGAGTTCTCAAACTAACTAAAAAATCTTACTATGAATGAGTATTTTTGAAGCCACGTTTTGGTAAGTTTTTAATTGAAATAAATACGAATACAGAATTCAATTATCTTAATTAGTAAGGTTTTAAACATAATATATCTTAGACCTTCTTAGATATTTTAGGTTTATGTAGGTACCCTGTTTCCTTTCTTCTTGTGTGCTGACAACATTTTTAAGATTAAAAAAAATTGCTTTGACTTTACTTCCAATTTAAATTAAAATGTATAATATTATAATACAGATATTTTGCTAAGTATTATTTTCTCAGTTTATCTACGCTAAATAGGTTCTTCGAGTCCTGGAATAAGGTGGGAGGATCTTTTTAAGTAAAACTGCGTACACTTATATATCGATGCACCACATAAGATGCACCCGAATCACTGCATATAATATTGTAACAAAGCAGAGACGAGGAAAAGCGCAGACAGGGCCTAGCAGGTTACTCAGACAACCTTGAGCGGTGCACGTAATCTGCAGCTTTGCTTTTTGTACTTAGCGATGCCACAGAATAAAAAATAGTACTCCGTGATCCGTCCGCCATGTGTGACTGTCTGTGACTAGGTTTATCGGAAAATTATCTGTGGACTATGAACGAATGAATGAATGAATGATAATACTGTAACAACTTTTACTTTTTTGAACAACCTTATTAATAAAAAAACGTTTAACGCTTAAAATAGACGGTCTTATCGCTTAGATGCGATTTATTCCAGACAATCTTTGGATATAGATTTTTTAACTATAATAGCGTTTATTGGTGCACAAATGTTTTTTTTGTGATGTTAAGTGCAGTTCTTGCCTATAATGAACCTTTAGTGCGTTGGTTAGTTCCTCAAACAACATGACCTACGCTGCATAGCATTGCGCTCATCAACTTGAGTCAAAATTAAATTTGTGGAATTGAAATCAAAATAAATGAATGATGAATATCAAAATGAATCACGTGGAAAATGAATAGTAGTCTAGCTTAATGTGGAATATTTCAACAAAAAAGCCTATAAACACCACTGAAACCTGCAACAAACCAGCAGCAACTAATATCAGACCGTGGTGGGCCAGTTAGAAATTGGGCCCTTCACTACCCGTGGATGCCGTTAGTCGACTAAAGGTTACACCAGAAGATGGTCAGCCGCATCCATCTGTACTAAACACTATAATACGGAAATCACCACGCCGCATAGGTACCAAGCTTGGTGATTAAGGCAATTATTTACATTGTATACTCTACTGTAGAATAGAGTTTCTTGATAATGTAAAGTGTCCTTATTTTTGCTATAATTATTATCACAATAACTGGCGTCACAGCTTAGTTGATAGCAGCTCTGCCTTCTGCGCTGAAGGCTGTGGGTTCGTTTCCAATCCGGGATAAGCATTTGTGTGAATGTTTGTGCTGTGCTTGATTGCTATATATTTTATCATATGTATTTACTTAAAAAAAACATATTCTCCCATTTTTGTTATCTAATTCCCATAATTTTGCTTATATTGGGGCAACATGGCACTACGTAAAATGTCTGAAATATTATTTATCTATAATTATTTATTACTGCTCAATTCCATACAGTTTACTGACTTAGTCAAGAACTTTAATACTTCATTAGATAAAAAACGTTCGGCTTAGTAATTATGTGATGTAAAATATAATAGACCCATAATTTTAAAGAGTAGATTAAAAAAAATACATTGAAATGGTACAAATAAATACCGGTGCAAAAAGTCAGTCGGCAATTAAGTTACAAGTCTTGCATATTTAATAGCTAATTAGATATAAGAATATGAGGAAGTAGTTTAAATGACGACTTAAGGTACTGAATGCTTTGAAAGTATGAAGAACGAGTTAAGGCGAGTCCAGATGCCATCCATTAAAAATCCCAGCGATGGTTTTTTTTTTCAATTTTATACCACCATGGTGGTAAACAGGCATACGGTACACATTATCGTGAGCGGATATCGTCGCCTATGGACTCTTGCAACACCAGAAGCATGTTGCCAACCATTTAAAAGGTATAAATCGCCCTTTTTGTAACCCCCTATTCTACAAAGCATGTACCACAAAGGTTGTTTGTAAAAAAACTTACATTATTACAACATCTAAGCCATCTTTGCGAATATCTTATCAAAACTTATGCATTGTGTTATATTAATGTTTGTTATTTATTTCGTATGTTTTTTTTATAGTGTGTGCCCTAATAGTAAATAAATAAATTCGAATTCTGATATCAATAGGAAATCTATGGATGAATGTATCTAGGGACCCTCAAATGATTACAAAAGATAAAATCGTGTGTAAGAAAATGCTTTGAGCCGTAAAATGTATACACATTAAAATATTTATTTAAACATTATTTTATGGATGGATAGACAAAAAGTAATAAAAGGTGTCAAAACACAGTATGTTCCTAATAGCTCAATCTACTTCGTTTTGAAAGTTTGTCCTTGCCCACATCCTAAGCTATGCGCAGACGCCGGCCTTCCGTAATAAAACGACCAGTGAGACCACGATATGTATAAACAGACTATAAATAACAAAGCACAAGCTTCGCAAGGATATTCGTAGGGCTGGGTGGCTATCGATAGAATGTATCGCTGTGCTATGTCCGAAGGGATTGTCTTGTACTTAACTTTAGTTTTTCAATTGTCAATTGTCCTATAGTATATATATTGTTTTATTGTACGACGGGTAAGCACTTGGCCTTCATCTCATCTGGTTACATAAAATATGGCGGACGACTGTATAGGGTAGTCCTTTTATAGGATACCAAGATAGAAATGCACCTAGGAAAATGGCATGATATTTTTTTTGGGCCATCATCTTTAGGTCATCTACTAAATCAAAAGATTCCCAAATAATTCGACAAAACATTTATATGTTTAACTAGCATATAAAGATCGATTTCCCGAACACAGGTTCGAACCTATAATTATAACTGATTGATAATCAACGACCAGCTGAAGACAATTGTCTGTGCAGCACGTAATTCCTAGTAAAGTGGTCTATTATTGCTAGTACCAGACTCTTACGAGACCAATTGCATGAAATAAAACCGTATATAGCTTATTCGTTTGATGCACACCTCAGTATGAAAGTTTAAAAAATGCAATGTTATAATTGCTTCTGTGTATTAGAAAGTACGTACGCCCTGCTGCCTGCATTGCGTATAAGTAGGTTATTTCACTTAGTTTAGTTGTTTAACTTTATAAATTGTCCGGCCGGGGGTTTCAGAATTATTTCTGCAATAAATATAATATTAAATTTTACTGATCACAAAAATATATAAAATGGTGAGCGTTTCTGATGTAGCGATATCAAAAGTGGTAGTGACTATATTTTTTAAGCTTGACATTATTTAAAAGCAAGGTATTACTTTTAAAAAAAAAATCATTATTAGATCCCATATTGATGAAGTAATTATCGGAAAAAAACCGAACAAATAGAGTTTTGGATGCATATGTTCAGCTGTAAAAGGCTATATAAACTATATATTATTGATGTGATATTAATAAGTACAATGTTATTGACATCATCTACCCATTGCAGTCCTGGTCTAAATACAAATCATCGACAAGATCCCAACCCTATCGTGCATCAGAGGGGGGATGTTTTGAAAGTCGTACAAACCTTGACCTCGATGCGCTGCGCACGCACTATCATTACAGTCTTTTTTCTCCTTTTACGGCCAGTTAGCCGGTAATCTATCGATGGCCAGATACTGGAATAATGAAGCGGTTATGTGAAGTCGGAGAAGCATACAATGCTTCACCCTCACCTTTGATATATCGATTCTTTTTTTGAGATTGTAAAATGCTGGTCTATGATGGCTTGGACTTACAACTTTTGAATACTACTGCGATTACCTGCGTCAGTGTTTCCGTAGTTTTATGACTCTAATGTCATAAAAGAACAGTAATTTGTAACCCTTGGTAAAAAAAATCCATCGTAGACCATAAGCGCAAGTTTTGAGGTCAAAAGCTTACTAATTTCTAGGAAAAATATGCGGTAGGTGGTATCTACCGCTTAGTGGTCTTGGAAATGAAACCATTGACTTTTAGTCAACGGTGTCGGCGTAAATGATCCTATCACTGGTGGTAGGAAGTTACGAAGGTTCACCCGGCTTGCGACCACCCCCCCTGCCAAAGTCCGGCGCCAAGCAGCTATAAGCCGGCAATAGGCAACTTCTAGGAAAGCTTGCTCCATTGTAAACCTCATCTCTTTGCCCAGGTAATTCCTAGACTGGGAATTACCTTGAGGTCAAGAGTTAATGCATTTAAAAAAAAACGTTATTTATTATTCGCGCAGTTGCACGATCACGAGTTAATTTGTGATCATGGCGCGTGCAACTGCGTCAAAATATCGGAGATCAATTTCCAATCGTAGTAAATATTGAATATCGTCAAAAGTTGTGTAACAGCTAGCAGTAAGCAGTAGCAGTAAGTCCATTATTGCTTAGCGGAATACTAGTCAGTGACACGTCATGTCACATGTAAACAATTTCCTAGGGAAATTCCCGTTTCCTTACGATGTGACCTTCATCGTTAGAGTTTGTGGAAATGTCAAAATACACACATACATTTCATAAACTTAACAAGTATAGTTAGTATGAACAAATATACATTACTGTATCAATGTATCTTTACGGAATATTCTTCCGGAATCAAAAACCTCTATCTGAAGGTCGTGACCTCCACATAAGATCTTTTTTTATATACGAGTATGCCACTGAACTCCATCTTTGGCTGCATGCAGAGCATCATCAACGCAACGGGCTACAGCTTTGCGATCTTTTCCCTTCCACCTTGCCAGTGATTATGAGATTACGGGCTTCTTTAGGTAAGTGTCGTCCGTCTTTGTGATCGAAGTAATTCAGAACTTACTCAGTTATATCCCTTGCCTAGTGAATAATGCTTAATAACTTACTAGAAATAACTGCTTCACTCAAATTATTTTTATTATAATACAAATGTGAGTACCCGGACTAACCTAGATAGGTTAATAGGGTTTAATATTTAAATTACGTATGTAAGTAATACATTCTATTATTATATAGAGATACATAAGAATAAAAAAACTGCCAAAGTGTTGACCAACAGTAACAGTACATAGGTACTTTAAAATGTATTAGCCCCAAAATGAGGGGTAGTTTCATAGCATTATAAGCGTTGTCCTTAATGAGTCCACGTTAATTATTTAGGTAATCAAATATGTACACTTTCCCCATAGAAGCGGTGTGAACCCACATCGTCCACTTGAAACTATTAGCCCGCACAAACATTAATATCTGACTATCATGTACAATAAATTGGTACAAATTGCTACTTAAAAGAGGTGAAGCTACATTTGAGCCAAATTATGTTCCTCGTACCACTATGCATTGCATTTTGCGCTGCCGCGATAATTTAGGTTACCATACCCAATGGGTGCTTTGACATACACTATCACTCAGCCTCCGCTGTCCATCGCTGTCGTCCGTCTGCCTGTTAGTTAACAGGCAGACGGACCCACGGACGGATAAGACTAATGCAAAGACTTACAACGTACATGTATTGTATGAAAAAGAGTAGATGTCATTTTTCCTGCAGGAATACTTCGGGTAGTAATTATGTATCATACGATAAGTTATGACTTGAAACTTCAATATCATGGTATTGTTGTATACATGCTTGGTTTGGTTGGTATTAGTCGCCTATCAAGTACGCCTGGCTAGCTACCACCATCTTAGCTAATTCTGTTGCCATAATAACAATTCTTAATTAAAAATGGTTGTGCTCCGGCATTTAGAGGTAAGATAGCCAGTTCCTCAGTTTGTTGAGGATTCCGGGTGAAATGCACCTCCACCTTCGACCTTATCTCAACTTGTAACCAGGTGAGGCTAGGCTTACAGGCCAAGCGCTTACTCGTCGTACATTAAAAAAAAACTAAGTTCGGCCTATCTTTTGACAATAAAAACAACAGAAATATCAACTGTATGTACAAAATATTCAGAGAATAGAAAGGCACGACATAAAAACGTAATGTTGGCAATTTTAATACAATCCGACCCTCCCTCGCTAAAGAAGGGAAAACTATGGGAAAGGAAATTAGAGGGTAGTTCGGTGGGGTGGAAGTTCGAATTGAAGGCAAACAGCTTTTAGTAGCGAAAAGTTCAATTGCAATATTAATGAATATATAGGAGTCATATAAGTCATGATGTATTAGAAAACTTGTAGGTAAAAGAAAACTAAGGCTGTAAGTTTAGCTAATGTCACTAGGAATTATAAATAGTTCATAATCTAAACTCTAGAATATGAAGAATCAAAATCGGTTTAGTAGTTTTTCCAATATCTCGCCCGCATAAGCTTTTATTGTGTTAGAACTATGTATGTATACACGTTGTTAAAACGTGGGAGAGGTATATTGCCGACAGGATGTGTCGAAGAGATGTGGTGTACACTGACGTCATTGCACCGCAGAATAGTTCGTAGTTGTTACAAATATGTGTAAATGAACAGAATAAATATGTAATAATAGTAGCCATCATAAAAACTGTGAGGCCTTCTTTTTAATATGAATGACGGGTTAGGTTTTGACCTCTAAGCATTTCTAGCTCTAAGCCAGAACTAGACCCTTGTCTAGTTAATGTTAGAAAGTTAGTAAAGTGCTACCTAGAATTGCTTGTAATTTATATCAATTTATAGGTCCCGGGTTCAATCCTCATAGGGATTACAATATTGTGCTTGGTTTGGTTGGTGGTAGGACTTTGTTTAAGCCCGCCTGGCTAGCTACCACCATCTTACCTAAGTCTGTCGCCATAACAACAGTTCTTGAAAATTGTTGTGTTCCAGCATTTAGAGGTAGGATAGCCAGTTCCTTAGTTTATTGAGGATTCTGGGTGAAGTGCCCTTCCACTTGATCATTACTTGAAAAACATGTGAGATGAAGGTCAAGCACCTCCCCGAAGTACTATATTAAATAAATGTAAGCGTTTTGGCGTTGGACTTCGGCAGGAGGTGGCTGGCCTGGTGGGCCTTTACAGGTCCTACCATCAACGTCGTTATTATTCAGCCGTAACCGCTTGCAAGCCGATGATTCCGTCGCCAGGGGAATTCCACTGGGAGGTAGGGCCCCTAAGTAGATAAGCAGATAGTGCTGATATCAGATAATCGCTTTCTACAAGCTAGTAGCTTTTATGATGGAGCGTCTCCGTGGCTTACAGAACCAAAGAGTAGACAAAATGACAAAATGAACTCACATCGAGTTCAATCCTCAATTTCAACATGAAAAATGGATACGTACCGTTTTTTCTATAGATACTTGGCAATAACTAAAATAACCAATTTCTACAATGAAACTTACAAATACTACTCTTAACAACTAATAAATAATTATAATAAATAGTTCTAAAATATGAGAAAGAGACGACCTACTAAGATACATTTAAAATATCTAAAAAAAAGACGCATTTCAAAAAAAAAGTATTTATCTATGCTACGATAAGTGCTACGAGCGTAGAGGCTCTACAGTTTTCGTAGCATAGGCGCAGATTGTGCGTGCGCCCACCTCCCACGCATTTGAGCTTTTTATTTTCATTTATTTTTGTCCTATCGGTCTATTTTTATTGCCTTTCTAAAATTAATTTCAATGATAAATTGTACGTCAGTGGGATTTACTATTTTGGTAAGGGAACAAGATCACGTGCAGGTTAATTCTGTCTGTTTTATGAGTACCTTAATCTGTTATAAAATTATATATTCTATTAATGCTGTGGCGGAGAAACGGCAGCAGCTTTTATGTGTTTTATCTAACCCTCTATACTGTGAATACCAATCCACCTGTTAAGCGTGGTGATTATGGCAAAACCCTGCATCCAGCAGTTGATATTAATGTGCTGTTGAAGAAGTTGATCTGAATATTTTTGTATTTCAAGTGATTGCACTTGGTCACAACATTTGCAAATGTTATAATGACACAAAAAGTGTTCGAGTCCCGCCGCGGGTTGTAAATTTTAGTGTCATTATAACATTTGTAAAATATATTAATAAACAGAAATCATTGATATACCTATATAACTTATGAATAGGTAACCTCTGCAGTTTAGACCAGCGCAAACCTTAATAAAATGACCCAGGTTCTAAGATTATAAGCCATATAAATTAAAAAATTTAAGTTAAAGGAATTCGGCTTATTTTTATGGCAAATAAATCAACAAACTATAATAATATGGTGGTCTTGGTAGAGTTTACAGAGTTTTTTATTTGAGCCATTTGGGATTGAGACCTTGGTTCCGTCGGGTTGGACTCTTCTGGGTTTTCAAAATCTTACAAGGCTTTAGTTTCGTTATCCAAGTGCTGGCTTATTTTAACCAGCGAGTTAGTATAGCTATTCAGCATGGCAAATGTCTTGGGCATGTCCGTCTGGCACTAGTCCTGATAAGTTGAGATATCTATAGACCCGATTATAGACCGTTTGTTACCTTTAATTAATCTTGCAAGGAACTTTAGATAATAAATCTGTTCAAAATAAATGATAACTACGTATTTTCACTTATTTCATCGGAACTAGGACTTTAAGAACCAGTAGAATAACAAATTGATTCTTGCGCAAAGCATCACTATGCATCAGAGCACAATCAAAACGTTTGGTAACTGCTAGCACTAACAAAACGCAAGTGACGTTCTTCAAATATTAACACGGTTTCGTAATTAGAAATCGTGGGAAAACTAAGAAGTTATGTGAAGATTGTGGTACTTTGCGATTTCAACAGCCGATTTATTGTTTTAGTTAAATTGATTAGTATTTTTCCCTTATCTGTGCCTAATCTGTTCAGATTACAGAAGGTAATCAGATTTTTTTATTATCTGTAAGTCTGAAAGCTTATTGAAATACATATTGTGTCACCAAATGTTTGTATTATTATATTATTCGATGTCATTTTTATGTATAATAAAGTCACTACATGTATCTCGATCATTTCAACTGCTAGAAAGTGTCTCTTCCGAAATTAAAGGGTTTAGCCATTTAATTATGATTGTGATAGCATGCATACTTTTTGTTTTTTTTATTGCACGAGTTGAGATATGGCCGAAAATGGAGGCGCACTTCACCCGGAATCCTCAATTAACTGAGGAACTATCTATCTTACCTCTGAATGCCGGAACACATCATTTTTTTAAAGAATTGTTATTATGGCGGCAGAATTAGGTAAGATGGTGGTAGATAGCCAGGCGGACTTAATCAAAATCCTACCACCAACCAAACCTTATACCTTAGTCCATAAGACACAAGTGAATGGGTTTCTTCAAGGCAAGCGTGCCCAATCATATCATCAACCAAACTTGTACTATCCTCTAGAAATAATATGAACCTAAGGTTGACTGGTTTTTAGTCTGATTTTTATGCATTTCCCACCTTGTATGACCCATAAAATGAAAGAAGAATAAAAATACTGCATTTCTATATAAAATATCGTGATTAATTTAAGTATCATCATGTTCGTTTTTGGCAAAGGATGCCTTAAATGTAGGTTTATTTCATTTAAGCCTTGATTTGTGTATATTCAATCATCGCAGTACATTGTGCAATAGACCTAATTCACAATCGTGCCCTACCGTCGTCCACATTGTGATGCAAATCGCTCTGGAAGGCAATAGCCGGCACTGTGGACCGTGACGCATGTATTTAAATGCTCAATTTAAATTTATAAAATCTTTGCGTTACAAGTCATCTAGAATACGCATCAAAAATAAATCTTACCTGAGTACGAGTGCATAAAATATATGCCTGGGTCTTATAATTTAAATCTATAGCAACGGAATTTCCTATTAATATATTCATTCGGTTAACTTTGGACCCCTTCTCTAGGAATATTCCGTGCACGGATGAATTTGAGATTTGGCATATTTAAAGCTTACATAGAGAAAGATCACCCGGAATCCTCAACAAACTGAAGGACTGGCTATCTTACCTCTGAATGCCGGAACAAATAATTTTAAATGGTTGTTATGACGACAGAATTAGGTAAGATGGTGGCTAGCCAGCGCCTTTATTCAATTATAGCTGAATGATCCTGTCGCGGGTGGTAGAACCTGTAAAGATCCGCCTGGCCTGCGACCATCCTCCTACCAAATTCCAGTGCTGAGCAGTTTTCTGTGGTCCGATGGTGGGCAGGAGTTCTATTTTATTTGAAACTATATCATAATTCCTCAAGGTACATGATTGAGAATCGGCCTGATTCATGTTCAAAGCCCTAATGAGTTATAAATCCCATCACACAAGCTTACGTACATAAGCTTTGCTAATTACAAAAAAAAAACAATTATTTCGGTAAACGTAATCCAAGCATGGCTGTGAAACAAAATATTTTAATTGAAACAAGACTCAAAACTAACGAAACCAGTCGTTACCGCTCCCTAATTACTCCAAATAATGCGTGGGGCCCCATTGTTCGCAGAAAAACCTCTAACAAAACTCAAAAATTCAAATGGCGCAATTAAAAAAACTTGCCACACAAAATGGCCGGCCTATTTAGATCCTGCCTTCTATTGGCGTGCTAGCTTTAAATTTAAAAATGGAATGCACTGTCCTTGGCTCACGGAGTTCGTTGACCTTCCGATGCATTTTGGCGGTTTCCCACCGATATCTTAATGCATTAACGACCCGAATGTCCTATCACACTAAAATACACCCAACACTATTGATTCAAAGTCGAGTTTGGCTTAGAGCGGGATAGAACAAGCTTGAGACCGGTTGTTTTAGTTCATTTAAATGATTTTCGGCTCTCATTCGTTGAGTTAAGACGGCAATTGTATTGCAGTATTAATTTTTATGTCTTTTCGTAAAGTGTGCTAATTTATAGCGTGTCTTGAAGAACATAAGGTTGGAAGTGGCATGTCGTCTGTTGAAGGCTAAAGTCGTAATTTAAAGGTGATGCTAGGCATCGTCGGTTGTATTTGAATTTTGGATAACATCTGCCCAATTTAGAGAGTTGCATTCTTATTGCGAAGCCCCGAATGTACGCGGCGCGCTCTCAATTGGAAAGTTATGAAACTACTTCCAAGAATATAAAAGTTTAGCGCGTTTGTAATTCAATTTCAACTTATAATACAAAGAGAACATTTTAGTAACTAAACAAACTTTAATGCAGTCTTATCTAAGAAGAAATTTCTGGAGTTTGCTTACGATTGTTTTGTTCTGTCGTAGATGATTGTAGCACTTCGTAGACGCGTCTATGCTACGCTCGTAGCTGTTTGTAGCACGTCTACGGAAAAAGTAGTTCTGATAATTTGTTTCACATAGAAAAAAACGTTATGTAAACTATACTGTGAACGTTATATATGAGAACAGCCATTTCATAGATCGTCACCGATAAATAATATGAATTTTTAATAAAAAGTGTATTCGTTAAACAATGATAAATATAAATTCTATATTGAATATTCAAACACTTTACTTTATTAGGGGCACATCTAGAGCCATCTAAGCATAGTCAACAAGCATAGTCGCATACTTGCAGTTTTTTATCCTAAAAAACATGTGACGGTCAAACCACTGATGTTTTTACGTGTTACCTTGAAACGTAGAAAAAACTATGTGGTCAAGACTATCGACATTTGGAGGCGAGTGTGAATGAACTGTGAGGTGGAACGAACTTATTTTACCTACCGTCCATATCGTCTTACAATAAGATGCGTCTTGTTTACCCGCGACCTAGCTAACGCAAGTCCGAGTGACAATTCAATAGGAATAAATGCCACGCGTTTGATCGAGGTCATTTTTCGAGGCCTCGCCCTCATGGTACCCGGAAAATAATTTACACAATATGTTCTTCCTAATGTACATATTGTATTACATCTTTTTAGTCAGCTGTATCTATATCCGTTCAGCCGTTTAGCCCAGAAAACGTATCAAATTAAGACACAAACAAAGACACATTCGAAGATTTTATGTTGCGTTCTTAATAGAATTTTTAATAACATCAGATGTTATCAGATCAAAAAAGCCTTGTTATATGCAAGTTCTCCTATCAAGGTTTATGCCAACAATATGTACTACGAAAACAGTATAAGACATGTAAAAATCTTATACAGCGTCACTAGCGCTTAGAATCAGATTAAAATATATATAAAATGGCATATAAATTCAGAAATGTGAATTGTCCTACGTCACGTATAGAAAACGAATGTAATCTTTTAGTAGGCACAACGGTATTCCATTTCCTATCAACGATGTCAAATTGAAAATTACGTTTGGCAGAATATCATAAATGTATTGCTGGTATGTATACTGGTTCAAAGTAAAGTATAGTAGTATAATTTTTGTGTATATACTTTGAACTACTTTATATTATTTCTAACATTTTTTCCTCAAAAATATTTAAGTTCAAAAATTATTCATTAGTTCATTAATTATTTATTTTAGTCAGCTTTTATTTCCGAGGCCTCCTAATTCTAGCGGTAAGCAAATGGCCCAAAATGTAAATAGTGTATTCTTTAATTTACATTAGTTCAGTTTCTTTTGTGTAATGTTGAATATAATAATAAATAAATAAATGCCTCTAAGCCTGTCTACGATGGAGCGATTCCCAAAAAATGCCTTCTGCCCATGAACAAAAACAATCCTTTTCAACGGATGTGTTTTTGGTTACAGAATAAGTACTTTATTTTAAACTAGTTTAAATTCTAGTATTCAGATTATGTAAAGGGAGCCTATCGGCGGGCATTGGCGCGAACAGCAGTGAAATCGAAATTCGTCATTGCCTACTACAGTGCAACGACTCTAGTGATGTATTGGCGTCGATTGAAACTTTGGTGAAATAATTTTCATTAAAAATCATCGATACGGCTCAAGTTTTATCTGACGCCGTTGTGCTATTATTATCATGTAATTCATTGTATTTAGTATGAACATCGCACATAGCGACAAATATATGATTGCATGATATGTACGTATTTCAAATTAAAAGTAATGACTGGTTTTCTTATTTATTTATTTATTGATTTCTATCAGTTCCCATATTACAAGCTTTGCTTAGGGTTGATGGCGCTGTGTGAAAATCATGTCCAGTAATAGTATTAAATTTCTTGGTAAACCGTGTAGGTCCGCTGCAGTACAAAACAAATTTAGATCATCGCGAAGATTCCGAATGCTCGATATCCTATTTAAGAAATCAAACAATTCTAATCAAAAAGCCCCGGCGTTATGTTTTCTGCAAAACAGACATATCATTTTGCAACTTCTGTACTACATAGAATACATTTGATGCATTTCTTATTCACGCCATTCTCAAACGTGAACGTGCATGGCATTATCTAAAAACTTTATCGTACGATCACACAAACCTGAAATGGTAAAAATTATCATGTGCTACGAAGTAAGGCGTCAGGAAGCGAACGTTAATAGTTGGCACACCGCGCGTTATACTCTCCGCTACGATTTTGGTACGTGAACGATAAAAACATCTGTGACCTGTGGCTCTATGTACAATTTTAGTTAGTTAATTTTGAATATACTAATTTTTAGAGAATGTCAATATCTTCAATTTCGAACCCATAGTATGTTTTAGTTGTATATTTTGAAAAATGTATCAATACAATACGAGGAGAATTCGTAATTCTTATAATCTTATATTCTGATAGTCGTATCGATTCAAAACTTTTAGTGATTGAACTTTTGTAGTGAAACATTATCGTCTCCCACTCTAGACGAAGTCAGCATATTATGTTTAATGTAAGAAAACGTAAAGTCTAAAGATATCTGGTGATTGTGCATTCTTACAATGAAGCACATTAAAATTCAGCCTGTTGACCGCTAATTCAGAGGCCGGATTCGACCAAAACATTCAATACATTGGTACGTATCGCTATTCAACTAAACCAATTCAAATTTACGTCATTTTGTATATTTAAGTGTACATTCAACTGTCAAAATCTTTTATTCAATACTATTTCAATTTATAATTTTAGTTATAGGTCGGCAACCCGGTTAATTACCTACTTAGGTATTGTTTCAAAGCTCATTAGTAATTCAATTCCACAATTAAATCAATTTAATGACTGTCCATTATAATTGTATTCATTGTTTAATTATAATTATGTACATATTATGATTACTATTATTTTTATACTAAGTCATTCACTCAAAAGCCTAAGAGATCTTATAAAAACTGTTTCCGAATGCAAAAGCTTGATTCAATTGCTCGTTTGTTCTTTATTCTTATATGCCTTTGGAGATGGCGCGCGACACTGCGTGCTCAAATTCATCGACAACTACATACACCCACATCCGTCCAACACTAGTATTTCTAATTTCACGGCCGGTGTCTATGTGTGAGTTGTGTGCATGTGTGCGTGACCTTGTCGCTCGCTGCGTTTGTTTCGGCGGTCATTCACCCAGATGCATTTCTGTACAACCCTTGACTACACTATTTATGTATGTGTTATGTACCTATTTATGTTGTAGTAACCTTACCTACTAAGTTTGAATGACGAAAATGTTAAGTACAAAGTTTCGTAGTTAAATTCAACAATAACCCTACCGCATACGTTATTTAAGTATACGTGACTTAATTTTCTTGTGAACGAACTAAGCACTGTAATCGTTCATTTGAAATATACGCCAGTCATCTAGAAACTAGCAGTTTCGGTGAAGTTGTAGTGTAATATACGCAAGTCGTAGTAGAACGTGCAGTTTGTGCAACTGCAACTTTAGTTTTATTTTATTTCGTATTCTACTAATAATTATGTTCCTTAAAAGCTAAATATGTTAAGCTGAAAAATATTACAGATTCCTACCACTAGTACCGTCTTAGTCCAGATTAAGGGGGTTCGAAGTACTTGAATTAACTAAAAAGTAGTTAACAGAACAAAACAGGTTGGTAGTAGGACTTTGTTTAAGTCCGTCTGGTTAAGTCCTACCACCATCTTACTCCGTCTCTGTCGCCATAACAACAATTATTAAATTGTTGTGTAAGTTTGTTAAAGATGCCGAGTGAAGTGCGCTTCCATCTTCGACGTTATCATAACTTGAAAAATCAGGTGAGATGAAGGCCAAGCTCCTCCCCGTCTTATAATAAAAAAAAAGGTACGATATCCCAGCCTGAAGGTGAAGGATGGATAGTGTAAGCTGTCCCACCGAAAATAATGAATTGATTGGTGTGAATGTCTTAGTGTTTATTTTTGTAGACGTAAGCATTACATAAATCTATATATTTCCTAATAACTTGGTAATAATTTGTTTATTTATATATGCTTCTTACAGAACGGACACGAAATAATACTTGAAATATAAACAAAAAGCCTACTATTAGCTTAGATATCAACAGGTTCGTGTAGATAATAACGTTAAACATAGTTACAAACCCCTAAGCAAATGAAACAAGCCACTCAACCCAAACATCTCCAACGCTTAACCTCATCCCACAATTAACATGCCATAAACCATAGGCAAACTTCACATTAACTCCCATAGCGAATTACACAACTAATCCCAACAATACCGCCAAATTCGAATTTAGAAACCGCTTTCCGCTGTCTACAACTCGTCTAGTCGACGAACACATCCAATATACCATGAACTACGCAATTCTAAAGCATTGCACTCGGCTCTATACAAATGCGAAGACGAGAGGAGGGTGGGGAAGGTCAGGGAATAGTGGGCGTCCCGTGTAGTGTGTAGTGGTCCTGACCTAGAGGCCGCGACTATCGTCTCTAGGTCAAGGAAGGATATACGCACACATGCATACGTGTGTGGATAGTGTATGTGAACTAGTGATTGTGCTCTCGTGTGGGTTTTAGAGGAATTTGATCGGGATTTCAGTGAACTCGCGTTTGGAATAGACTTTCGATTTTGTTTGGATTAGGATATCAGAAGGGGGAAATAGATGGTCTACCAGCTTTAACAACAAAACTTTGGGTGATCAAAACTAGTAATAACAAATTATAAGTATCTTTGAATCAACATTGTACAAACAATTAGGTATTTTTTCTTACTTACTTCGCATAAAATTGATATGTACTGACTCCAAGATTAGACCTAATAATAGATTGGTGCTGCATGAAAACTCTAAGAATTGGTAAAAATTAATATTTAAATTAATAAGGTACCTATATTGTAAAAAGTAAAAACCTCTTTTTACTTATTATTTTTTACAATAATATTAAAATTTCTTTCCATCTATGAAATGATAATAAAAAACTGAAGGCTGCTAAAGCTTGCCTAGCACTATGGTAAATTAAATTGGAGGTGTTGATAAGCTCTCTAAATTATTACATACCTGTATTAAGTTAGAGAACTACTAAAGCTTCACAGATATAAAACTAGGCAGCTCATCATATACTTACTGCTATAAGTATCTATATAATGCCATCATTCTCCATAGCAACGGGGCCCGAAACACCATACCATAGACACAAAACAATCCAGTTTCTCGACCCTCTGCCCTTCGAGCCTAGCTCAACAAGTCCTTAAGGGTCCTTGGACTTTTTGTAAAACTACCGTCCATTCCAACGAGACCCAGCACTTCTAAACAAATCTTAATCTTACCTCCACTTTTCTCGAAGACAAGGCGGACGAGGCAGGTCGGGTTATGCTGGCTTCGCATGTATAAGGTAAGAGGCTCGCAGGACGATTCGCCCTTCGTCGATCTTTGATACTGTAGTTCGTATTGTTTACAGCTATTTTGGAAGTCAAAATATATCTGATGCAAGTGTAAGAAGTTTACTATGAAAGTAAGCAACTAGGTATACTTATGTTAACAAATCTTAAAACCGAAAGAAGAAAAAAGTTATAGTTTTTTTTTCGAGTCATAGTTAAGACGTTACTGTCCTTAAGCTTAATGTCCAACGAAGAAGCAAGTTGTAGGTACCTTCCGTATGTTTTGTGATAGAAATCTACAAAAGTATTTACTAATCTTTGACTTGTAGGTACGGTTAAATAGACTTTTTTGTTTTATTACAGGAGAATTTTAGATAATGACGGACAGCCGTTATTGCTATTAATTACCTAATTGGCATAAATTATTTACAAAGAAAAAGCTACGATCTCAACTCCATAGCAAAATTGCCGCCATGATAGCAATGGAGGATGGTGGATTAACGGACGCCAATCACATAAAAAAAACGCATTCCAAATTGAAAAAACCCAATCAGGCGAAATAAAACTTCATTTCAAATATCGAATTCTGTTTTAAAACATTCACTAATTATTGAGCGGGCCGCTTATATGCCGCCATATGTAGTACATAATGAATTTTAATGTGTGCGTGCGTGTTATATGAAAAAAGGGTGTTTTTGTCTATGTGCCAAATAAAAATGAGGGCGTAATGTCCGGCAGTGGCCGTTTATCGTCCGACGGGCTAGCGGGAGAGGGTGATAAGCGCATTTTCATGTTTTTTTTATACAAACTTTATAAAGTTTTAGGTAAATGTTAAAAATTTTGCCTCGCACATATCTAATGTAAGGTACTGTTTTATGAGCATATATTTCACATTTTATCTTGTTATTACTTTTACTGAGTTCAGTAAAACGTGCATGAGTATACTAAAACTCGTAAAACTTTCCCAAAATAGTATGCAATTAAAAAGCATAGTGTGTGTATGCAGTTCGAAAGTAGAATATTTAAACGAACCCGGTTTTCTCGGTCCAATGACGAGATAGGAATCTTAATTATCTGTGATTCTCTGTACATTATATTCAGAACTTTGTAATTAACAAAAAAAGGGCAAAAACATACAAAATATGTATGACAATGAAATTTCAGGCTACCTCATCGATTGTTATAAATTTAACAAAAACTATACTTGAGAGTTTGGTAGACATTATTGACATTATTTTCATTACTTTATTTAGATACTGTATAGGAATACTGTACAAATCATAAAGTATAAAGGTTATTTAAAGCGCTAAATTGTACATAGGGATTTTGATTGTTTGTTTTGCGCCTGCGCTCAATGCAAACGAGTATCGCTTGTACATATTAAATTGTATTATAGTAAAAAAACAAGAAGGTATTACCTGTAGGCTCTATAGTTATTACTTGACGTATTCCGTGTGTGCAAGGCCGTCCAGTTCCAATGCAGGTGCCTAGCGATGACTAACGCAGTTTTATTTTTGGATTTACAATTAATGTTTTAACTTATGACATTATTTACTTTTGCCTGGTTGAATACTAAAACATAATATGTTTTATTTTAATTATTCAAATGTCTTACAGACCATCAACGTTCGGTACCTACATAGATACCTAAAAAATTAGAGCCCAGATATTTTCAAAATTTTCTCAAACTCAAAGGTGCACAAACAAACATTGTACTAATAATTTCATTGGATCGCATAATAATAAAAAATACGTCAAAATACAAAAACATACAAAAATGGCATCTCTACTAGAGCCATTTGCGCCCAAATGCCTGAAATTCGAAATTTAAATGAAGCAGCTATCGCAATTAGTGCGCACTATCGTACACCCAGCTCACATGCATACAACTAAATACACACTATCACAAAAAATGCAAATAAAAATGTTCTGATCAAAAATGTGTGGAAGAATCGCACACATGCGCACACCACCACAATTCAATATCGCTTGTCATTGGCGTAGCGTTCGCAGGAAAATGCATTTCCTAGTTAATGCTTCTTATACAACATAATTATTTTGTTTTAAGATCTTAAAATAGCAATAAATATTGTTTATAACCCTCAATATTTATGTACTTACCTCTAATATGATAAAACGCTGTGTTTTGTGTTTAAAACTCAAATTTAGTGTTTTTTCATCAAATAATGTCTGCTTCATAGATGTAAACCACCATATTGCACCATATTTATTTATAGAAACTAAAATTTCTAACCACCTTTGTGGTCTAGTATGGTTTGCCTACCGGTGTCAAATCCAGAGGACTCGGGTTTGATCCGCAGGGGAGTAAAATATTGTGCTTGGTTTGGTTGGGGTAGGAATTTGTTTAAGTCCGCCTGGTTAGCTACCACCATCTTAACTAAGTCTGTCGCCATAACAACAATTCCAAATTGCTGTATTCCGGAATTTAGAGGCGTACCTCTAAAGAAAAAAGAGCACTTTACCCGAAATCCTTAACTGTCTATCTTAATAGACAGATAAGGATTTCGGGTAAAGTGCTCTTCCACCTTAGGCTTTCCCTATCATAACTTTCAACTAGGTGAGATGAAGGCTAAGCACTTTCCCATCGTACAACAAAAAGATTATATAAACAAAGGAAAATGCAAGACGAAGATTTTACATGGATTGACATTTGATAGGCTTTAATAGATATTTCTATTCGTGCTGGTAGGAATGTCATACAAGATACTTTTCCTTTTCCTTTCTATACCTGTAAAAACAAAAACCGCAATCAGTTTCATATTAATTACATAAACCTTAATTTCTATAATGAATCACCAATAGCATCTGTACTTTATTTGCCAACGCTACAAAAACATGTTCATACACGGCTACTTTGTGTGCGTGTACACACACAAATAACGCAAGTACATCAATCGTGTAAGACGCAATGAATTTAGGTCAATCGCTGAAATAAACACATCGTCTGTTCGCTTTTTAAACATAGCAAGAGAGAGTATAGCTGCTTTTTTTAGCGTACTTAGGCGCCGGTTGGCGCGTACGACTGGGGTGACATTTTAGTTTTTTTGTCTGTAATTTGTAGTTGTTTTAGTATGTTCTCGACTGTTGCAAATTGTCAGCTAAAAGCTGTTTACTCGTTTTTAAAGCCATATTTATGTATTTTCCTGCTTGAAAAAACAAATAGGTACTGACGTAAATTTTAATGTCGTTATAACATACGGCTAAAAAAACTGAAACCTCATTTTACATCATTAAACTTTCGGCTGCAATGATTCATGCATTTTTAAAACTATCATCAAAATCTCGTGAGAAGATAAAGTAAGTATTCTCCGAAAATGTCAAGGTTCAAGAAAATTGCTGCCATTTTAGTGTCCGCTGTCATTTTGTCCGTTCAAACGTTAAAAACCTTGTTCCAACCAGTCAGATAATTACAGAACAACGACAAATATGGTCATCGAAAGTCTTTACGAAATATTGAATGAAATTTGAAGTGGCATTGCATCAGAAAGAGTATCTATCGAATCTTACATAAACAAACTAAAGGTCACATAACCTGCTTTAATTATAAAATATTTCCAAGGTAATAAACACGCATATAAATTTTGAATTGATCGTATAATTATTTCAATCGTAACTTCCCTAAAAGTCTAAAGTAGATTTAATATTGATTTAATAATAATGATTAAGTATTTACTGCGTTGCAAACTTTTGTTTTTTTCTTATGAAAGGTTTTTTTTTACCAGTCTTCTCAACATGTGAAATTCTATACTGGTTTTCATCCTTTAAACTTATGACCTTTCAAAAACGTCATGATCAAAAGGTTTTTTTTATTTTAAAGGAAATCCGGTCAGCCCCTTGACTTTTGCTATCTCGGTGTAATCCAATATGGTTGGCCATCTATTAATGTACCTGACCTCTTGTGTTTTGACATGGAGCATTTATACATGGCATATTGGCAGGATATTACATGTTTACCTCGGGGGAGTAGCTGTAGGCCAGTGAATACTACCAGTATGGTGACTAACATTGCAAACTTACCTATCAAAATTTATCAGAAAACGTTTAATTTTCTTTTAAAATATGTCCTACATAACCCATGGTTATTGTAAAATGCTTAATTAATATATATTTTAAATAAATTATGGGTAAGCTCTTTAACTCTATGCAACTCTATGCTTACCTAGCTCTAGGCCAGACAAAAGATGAGGTCAAGGATGATATGACTGATTGACAATCGACGCGACGACAACAATAAGAAACATCAAATTTATGTTCTATCTTGAAGATCAAAATGAAAGAGTTGGATTTCCGATTAGAATAACGGAGATATTAACAGTTTAAGAGGGAATTAATGACTAATTCCCTTTTAAACGGTAAATATCTCCGTTAGCTGTTAACTACTAGAATTTGATAGGCATCCTCTGGGAAAGCCATCTCATAGACCTCATCACGACTTAGCTATTCGTATTACAAAACAAAAGTATACACTTCAGTTATTGTAAAGAACTCTCTTCTTCTTTCTGCCTTTATGCCATACTTAAGTGGGGTCGGCACAGGACATCTACTCCTCCACTCTCCCCTGTCGATAACAGATCAACAAAACTCTTTAAAAACGGGTTCTTTTAAGAGTTTTGTTGATTTTTTATCGTTTTGCCGAATAATACTTGTAATATCAAGTAGTAGTGTAGTACCAAGATATGTAGCAGTTACTGTGCCGAGCTACGATCCACGTCTAAAGACACATTACATCGTCTTGTTGGACCTGAGACTACAACTGGTTTTGATCGATTCTTATGCAACAAGCTACCCATTACTGACGGTTTAAGTTGTTTTCGAAAATGTGTAAGCGGCGGTTTTTACATGATTTTAAACGAACTACTTGTATTATCAGCACACTTTTTATTATAAATCAGGATATTTCAAAATGGCTGTTATTCATATAAATGTAGGTACAGGTGTGTAAATTTAGTTATCACAATTTTAATCGAATATTCGCGAATATTATCTTATTTAAATTTATATACTTATTAAAATAACATATGAAAATAGGGTTTTTTTATCAAGTGAGTATTGAGTAATATAAATTATCTAGTAAGGCAGCACAAAAGTGCTTCACTACAGATTTATGTCAGATACAACATAAATATGTCATTAGAGAAATAAAATGGTCGCTAGCGTGGACAGCAGAGAAAATGCCTCAGACTCTAGCGTATAAAGAATAGGTGTTAAATTTGGCAATACAAAGTCAGGGACCTACCACAGGATCACATAAGCTTACTGAAAGAATGCGTGTTGTAGGACAGTAAAATACTGTGATCCTATGATAGGCACTGGTGAAATCAAAGCATATTTTTCCTACTCCATAACTATGATGATGTCTTCCAGACTTATTTCGGCCACGGATACTTTTTTTTCTTTAAATTGATGAGCTCAATTGAGTAGGAAAGAATGCTTTAGGTTTTTGCTTAAAATCCGTCAATATTTTATTTCGTAACGTGTGATAATTTCAAAACCAAACAACAAGACTGCAGCCCAAATGAATCGTACTTAAATTGACAGCTTTTGCAAGTACCTACCTACTTGTTTATGCCTAACTTGGGTACTGTTAGCGCAAAAATCAATGCAATAAGATTATTTGCAGGAGGGTAAGGGTAAATTACTGCCTCACTCTATTAGAAACTGGAGCGACAGTGGCCAGGTCACATATCTAGCAGAATCGATACCCGCTGGAGAGTTGGTTCTCGCATGACAACCCCGATTAAACGCGAAACAGAGTGTGGAAGTCCCCGACTCGATGGAGCAATGAGTTTGTGGCAGTCGCGGGAATACGCTGGATGGAGCTGGCTCAGTAAAAGTCGTATCTTTATTTAATAGAACAAAGACTACTATTATTTTAGCATTTATACAAATTTTGATTGTCTGCCTATCTGTACTTTCCGTCAAACAATAAACACTTAAAATCTTTGACCTAAATGTTGAGTGCACCTTAAAAGTAGCACGGACAAACACGAATGTGTGGCTTATAAACAAGACGAATGGAGTCGGGGCTGGAGTGTACTGATGTCATTACTTTTTATAACTTCAATGGCATATCGTTTGAGTAAGAAGTCCGGCTATTGCGATATGGAAATGTCCAACTTATGATGTCCGGCTTTTTTGAAAAATTCGGCTAGGTCTCTTTACATTGCCTTCGAATATGCAGTATCAGCGTCACGCTAAGATACTATTACTCGTAATATATAGTATGTTTTTACCTGTTACAACTGTATAACAAATCATTATATTCAAATAGTGAGTGCTATTCATTTCAGGTAAATTTGTAAGGATTAACCTATTTTATTATGCTTACCAACAAAAACATCCAAAGGTTCTCTGGTGAAGATCGCTTCTAAGCAATAAAAACGCCCATCTCTTCCAGGCAACCGTTGGATGGAAAGGATTAGATTAAAACTTTAGTTGTAACGACGTTATGGAACTACGCCTAAATTTTGGGTTTATGTTTCTAATTTATATTATTGTAATCTAGTACCAAGTAAAGTGGTAGGTACTTAGAACATTTTGGTCACATTGGTGTCCCATTTTAGTTTCAAGGATAGGTCAGCAAGCAAGATTGTCTATAGTGTGCGGGAGTGATCTGAATTAACTCATACATCCGGCATTTTGAAATCATAACCCATGTCTTTGTAATTTTCCCCACACCACCTTAATTGAAATGCGTTTTCACTTCATCAAAGATAAGAGCGTGAATACTTTTATTGATACTAAGGTGTTGTTGAAGTCAATATGGATATCGAGAAGCTTTTGATTTTTATTTCAACGAACCAGTTTGTATCATTAAATGTTTCTGATTAAAAGGCGATAAAATATCTTTGTAGGGTTTCGTAATCAAAGTTTGCTATTGAGTAACTTTCAAAACTCTTAAATATATTTAATTCTATGACGGGGAAGCTCTTGAAGTCGTGTATTTTATCATGTTTATCAAGAATTGTTAGGGATGGATTATACTTTCTTAATGTTCAACACATTTCACTGCTACTTAATCTTATTTCTTACTCGACTTAGGTTTCCTGGAAATGAACACATTTTAGGGTTAAACTGCTCTTCTTAGCCTTTTTTTTTTAATTGTAAGTATTTGCTGCTATTTGTTGCGTGTGCAATGAAGTATAAAGAGATTATACAGCGAAATAATTAAATAGCAAACAATCAAGAAACCGAATATTATGATGTTTCAGATCATAAATATAAAAAAAAAAAAAAAACCTAGACTACACACGACAAAAAATTTCAAGTCTCAAAACCTCCGGAATGAGCTATGCCTTGATTGCCAGTCAATTAGTCAGTCAATCAGCATGCTACTCGACGATTTTATGTAAGTATTTCAATGATTCTAACGTTACCTATCGGTCACCTCACAATGTCGCACAATTTTTTCAGTATCATAAGAAGGAAAAATACACACGTGCCTAATAGTTGCAGGTTTTTCCAGCCTTCCAACTTTTTCCAAGAACCTCTTTATGATCGTGTAACATAAAAAGTAGCCGCTATAAAGCGCGCCGCGTACCTAAACTTTCACGTTTTTACAACTAATAAAACAAACCTTTATTTGTAAGGAATAAAACGCAACTTTCCAAATTCTCAGTAGGCATTGTAGGCATGCATTTTTTCATTGCATCACACATGCAAGCTCTGACCTCGATACACACATGCACTCGCACAAACGCATACTTATATCTGTGTGAGTGGCGAACACAGAGACAGCAAGAGATACAGTATGTTTTTATTTGATACGATTGTATTTAAATTTTATTGATTGTTGTATTTTTGTGTAATATATTAAATCACAATTAAAATGCGGTCGTAACTCACTTGTTTACATATGGTATTGTGTCAGTTAATTGTTGGATAAGTTTTTATAGGTTTGATACAGTTTTGGGGTATTAGGGATTCGAGTATATTAATTATATTGACTACTTTCTTTATTGAGTACTTTGCTAATTGTAATAAAATACAAGTTTGAGATATACCTTTTTGTGAGTCATCTTCATATTTCTGAGGGCTCTATTCACTGATATAATCATACTATCAAGATTACCTTTAGCAGATTTTCTTGATGACCAAATATTTAAAAGAGGACATTTTATGACTTGCCAAAACAATTAGTAATAATACCGTCCTAACCACCTAGCGCACCCTGTACGCAGTCGAATGGCCAACACAAACACGAAATTTCCTCTCCTGATCGGCTCATAATAAAATGTGGCTTTTTTATCACTATTTACTTTTTTCTATGTGCTAGTAATCTGCGTATATATGTACAGTGGGTACATAACGGGTCTCATTTGCATGCTATCAAGCCGGATTGTCTGGCTGGATGTTTGTTTAATTTAACTGATTGGGAATATATCGATGATGACGTCTGATTTCCAACGGATGGATTGCAGAATGGGATACTGGAGGATACTGGTTCAATTACGGCACCTAATAGTTTTAATTAATATTAAAGAGGCAAAAGAGGTGTTCAAGGAGGTATATGGACATCCGTTGTCTCTGCCTATCCCTTTGGGGACAAGCGTGAGTCTTTGTACGTATTAATAGAAAAATGTTTTACTGCGAATGTATAGTTAATTGATTCTGGTGTCACTTTGCGGAAATCCATTTTTATATGAAAACAGACAAATATTTAGTGAAGTGCGCTTCCACCTTCGGCCTTATCATAGCTTGACCACTAGGTGAGATGAAGACCAACTACTTACCTATCCTAACAAAAAGTAACACTACTACTACGGCGACACCACTTCACGAGGCGTCCTCAGGAAATGTAGTCTTGCTGCTAATTTGCCGGCGCGACCTACGTACTGTCGCATGTCGCTACAAACGCTACAAGTCAAGTGCAAGTTGTGTTTGATTGATTTATTTCAAAGGTACCTTGCTGATTTGTTACCGGTAGAATGGTGTGTATGGAAAAAACGGGGTTAATAGATTGAAAATACGTATATTTTGTCCTTCCGTGTTCATTTATTTATCAATGACATCTGTTGGTGGATTTTTGTAAAATTCTATATTTTGAAAGGGTAATACTTGTTCTTTGAAGGTAACACTAACCATAATGTCAAAATGGTCTCTTAATGGTATATAGAATGATACATAGAAGTAGGCGAGCGGCAAAATTTTGGTCTCCGTAACTTCTTACAATATAAACTGAAAAATAAATCGTTTTTATAGAGAGTTGTGTAACTCTCGAATATAAAATGTAAAAGAATTTTTACTGAAGTTCGTATAAATAATGTGACAACCCTTGTAATTAATTTTTTCGCGCCTTTTAATCGATTAGGTATTTTTTATTAAAATGATAGTTCTAACTAAAACCAGACTAAATGTTGTTCTGGGTCCAGTTTCCGGAAGGTACTAAGCCACCCAATGTTCAATAAATAAGCAGAGACAGTGTTATTTTTTTTTTTTTAATCAATAAAATTATTTCTATACACACCATTCTACGGTTCTGAATATAATTCTGTTTTCGTAACGACAATAATCAAGGCAAACCAGATGCATCTACTAGTAACATTGCAAAATGTTTTTTGTCAGACAATTTCAACTAAATGCATTCATTAATTATTTTATTTTATTCGTTCCTGCGGTTGGGCTTTGTTTCAGACGAATGCTACGTACAGACATACATGTGTTTGATTAATATAATTTAAGAGAAATAAGCTTGGGTAAGCCCTTTTTTATTATTAAATGATGGGTTAACTGACCACTACGCTTGTCTACCTCTAGGCAAGGGTGAAATCAAAAATAGAGCGAATTTTCCCAGAAAGTACTGGCTCTCCCACGCACTGACAGAACACAGCAATACATTTGGCGCCGGACTTCGGCAGATCGCCAGCCACTACTACTAGGAGGTAGATCGGTGTGATCTACCCTTATAATACCTACTAATGGTCGTCCAGCGGTCGAAATTCGGCTGTAAAAACGAATTAAGGGTAATTACTTTCTGTTTCAAATCTCACACACCTCTACTACCACGCCTCGAAATGATTTGAGATATCAAAATCATTTCATTCCGAGGTAATAACCATTTTTTGGCTTGACTTCTAGGAGAGACGAGACCATTATGGAGAAACAATTAGGTTATATAATGCTTTATTCTATCACTTCAAATAGAATAAGTATTATGTTAGTCTCAACTAGCCTCTTGGCTTTTCTAGAAGGCTAAGTTTCAAGTAAATATTTTGTATTATTTTGATGCTATCTGATATCTTATCAAATGCTTTGTAATACATCGGTCTGTTACCTCTGCAGCTCTGTCTTCTTCTATACCTACCTTCTTATTCTCATATGATTGTGTCTGATATCCACAAAAGTTTCAATTAAGTAAGCTTATTTAATATGTTATTCTTATTGTATTTTACTGCCCTTCAACATCATAAAAGCCCGTTCTTAGTCCACCGCATATCCTGACATGGTCTTTCCAAACGTCCAAAAGAAAGACAAATCATTATTTTATATTAGGTTTTAAGAGTTTAATAATATTATTCAATTAATCGATGAAAGTTGTATGTACGTATTGTGACTAGAAGTGTAATTTGTGTAACATTTGTTTTTTAAAGTATTTCCCAGAAAATGCAAGTGCACCAAAATCATAGCCAAATCAATGTTCCCCACTCGTTGAAAAAAGCTCAATTGACCCATAAAAATCCCTCGTGTTCCCACAAAAATATTCACGCCTCGCTTTGAGCACACGCGAAAATCCTTCAAAAAATAAAAAAAGGTCTCGCTCGGCCAATCCCAAAATAGGACTTTCATTCTCGTTCACCGTTCTTTTTTCTTTTTTTGCGCGCTCCAATAGAAATAGTGACGTATTTTTTCTTTTTTTTCACTCTCTCTTTCAGCAGTTGCTCGTAAAAGCAAATAAAGATCGGTTTAAACTCGTTTGGCATTTTTGCGGCCGCTTTTTCAGGGTTATTCAGATTTTTTATCATTTTCCATACCGGCTATTCAATTTAGGTTACCGTTTGCCGGTGGTGATTGACAGATGCGCTTTTCAGAATCGGAAAATACTCCTGCATTTTTTATCTGAGTCTACGGAATAACTTTAAACGTGTTTTAGGTACTTCCTTAACATCTACAATTTTAAACATAAATCAATACATGTATGTGTATACATAGATTTACGTTACTTCTCTTATCATCATTTCAGCTCACATACGTCCACTGCTGAACATATACCTCCCCAATCGACGCCACAGATAGTGATCTTGAGCCGCCTCCATCCATATTTCTCTGCTACCTAATTATTTTTGAGAAGAAAGTTTTTTTGAGAAGTATATTATTTCCGTCTAGGCGTAACCGTAAAAAATCTATTCCCTATCTTTATACAGCTCATCAAAATTTACGGTGAACTACAAACTCAAGTCGTCAAGCCAACACTTAAATAAGCCTCTAAATTTTAACTACCGGCCCTAACGTACCTCTATAAAATACGAGAAAAAACATAGCATAAAGCATCTGCATAGACGCTAAGCATCGTGGCTCCCCGCACTCACACAGTCGCACTCACTAACACAAATAAGTAATAAAGTACAGAGTAATATAAAACTAAGAAACATCAACATCTTGCCCCCCTCGCCGCCACCCCGGGGGTAATTCCCCCCCGAACTTACTAAAATACTAAAAACGGAGATACAGGGGGAGGCGCCCCTCGGTTTCTTATGCAAGATCCTTATATTTTAACCTAAATGTTGGAGAGGAATCCGCGCCTTTGAATTACAACGATTTTTCCGCGTAGTTTTCGCGGAAGACGCCAGATGCCGGAAGCTTTTGTAGAAATTTTGCGTAATTAGCGTTACCTACCACCTCAGATTGGAGGATCTCGGATATTGTGTTTTAGAAATCTTGTTGTAATCAGTGTCATTGATTCAGAGTAGAAAAAAAAACCTTTCGAATATAGTACCTAAGCAACGAGCACTTAAAAAGTCATTTATGATTTGACGGTTTGATTAACCTTGGACAAACATTTTCCGACTGTTTTAGAAAGTGGTGCATTTAAAGGTGCCTCCAACATTAAACGAGCTGACGAAAATAAAATTTCAAATACTGAAATCACTGCAAATTGGTATTTGAAATCATCAGCAGACTTGGTAATGTTTTCATCAAATATGTGTTAGGTAAAATTTTTATTAAGTTAAATCCATAGACGACATTGTCAGTCACTAGGAGTCGATGAATGGCGGTGGCTTAGAATCGATGTTTGTGGCGTCTATTGGGGGTAGCCTTTGTTCAGTAGAACACATTTGTGAGCTGAAATGACTACCATAATAATAATAAATGATGATGATGATATGCATCAAGTATGCTAAGAGTCAGCAATTATTTTTACTTACCACAACAATAAAAAGCAATCATAAACAAAATACTATAACAGTTAGAAAAGGATTCTACATAAAAAATGGCTGAAAATATTGTCATCTCAAGTTCTTAGCAATCTTCTTAGGAGAATTAAAACCAAGCTAAGGTAAATGATAAAGTATCTTCAGTTACGCTATCGAATCAAAACTGAAACGTAGGTACCTACACCCAGCGCACGCAATAACACTCGGCGAAAGTCAAACGGCAGATAACATAACTGTTTTACAACTTAACATAAAACACAACATATACTCGTACACCATAGGTATAGGTATAGAGAGGCATCTCACTCGAGAACATCAAAAACTCTAATCAAAACATTACGACCCCCACCCCCTCCCCCACATTAAGCTGGAAAACTTTCAAGAGCCCCCACCCCATCAATATTCTTAGTAGAATATAATCAATTCTTAGCGAAAGAAACAGTCTCTGTATTGATAAATGAGTGCTCCCTTCATATTTCCGCGTACCCCCCGGGGGGGTAGCACCCCCCAAGGGGATCTTAGGAACGTGCAAGATAGTAAGCAGTAGGGTTGTCAGGGCTAATGAACTTTTAAGTTTTTAGGGTGTTTCTTGAGGGTTGATTTAGTATGCATGTAAGATTTGGCTTTGTTTGCCGGGTGCGACCGCGCGTGAGTAACTTGCGTTAAGATTTTCCTCGGATGTAAGGAGCTTATATGCTATTTAGTTTGCTTTGAATGGCACAACTTCGCGATTTTTGAGATTAAACCCACTTATGCTAATGGTGCTTTTATTTTATTTTATAAAACTAAACAGGGCGTCTTAAGGGAGCTTAAGTTTCCTTATTTTCATTACTTGTTCCGAGATTTTATTCAGTTGAATGAATTGAAATGAAAATAAATTGTAATAAAGTGGCCCAGCCCTGTAGAGGCCTACGCCACGCAGCTACGGCGTAGGCGCTAGTGCCGCCCTCTATACAACTTTTTACTAAGAACCGCGCGAAATGAGTGGATAAAACATAGGTAGCTTCACCTTGGAATGTGGAACTATTTCGAAAGGAACTGTTGTACTCATAGTGTTGTTATTTTGATGATGTGCCAACACAGAGACATAGTTTTAGCGCCTCTGTTATCTATAGTCAAAGTATAGTTAAGATGGTAGGGCTTGTTTAAAGTGTGCATAGCTATTACAATCTTAACAAAGTATGGCGCCAGAATAACAATTCTAATTGTTGTGTTGGTCAGATATATACATATATAGATAGTTCCTCAGTCTGTTGGGGTTTCCGGGGGAAGTGCGATTGCATTTTCGACCTTATTATAACTAGACATCAAGTGAGATAAAGGATAAGAGCTTTCCCATCGAATAACAATAAAACTATAACCAGTTACCAAAATAAAAGTGACTGTATTGTTTTATACTTTTTTAAAGATGAATAGAATATACCAACGCATACATTATCGTTTTAGATTTCTTGGCATATTTTTTTTTCCTGGTGTTAATCATGTACTTTGTGTTCGTCCTAATTCATATGAAAATGAAAATATGACGCATTATCTACAATTTTTATTCTATGAAACGTCATCCAAATCTCACAATACAACCAACAATACACATTAAAACCATCGTTTCAACCAAAAATAGAGTGGGAATCGAACCCACGTCCCGTAGCAAGGCACCACTAGGCCGCGAGGGCGCTCCCGCTCTTATTTTAAACAACTACCCGCCTTTATAATACATCCAGTTTCGCGACTAAATATCAGCGAATGTAGCGGTGCAGCGCGACCAACCCTTCTTGATACTTCTGAGAAAAATGTAACATTTTGATAAAATAAATAAAATATAATTTTATTGCCTAAGATTACTTTGCTTTGCAATTTATAATATATTTAGCTTTTTTTCCATAAATACTGGCATTTAAAAATTTACAATTTGTATAGACTGCTCCTGTTTTTTGAATAAAAAGTAAAAGATTTTTATTTTTTAAATGCAGAATTCTTACATGCATTACTATACTATTGAATGTAATCAGAACTCTAATATAGTGAAACCTACATAGTGCTCGAAACCTAGGCCGTTACCACATCTTTTGGCAGAAATATCTGTGTCTAATTTAGCAGAATTCAGTACTACTTTTGGTTGATATTCTTCAATAAATACTTATGTGCTTACTTATGCTAATCATATATACCGGTTCAGTTAAGATAATCTTGCTTTGCAGCATAGGTCTCCCCGAAAGCTTTCCACTGGCTCCGGTCATTTGCACTCCTTTCCAGGTTATTCCTACGGGAGGATATCCTATACGTTGCTTCGATTTTAGTCAAACCTACCCCTAAATCCGTAGAATAGAGCATAGCATTTTAACCGGAACCACACCCTGGCAAGTATCAAAAGGCTTGTAGTAGAGTACTTCCGCGTGCCGTATTTACAAGTATTGTAAGTATAGAATTATATATTTTATAACGCCTACCCACCCTCCTCCCGCGAACTAAGTCTTTGCGCATCTTTCTATCCCCACCTTTTTGCCCGCTTCTTTTAAACCACCCGTATGAACCCCTTTCTCCCCATTCGACTAATTTCGGGGTACAACTGAAGAATTATTCCTTGCCAACGAATCTACAAACGAATTTATACCTTACACAGTTAGCGCAAAGCTGTAAGTTAGTTCATCAATGCACACAGTCTTGGGACTGTATCTCTTCACTTCGAAAACTAATTCGGAATTAGAAAATGGAAACAAGTGCGTGCATGAAACATAGGATTTTCAGGCTAGTAACTGAGGCTGTAGGGCTCATATTTGAATGGTGCTTGGTGTAAAATTAGAACTGTTTCGTCAAAAATATGAAATTAAAATCTTCATACTAGCGAAAGAAGTTTTAGCATCTTTGTTTTAGAGTGAGACGGGGGATGGTGCATTAGTCTCACTCGCACAGGGGGTGAGGGGGTAAGAGATGGGTAGTTTGAAGTAAAAAGCTGGTTTCTTGATCAATGCGGGGCGCATTCGGAATTAATCATAACCGAGTATTTTCGTCTATTCGGGGGTGGGTTGGGGGCGACTCGAGAAATCGTATTCTAAGTGAAAATACGCTTCTTCCTGTTTACATTTTGTAATAAATTGTTTAAGCCCGATGTTTGTGTGGCGTTATTCAGAAACCTGGATATTACGAGTTTTCTGCGGCGCACTTTTTGTTATGGTTTTCTGCTTGAAAAGATGCCAAAGCGATTCATGCATAACCTGAATAAAAATTACAATACAACATTGTCTCCTTATATCTTAACCTATTAATGTACTGATGAGTAAGCATACTGCGAAGTACGTACATATATGATCCAATATGTAAGCTAAAATTTCAACGTGTAGAATAGCCCATATTGTGAAGAACATACAAACCAATAAGATGCATTCGTTCACAGCCAACATTGACCCTCATCATAATCAACAGTCATTAATGTCCACTGTTGAACAGGGCCTTCTCCAAAAACTGGAGGGTTTGCCAGAATCATCATGATTGGCAGGCGCATTTGTAATCGCAGTAAGGATGTTAGGTAACACCAGAAGTAGGCTGCAACCCTTCATCTGGTAAGATCCCTTAGCAGGCCTTTACGAAATCTGCGGACTGATTAAGTAGGGTAGATTCCTACTACGGTAGATTCTTAATTAATGACGTTAGCCTTACCCGTAGTTATAGGGCTTTTGGTTGCCCTAGAACTACCAAGTTCTAATTTACCAACGTTTTTCTTCGCCGTATAAGCATATGTCAAATGTGCACATAAACGTAAAATACCTATGCGTTATAGCAGAAAATAAATCGAAAAAGTAGTTATTGCTAAGTATGTTGGTACTAAATAAAATACAACGTAAATAGCATCATGAATAAAGTTGATACTTCAATTCCCGCAGTCAGCATCTAGCGCCTAACAATTATATCAGAGCAAGTTGCAGTGGCGTTGCTGTTGCATTTTAGTAAGGCGCTGCAAATTGTTGGAGGTGCCTTGAACTATATTGTTCCACTGAGAAGCGGTTTGCGTCGCAAAGCTTTATGTTAACGATCTTGAAGTAATTTTCTTGAAATTTGGTCACCATATTATTATTTTTTGACTACAGGGCGTGAAAGTAGGGTCTTCTAACCTTTCTTGACCTCGAAACGTGCAAAGGCAAGAATGAGGTCTACGATGGAGTGAGCCTATCCAGAAAATGCCTTTTAACTCACATCTTGAAGATCTTGAAATAAATTGGTCGAGACACATTGGAAGTACAAGAGTAGAGCCTACTTACTCGTCTTGTTGTCTTGTTGCCGATAAAGTATATATATTGAGCAAACTTCAATAAAATTGCTTCATATTGATAACATCAAGCTGGATGCTGAATCAAAGCCATATTATACAAACTCACTTTTAAAACGTTTTCCGTCCACTTGATACGCTGATTGCTGAGTAATCTATCTTATCCTTTCTTAAATCTGATAAACAGTGAACACCCAGAACGTTTAGGGGGGTTACCCCGGGGAACGGAATCGGTAGCTTTTGCTAGCGGTTACAGATGAATGAGCACTGATGATAGGTCCTGTAAAGGCCGAAGTCCGGCGCAAAAGAGTTTGCCAGAAAGCCCGTGCCTTCTGGGAAAGCTCGTTCCATCCTTGCCTAGAACTAGACAACTACGATAATTAAAGGTCAAGGGACAAGAGTCATCATTTATAAAATTAAAAAAACATTTTATGTAGTAAGCCTTTCGAAACTATAAACCCCTAAGCTGTACGCAGCTCCTCGCACAACTACATAGTTATCGATATAAACATAGCTCGCCTTCAAAGCTCTCAAGCACCGACACAGGTGTTCCTGACAGTAAAAATAGGGTTCCGCATCGGAAGCGAACTTGTTGCTTCCGTGTCACTAACAAGAACTGTCATATCATAGTGTTCCGTCAAACTGTGGCTGTTACCTTACACAATTCTTTGCAAGCAACTAGTATCCTTGACACTCAGGTATAAGGTATGTTTTAGATGTTTGGAGTTACAGGGAAGGAAACTATTCATGTTTATCTGCTATATTTGCCGACTCATAGCCGTAATAATATTGTATTTGAAGGGAGAAGGGTTCAGTAGTTTGAGTTGCATTATAGATGAGGTTTGTGGGATATGGGATTCCGTCTGTAAAGATTTCGTGGCCGTAAAAAGTTGGTTCGATGACCGGAGGTCTAAAAAAAAGCATGAATTGTTTACAAAATGGAGCAGACTAAGCTTGAGTGTTGTTCCGTTTTATATCCAAATTAATTACATCATTTCTTTTCAGATAACGTCCATATTTAAAACAAAATAAATTATTACACAAAACAGTTGTTATTTTATAATGAATTTAAGTTTTCATCATTTATATGGCAAATCTTTATGATGGATGATCGAGAAAACACGTGGCTATACTGTACATTATATGTTACACATAAAATAAATGAAATTGCTTAACCCTTCATCAGTAGCTACACCCCCGACTTCAGTACCTGTATATATATTCAATATTCTACCTAATGCAGATCTATCAAAATCTTTTACTATCTGATATTCAAAGCATAGTCCGAATCAGAAGGCTTGAAAGCCTGATATTGTCAAGATTAGTTTCTTTTGGGTGCACTTATGTTTCGGATACTATCGTAGAATAAATTCCTTTGCTTTGTAAATTAGAGACTGGTATGCTTGGTTGAGATGTTCTACGTTTGTATGATGTGTAAGTTCCGGTGGAAACAGAATCCAGAATTATAATCACAGAACACCCTCAAGAATTATAATCCTAACAAATCTGATAGCGTAACTTCGGACTTGTATTTTTTTATTAAAGGTGATTATAGCCCTCCCTAGGCCAGAGCAATAATTAGTTTACATATAAATATTGATTATTACTTATCGATATTTTTTCAATTTTGACTATTTATTATTGACAGTAATAGTAACAGACTCACGACTATTTCCCCTTCGAGGATTCACCTCTGATCACTATTCAGAACGTGAATCCTATGTGTATATTTTTTTATATACACATATTATTGGGCGAATATTTCGCAGTTCAGTGCATTATTATAGTTGATCTAATAAAAGATTTGATTATTCGTGTAGTGTTGAGATGATAAAGATAGCTGTTTGAATGATTCAACGTAGATAAGCCTTAACCAAATATCGTGTCCTAGCAAAGCATTAATTAAGAGTAGTAGAGCCCCTTGTGAAATTACACGATTACTCACTTATCCGAAACAACTAAAATCGAAATTATTTTATGTTATGTTCTCCAAATTAACAGATCTCTTTGAAAGTTACTCAAAGAGATCATTTGATCATTTTATATTCACTTAGATTTTTATCATCTCTAGTCCTAAGGTACGGGCACTGGAATTTGCAACACAGTTTCTAACTATCGCACTTTTCCAGTGTTCACATTGTATACATATTGCACCATGTTATTTAAGATAAATGAAACAAATAAATAAACTTAAAATAAGAAAAAAAAAATAGTGTAGTAGACTTGTGAAAGGGCTCGTCCGGGGAAGTACTACCACCACAACTACTTCCGCCACCAAACAGCATTGCTGTGTTCCGGTTTGAAGGGTATGGTTGCCACGGGCTTAACACCTTTATGCCTCATGTTGACGGGCGCCTTGCAGTGCCGTGTAGGCTTTGTTCTTTGTGGATGTGACCTACGCAGAAAGGCATTGTTATAGGCTAAAAAGGCTGTAAAGATGCACTTTACAACACGTGGACTACTTAATTGTCAAGACTCCTAGTGGTATAAAAAAAAAGTCAAACTATAGTAGCTATAATTGGATTTTAGTAATGCTTGTCAGACTGTTGAGGATTCTGGGTGTAGTGCGCTTCCACCTTCGTCCATATCATAACTTGAAACCAGATGAGATGAAAGCCAAGCGCTTGCCCGTCGAGCAGTATTTATTTTTCCAAATAAATGTTTGTTGGGTTTTTGATATATATTCCCGGTAATTATTAATACTCGTATAACAAAAAACGCAGAAGTACTACGTTTTTTGTTTCGGAACTTATTTATAAAATCTCTTTTGTTGATGTTTTTTACTCCTGAGTGAAGAAATTCAGTATTTTCGTACATTGAATCGTTAAAATAGACTTCCGCCCGCAAAAAAGTTATAAAATGGTTCGCGTCGCACGCAGCTTCCTCTCGAAAACCGCCTAAAACGAACTAAACAGAGCAAACACACCCGCATGTGGAGAATAATTTAAAAATACGCAAAATACGGCCACTTCACTTCTAACCAGGGGGTGGGGGTGTCAACCCCCTCTCGTTTTGCGTATTTTTCGGTATGCGTGGCAGGTGGCGCGGCCCCAAAAGGGGGTTCGTTAAAAAGCGCCAGAGTACGTAGTATTATAAAAGTTGTGCCTACCGCGTGTAAGTAGTGTTGGTGTGGGGGTGGGGATGCCTCCCCCAGGGGCCCACCTAGTTAGACAGTTAAAAGTATGCGGTATTAACAGAACGGAAATGAATATACGGGTACGAGTAGCTATGGTTTTTGGGATGCTGCGTCATTCGGGTTAGGATAATGAAAATACTTGTGCCTGTTTTTATTTCGTTTTTTGAGGGTGAGGGTAGGTAGTGTTTAGATGTAGCTGTGTAGGCTTAGTTGTGTGATATCGATTGGGGGGTAGCGTTTTTAATCAATCCTTGTTTTAGAAGAGGGAATGAACCGTTTCTTATTTTTAACGTTTTTGACAGCAGCATTGTGGAGTTTGTTGATGTAGCTTTAGAAGAATGTATGTTAGATGCTATACAGGTGTTTAGTACTTCATATTCAATGGACAAGATAGGACCATGTACCTATTTATACTTTTATTTACACAACGATGTCTAGCCCCAACAAAGCATAGTTTGTAATATGGGAACTATGAGTCAATAACGTATAAAATACATAATGGTCTAAATATCAAACCAATATTACAACCAAAAACAGACATAAATGTCTATATTTATCATACAAATGCTTGTCCAGGTTGGGAACATAACCCACAACTTACAGCGCAGAAGGCAGAGCCACCACCACCTAAACTATGAGGCCAGGGATATACATTTAATTCTAAATGAGTATCAAATGATAATATTTGGATGCATTCACTTATTAGTGAATTGAGTGGCGTGTACATTTATTATTTAGTATGGAAACACTCAAGTTTATTTTTACAGTTTCAATACACGTTATTCCACTACAGTGTAGCTATCCATCACTTAGCCCAGATTACTTTGATGTTATTTAACTTATTCATACCCGTATTCCTACAAATTACCGAGTGGGACAAATTTTTGGCCCCTTCAGAGCAGCTACTTTTACTTTTGAAGTTGAAAGTTCTGGTATTAAAAAGTTGTTTTTGAACAGGAACTATAGCATTTTCCACGAAAACGAACTTTTTTACGAAGAACGATTTTTGTAAATATTTACAAAAATCTTTCGTCGTCAATCATTAAAAAAGAATATTAAAATAGGGTGTGTCGTAAGGACACACGATAACTTTTGTATTACAGGGAAATTATTTAATTATCTCCCACTCTACCCGACACAGTGCCCCAGTACTTTCCGTTACACAAAAAGGTTGCAGATCAGAATTTTACAACACACCCTTAAATAAGTTCTCTTCAAGAAACAAGTTGGTCTCTAAAATTTTACCAATCCTGTACTCATTTAAGATGCTAAATATGAGGATATGTACTTGGTACATGTTGGGTACTCGATGACGTGTCATCGACACGACATCTTGTGTTGGCAATTCTCATTATTGATGAAATAGTTCATAGATAGATATATATAGATATATCTAAGGGTAAGCCCATGTTCAAAGTAAGGCTGTGATTGATAATGAACAATTTAGTAATTATAATAACTCTCTATTATTATTACTGAAATGGTTAACAAGAGAGAGACTTAGATCCATATGTTAATAGTTTACAATATCAATGGGCTAGTACAATATACAAAGTACTGTAATAATTTACAAACTAAAAGATCATAAGGTTGATAATTTTGATGACTTACCTCCAAGCTCAAATTCGAAAGTCCCTCAGGAAGACTAAACTATCAGAACCTGTAATCAAGTACCAAGGAAAACAAACAAGTCTAAGTATTAAACCATTAACAGCAGATTTCCACTATATCCCTCGAAAATATTTCTTCGTTTTTGATCAAATAGGCTACTGATTTTTGCAAGTTGCCTAAAATGAAATTAAATATTAGAAGAGGCTGCGGCAAGCTTACAGAACGGCCGGAAACGTATCAGCAATTTATTAATTCTATCGATTTTGACTTCCGCTTGGAGCTAGGGATTTCTTTAAACATCGAAAGGTTAGAGTTTTGTACTCATAATGTAAATAATTATTCTACAAAGTAAGAATACCTAACTCATCAGTAAAAAGTTATATTTACAAAATACAATCAAGTACATTGCACTATTGAATTTCCATTGTTACACTGTTTTTGTTTTCCTTGTTTATTTACATGGTAAAGATAAAAATATATTGCAGGAAATCAATTTTAAACAGCGCCACCTACATTTACTTACTATTTTAGTCCATACATACCTTTCTTAAAATATATCACCCAAACATAGAACAAACATCTACATTCGTAACAAAAATGTTATTCCTGGCTGGGAACTGAACCCAAAATCTACAGCGCAGAAGGCTGAGCTACTACCAACTAAACTGTGAGGCTTTTTATATTTATCTTACTATGTCCAGTAGCGCTAGCATGAGCAGCGCGAGAAAACGAGATATTTCTTCATTCTTCCTGCCTAAATGAAGACGTCTCGTTTTCTTGTTCTCTTGCGCTACTCATGCAAGTGCTTCAGGACTTGGTAAACATCTTTCTGATAAAAAATACAAACGAAACTGAACATTATTCAAGGTTTTTCCATCTAGATGTGCGTTAATTGTCAGTTTTCATTTTAAAACCAGCTGACTCCGCGCATTTACTCTTGCGCCAATGTTCTAAGTTATATAGTATAATTTCAGGCCATATAAGCCCACTGCTCGACAAAGCACATTCAGGGAAGACCCGCTTCGTTGTAGACCTCAATTATGGCCTCCAGCCTCCAGAGAGCCTCCAGGGCTTACTCAACATATATGAACAGATCTCGCCAGTGATCATGAGCCGCCTCAATCCATCGCCTGCTAAGTGCGGTGTTTTGGTTAATGTTACATCCAGTTCAAGAGCTCGATAATTTCTAATGAAAAAAAAATGTTTTCATGCCACTGAATCTTAGGTTCGCTATACACTACAGGACATTACAGGACATTAATTTTACACAGCGCCATCTAGCCCCAAACTAAGCATAGCTTGTAATATGGGAACTAGATTACGGATACAATACTTAAATACTTTTTTTTTATAAATATATACGTACGATATGATACATCACCCAAACACAGAACAAACATCTATATTCATCACACAAATGTTTGTCCTGGGTTAAAGTTAGAGTTACTACCAACTGAGCTAAAGGCTTGTTTTACACTGCAAGAAACTACTGTATATTTGTCAATATTCATATTACATATTTTAAGTCAACCCTTTATGTACCTACTTGTTTGTAATTGAATGTATGAAAAGAGCATTCATTTGCTCCAAACATCCTTGCGTGTAGTACTATACGTATATAGAGCTCATACAAGGTTGTTTTTTTATTTTATACAACTAGGAGACGGGACAAGCAGGTAGTCCACCTGATGTTAAGTGCATCTCTTGCCTATAACAATACTTTACTGCGTAGGTCACATCTCCAAAGAACATAGCCTACACGGCACTGCATTGCGCCCATGAATTTGAGTGAGTTTGGCGTTCTAAATCCTTTTCAGTAACTTACATTCATACAGCTTTTACCCCTTTTTGCCCCTTCAGAGGTGTGGAGGGAAGATTAAAAGTTTTGAGAATATCAGTAACAATCATGCAAAGTTTCAATGAAATCAACTTTGTAGTAGCATGATGCACATAACATACAGAGAGAGTCTAACGAAAATTGAAAAAACTATTGACCTGGCATTTGGTATCGATAATATTGATTCCTCCAATTATAATTTTCAAAATATTTAACGTCCAGATTTTGACTTTCGACCACTACAGTTTTATATAAATTTAGAAGAAGATATATAATAGACATATTGATGTAATCTAACAAAAGTACTTTGGGCATTGAAAATAAAACCGGCCAAGTGCGAGTCGGATTCGCTCACCGAGGGTGCCGAACCACATTCCAACGCAAAAAAATGCTTTTTTTTTTATTTCGTTTTTGAGCTTTCTTGTGGTTTCGATTCAAGCTTGGCCGGTTTTTCATATTTATTTTCAAACATCAAGATACGTACTATAATCGAACTAAATGTAAGAATTCTAGGTGTTACCGTTTTTACAATAGAGCTTTTATTTAAAAGCATGTCCCCAATTTTTCATTTTTTGTAATTGTTTAAATTTAATTAAATTATTCTACCCGCTACCTCTCACGAATCGAAAGATACAGACGGCCATTTACAGATAGGATAGACAAACGGACATACAACGTAAGCTTAGTAATAATAACAGAGTCGCATTGTAACTTTTGAGTACGGAATCCTAAAAATGATTTACTGTGTGTCATGGGTCCAAATTCGTAGGTTTCGATATCCAATTACACCAAAACTCTAGAGAATACTGTATTTACGGTTACTACCCGTTATAAATCTGCTCTCAATTATTGTGTTGGATTCCAATTAATATTCCACACTTATGTTCAGTGTACAGTCAAATTAAAATCAAACTACGAAAGTGATGACGTCGTGCCAAAGCGTCAAGCACTGAACTTAGCAGAACAAGTACACAACAACTGGTAGACAAGTTATTACGTAAATTTCGGAACCATTTTACAAATTAATGTGCCTAAATCACTTCAGTTTAATTACATTTTAAATATTTTTAACATAAAAAAGGAGGCTTGATTCGTTTTAATCTAGTTAGCCTGGGCCAATTTTCGTTTTCAAGTCTTAAATGCATGTCTTCACATCAACAGCTCATTAATTTCTGTTGTTTGACAGACTTTCTTTCAAGTGGGAGGTGTGCAATGCCACGTTTGACAGAAAGATGCGTAATCGCAGTATATATAACAGCAAGGAGCTTTTGCCCTTTTTTATTCAGGTTAGACATACACAGAAGGAAGCTTCTGCCCTTCTTCTAGTGAGATCCCTGAGTCGAGTTATACGACAACCGCGGCCAAGAGTCCACGGATTAAGAATCGACCCTCCACGATTCTTAAGCCGTGGCCTCTAACGTATGCTAAGATATTAACTCCAATCTTACTTAATATTTTTTTTAAATAGCTTCCAGTCTTAATATCACTCTACCTAAAGCTGAATACGTGCTCATCACCACGCACACACCAAACGAAGCTTCAACTAAAACTTTCCACTCCACGTTCCTAATGACAATTTTTCCCTAAAAATTCTAATTCACGCACCCCCTACCCTCTGCACCCCACCTCCTCCCACACTCACATACGTATAAGCGCGCTATACGCAATTTTTGATCAATACTTAAAAATTAACCCAGCCTCCGGTATCCGGTAGTTTTTAAAATTACTCTGCGCATGTCATGATTTTTAATCAGGCCCCCTTTGTGACGCCTACGTGGGCCATGTGTGGGTAATGTGTGTTTTAAATGCCATTACAATTGCGTGTGTGTGCGTCGATCGGGTTTTTTTGGTAACTACGTACTTATAGCTACGTGTACGTAAGTATAGCCACTTTGAGATATAATAGCTATGATGGGGCTGGAGCTTATCAGGATGTGCGAGGCATTCCTCGCAGGGAACAAGTTTATGTTAATGTATGTTATGCAGAGGTTTGACTGACAACCGTCAACTAAAGAGCCAGTGACCGTCCACTCTATAAGGTTCTAGTTCCACTTCTCAATCAAAACGTTAGGAATAGTAAAAAGGTCAACCATACAATAAATACCCGTTAGACAATATAAAATGTGTAACGAGGACTAGGAGTTTTTATTTAATCAATCAGGCGTTTTGTAGATGGTAATTGCACCAGTAGTGCGATTTTAAATTGCCTTCTACGACATAAATAAATAAATATTAAAGACAGTAATTTCACACAGCGCTATCTAGCCCCAAACTAAGCATAGCTTGTAATATGGGAACTAGATTACTTAAATACTTTGATTTTTCGTTAATTCATACTTACTATAGTACAACACTCAAATACAGAACAAACATCTATACTCATCACACAAATGTTTGGCCTGGGTAGGAATCGAACCCACAACCTTCAGCGCAGAAGGCAGAGCTACTACTATGTGTGTAAGGCTTCAATCCATGAGTAGAAGGAATTATGAGGATCTTGGCATATCTCTTCGGACGGTGCATTCGGTCAGGTAAGCTATTGTTTTTACAGATCTGTATCACATATTCATTAACAAAAACAAATGAGTAAATTGTTGGATAATTACGTTTTAAAAACTAAAATTAAAACCGGCTTCAATTAAGAGAATGATACAATTTTGTTTACCTGGATGACGTATTTTTTTCCAATGAATTTGATGATAGATGGACGAACCGACAGACAGACAGACAGAAGCGTGATCCTATAAGTGGTCCGTTTTTTCTTATCCCATCATCAGATCCTGACCTGGTGAAAGGGGTCTTTTTTTCTTACTTTTGAGGGAATACACCCTAAAACTACCCAAATCGCTTCAAATATGCCTATGATACTTCGATTTTTCCAAGATCTCATCATCAGACTGACCTGATGACCGTTCGTTTACTTTTGAGGTTTAATACCCTTAATACCCAAATCACTTCACGTGTGCCTATAATATTTGAAGAGTTCCCTGGATTTCTCCACGATCCCATCATCAGATCCTGATGTCAATGGGATTGTGAAGTACCCTTTCAAACATTCAAAAAAATCCAAATCGGTCTTGACGTCTTCGAGTAATCGGGGAACATACATATTCCGATGATTTGAGAACCTCCTCCTTTTTTTAAAGTCGGTTAAAAATTATATTTTTTATTCCTTTTTTAAGATTTCGTACCCAAAAGTTCCGCTTGATATACGTGTCTTTTTTTTTTTAATAAACACGCTCTTTGTGCGTGTCCGCACTTGGCCTTTGGTTAATTTCTAGTTAGTCAGGTCAATCAGCTATACCATTGTTTATCATTATTTAGATGAAGTGAGACATTGCGTTGAGCTGTATTGAGACCTAATTGTAGCAATTTCTTTGAGCGATATATTTTTACGAGTTCTTCCGGTACCACTCTCGTTTTACTCCTGTTTCTATTTGACATTTAATGTCGGTTTTAGTTTGTTTTCGTGGAATTATGATACGGTTATATAATTTGGCATATACTTACATAGTAAATTAATAAGTATTTTTGTTTGTAAAATCACGATACGGTTATATAATCTGACGTATAAACATTAAACTAGTATTTAATATTATGTATTCAATTAAATTTCGTAATATTACGGTTATCTACTTATCTTATTCCGTACTTGTAATAAAACTATGTATAAAAATTAAATGTTTATAAATATTTCCGATTGGAAGAAACACTCTCATTGATACTGAGGCCAAAACAATATTTTTTCCATTTTTGTCTGTCTATCTGTCTGTCAGTCTGTATCTTGAACACTCATCACAGTCGCATGTAATTTTATGTAATTTTACTTACTATTGACAAGGATCATGAAAACTTAGTATCTCCCCTCTGTTGTACGTAAAATTTTACTGGAAAGTATTTGGAACACAAAACTTTGTGTAAATATTATTTATGGTAAGCGATACTTTATATACATAATGAAGTTTTTTAATCTACCCCGCTTCAGTACTACAGGGTTGCTTGTTATTTTTTATAAATTGAATACATTGATGGATTTAACGTTGCTATAAATACTAAGCAATGTAAATAATAAAACATATTTAACGAGTTTATGATATGATTATCATAAGTTAAATATGTTGTATGAATAAACATAAAACCTTGGCACAAGTGTAAATCCGCGGGGTCGTTAGTTTACTAATAAAATACAGAAGTTTAATAAAATACTTTAGAAAATCTCTGTTTTTAAATATTTTGTTTTCCCACATATACACAATACTTATCTGAATAGATTAATCGACACTTGTTTTCATCAAAATAAATAATGTCACTAGATTATTAATCTAATAGTGATTCCACAATAAAATCCTTATTGAGACAGAAGTAGCCAATATGAATATTTACAGATCTTAGGTAATCTAAGGTAAGCTTTTAACCTGGAAACCCATCTAGACGAGGATGGGGTCTACGACGGAGCGAGTTTTACCAGAAGCTGCCTATTAAAGGCACACTTCCGCACTGACGTTACATGACGATTTGATTGGTGACGGACTTTGGCTCGAGGTCGCAAGCCATGTTAACTTCCACAAGACCAACATCACCAAGTTGTAACGTAATTCATTTTTTGTCAGTCACTAACAATCCCACCACTAAGCAGTCAGTATTCCAAGATGAAATATTACCAAACGTAAGTATTCCTTGACCGAATTATTTGACCTAATTTCTCAAATTCAACTCACTTCCTCTTAGTTTTAAATTTAGAATTTGAAATTTTGAATAAAATATTTTTAAGAATACTTTATTAGACTTTCAAATCAGATATACTAAAGGTTAATATAATCATGATAGAATAGTGAAAATTCAGTTTTTGTTGGTTCGATTTACGTTCTAGGAAAACGTGCCTACAGCGTAGTACTATGTCGTAGCACGCCTACGGCGTAGCATCCAGCGTAAGACCTTGTAAAAACTTGGGCGTATAATTCGACTCTTTGTGTTGCGTCTTGTGTCGCCTAGTTGAGTGCTTTGACCTATTTAGCCTTTGTGCTGCGATTTCGATTGAGAAGAGTTTAATTAGAAATGGGGTGGTGGAGTGATAAAAAAAGAAATTTTCGGTGAAAATACCTGTTTTTTTTTTCTAGTCCGCTTATAATCTATACTCAAATCTAGTGTTTAAAAATTGGGCACTGTAAGAGATACCAGTTCAGCGATTCTTATGTCTATGTGTGTAATTTATTGCGAGATCTTGGATGCTGTGTCGAAGTCCTAATATCAGTGAGTTAGTATTTTAAGTGCTGACAATTACACGGTGCCCGACGTGGTCCGGTGACTACTCAGCACCCAACGAATTATTCAATGCGTAGTCACAGCTAGTTTAAAAGTATAGTTCGTCTTTTTCTCTCAATGTAAGCCGTAGCTCAATCTGCAAATAAAAAAATCTTCTAAAATAATGAAAGTGATGTCATTGACCCCACGTGCCTTACAGGGGTGAGATGACACCCCTAACTATTCAACTTATCGGTACATACTGGCAAGTATTCTGTGGCGCGGCGTGCGCGGATTTTTGTAATAGGAGAGCAATCAATAAGCTCTTGTTAGCTAACCAATTACAGAGTTACGGAACGACATGATTAACAAACATTCTCCCGCAGTTTTGTTTCCGTGATTTCCACTGGCAACACTTAAACACTTTAGATATATTTCACCAAGAAAAAATCAAGCTCAAATTTTGGTTGGCTGTAGGGCTTGCTGCAAGTCCGCATGGCTAAGGCTTGCAAGTCCATAACAACAATTCAAATTGTTGTGTTCCGGCATTTAGAGATAAGATAGCCAGTTCTACAGTTTGTTAACTATTCCGGTTGGAGTATGCCTCCACTTTCGTCCTTATCATAACTTGACGCCAGGGCCCTTATTCACTATGACCAAATGTGCCCGCGTTACGATATCTGCTACGATGATTTCACGCAAATATCGTAACTCGGGCGCGTGTAGACACGTTTGGTGCGCTTACCCGTCGCAGAAAAAAAAAAGACATCACATCAATATCCCATTAATGTATGTTGGACAGTGCTTCCTTTACACTTGGTGCTTGCAGTGTTAGATATTAATGTTTCGTAAAAATATTTTTTTTAATCTTTACGGCTCTTGTGTTTCATCATTAAAAAAAAACACGAAACGCTAGGCCTAACACAACGAGGATTCCGAGGATAATTTCTATCATAGGGCCCAACATTAATCTTGAAGTACAAAACCGACAAATCACGGAATAGATTGACAAAAACTGAAAATCTTTCTCCATTTCACTTGAAATGGAAACGGCACGTATATTTACGCGTAACCCACGCCGTCCAAAATCCCAGCCCACAAAACGTATAAATCACGAAAAAAACGTGCGAATATTAATAATTACTCGCGATTCGCATAGTTAGTTAGAAAAGGATAATGGTAAAAATGTATCGCGCCAAGGGTGGTGCCCACCCCTCATTTTTACCCCCATTTAGTGAGTTCCGATCCCGCAATCAGGGGGTAGGGGGGCATTTTTTGGCCACCCTACCCCCCCGCAGCATCGTAAATTGGAGCATATAATTTTTATTACAACGTCGTGTCGTGTATGTTAGATGTGAGGAAGTACTTCGACTGACTTTGGTTTCTAATGGGGGTTTTGTTTTATTAAAATTTGGGCAAAAAAATAGCTGTTTCATGTTAATTCATTTAAGTATTGGTATGTTTCCAATGTATTAGCATTTTTGCAGCGAAAATATTCAAGTCATACCGATGTTAGGATGGTAAATAAGATAACTCTGGGTAAATATATATATAAATTTATAAAATGTTTACAGTCTCAAACATCTGTACTTGGAAACGTATTTATCAAAAAAAGAGTTCATTGATGAAAATGCACTCGCAAAATTCCATCGTTTGACGAGCCCACGTAACACACGTTATTTCCTTTTTTTTAGCTTGTGTGGCACAGTGACCTTGCCTTTCGCTCTCAATAGAAAATATAAACCAAATAAAATCCATTCGCTTCTTTTTTTTAGGTTCTAACGTGGGAAATTCATCCCGATTAAATTCAGGCTATTTTTATAGACGCGGCTACAAAAATTCGAGTTCAAATCCTACCGGTATTTGCAATGTAAAATTTTTGCTACTGACTATTCTAATGATAAAACTTTTAACCCTTCAATGTTAGAGGGGGCTCTGACGAGATTCCAATTGAGATGGGAGCGTGTCTATACCACTGTAATTATTAACTAATCCCGATATTTTGCCCAACTCATCATTTAATAAACACAACATATTTATAATTCTCAGCAACGTTAAATGATACAAACCTATACCGCATACCATTCTCTAGTACGTACAGTAAATGAAGTCTATTCTACATCAGTAAGATAAGAGTGAACCCAAGGTATCGACAAATTACTAAAACACGCCCCCGTACGCGATATTTTCATAAAATGAGTGAAAATGTTCCGCCAATCTTTACAGAGTTAAAGATGTAATAATGGTAAAGATGTGACACTTGCTAAAGAAATTGAATGAACCGGCCAAGTGTGAGTCAGACACCGAGTGGTAAGACCCACATTTCAAGGTATAACATGCTGGTTTTTAGCATTTTGTTCAGAAGCATTCGAGTGGGTCTGACTCATGCTTGGTCGATTATTTGTATATGTTGTTATACATCAAGGTCAGCATTACTATCACACCAAGCATTTGAACTATTTAGGCTTAGCTGCTCTGTGAAAACGTATAGTTTATTTTTATTATACGACGGGAAGTTCTTTTCCTTCATCTCACATAATTTTCAAGTTATAATAAGGCCAAAAGTGGAAGCGCACTTAACCCGAAATCCTCCTAACCTAACTCAAACTTTTGTTTTGGGACTTAAACAAACTCCTACCACCAACCGAAATTGTCTACTTTTTACGTTTCATTAGATACAGACCGCTAGCAGACAGACCGACAGACGGGCTTTGTAATAGGGTTGCGTTGGCACTCTTTGGGTACCTACAAATCTCTAAAAGGCAATCTGACTTATCTTTAGTTATCTCTTTTGGATGCCAGTAACACCAAAGGCACTCGCGCGTTTTCGACCGACGAGGTAATTGATAATGATGAAAAAAATATATTTTAACATTTTAAGCTATGAGCAACTGTCTCTTCTGTACGATTGTTTAATCTAAGTCGATACCGCTCACATTAGTAAAGTATGGTATGGTATGGATGTGTGGAGTCACCCCCTAAATTATTTCGACATATGCAAAGTGGGCTCCTACAGATGTCAGCAAAGAATAAGTTGTGCTGTATAGAAGTTATTTATGGCTTCTGTAAAATTATATATCTTGATATTTAATCGAGCAATTGAACATAAGATTAGCACTGAATTCCGTCATCTTCGACCATCATAATTTTACAACCAGTTTTAAGGGTAATTATCTAAGTTTTGTCAAATTTCAGTTTCAAGATTGATATGCAGGTATATCAATACAATATCAAACAATGAATCGAACGAAAGATCATATCTGGAAAACTTTTAGAAAACGCCTTTATTGGCTCAAAACTGATCATGAATCTGGATTTAAATTACAGTAACAATAAATAATTTTGTAATAGATCAGATCAAGATCTATTACATTACATTATTTATTGTTATGGGTAATAAAATGGTATTGATGCCTAAACTTTGAAGCGTAACATTACTTTAACTTAATCTAACACAATCGTAAAGTAGGTATATTATTGCGTTTCAATATTTCATTGACAAAATGAGTATTCAGAACATCCATATGAACGCTAAACAAAACATTCCACAAAGATTTGTCTTCTCAAAGAAGCGAAATAATGCAAAATAGTATTTCCTTTTTAGGATCATTATGATAAGAAGAGAAGACTCATCATCAAATAGAGAAGATATCTGCCGGTCCATCTATTCCTCCTAACTCTATGGCACACACCTACGAACTCGAGTCTCCCAAAAAACGGAGCGGCGCAGTTGTAAAATTGTCTAACTACCTCCCGCGCGCTCATTACGGCGCGTACGTGGCCTCTACACGGCAACGCTTGTCTTGAGATATATCTCGAGATAAGGACTGACATCCGTTTTCATATTGGCTTTGTTTAATTTGCCGAGTTTATTTCCTTTTTTCTGGAGATCTATCTGAACAGTTTTTGGATCGGAAACTTCACTCTTTGTCGGATTGGACTTAGAATCCCATAGTTTTTCACGCTATTCTCAAACTATTTTTTTAAACCTTCTTTGAAAGTCTCGAATCTGATGCCAACGATCGCTACACAGTATTCGCAAATATTCGGGAAGCCGTATCGGATCGAATTCGGAATCTTTCCGGAAACGCTATCGACGATATCTAAACTCAATACAGTAACCGAGATTTCCACAGAAGGTTTTCAGAAATGGTTTGAGATTAGCATTGAAATGTATCGGATTCTAAATCGAATCTGACATAAAGTCATGTTTTCGATCCGATAAATTCACGTGTATTTAAGAATCACTAGTCGCGATTCCTTCCTTGTGATTTTATTGACACATGACTAGTATTTCTGGAACAAAGCTGTCTGTAAAGATAAACTACGCATTGAACTAGTGTCAGGGATGCCATCTTAAACCGGAAGTGTAATCAAGTCTCATGTTTTTGAATGTCTAACGCAAAACAAAAAGCGGCAAGTAATGGGTTTTTATATAATTTCTTAAAATCGTTCCTATGAATTGGTTTAATAAGCCAAGTGAACTAAATGTTGCAAAATGGAAGCTTACGTTGTTTAGCATAACTAAATCAGACCTAGTACAAATAACATTTCGCACTAATCGATCATCAACAAAACCAGCTGTCGGTAGCAAGCATTAACTGCTTAATATTTCCTATTCAAGTCCAGAATGAATAGGTTTCTTATAAGACTATATAGCGGACTCTTTCTCAGGCCAAATTTTAACTATTATTTTAATGAGGTGGTGGTCAAACGATTGTCTGTCACCAAAAAAAAAACACTATACATTAATTCATATGGAAAAACTGCCATCCCAAGACAGTAATTTATCTTAGATCGTGCGCGCCGAACCTCACGCTGGCAGATCGCGATACTAACTCGTGTTCTCTTTCTAGTTTCCAAACCCCCACCCCTGGGTGGTCCCCTAATTCACCCCCTAATACCTTACATATTTAAATTCCACTCCGTGTGGAGTCCTCATATTGTCTCCGTATGATTTTTTGCGTATTCGGATCTTGAGCTTAGCTTTTTAATATGAAGCCTCTTTGTCTAAAATGCTTTCATTTGCGTTTGATGTTGGTTCGTTCTCAGGGTTTTTTTGGGGGGTTTTAGAGGCATCAACCTCCCTGAGATTATCACTAAGTGCCATACATACATAAATTAAGTAAAATATTAATTCATAAATCATTAAAATAATACGTACAATTAAACTATGTACGAAGGAAGTAGTCGGATTACCGAAGGACCGTTATAAACATTCTTTAACCGTTCCAGACCAGTACCAGACGGAAGCGTGCCCAAGACACTGGTTGCATTTCCACGCTGAATATATAATTCTATGCTAATTCGCTAGCCTAAATTAGTACTTATAATAGTCTTCATAGTTGTTAATATGGTACACTATCGTATGTGTGTATAGTACATTCTAGATAATTACATTACGATTTGTGAGTTTTTTTTATTAATAAAAAAGGAAATAAATGACATAACAGACTTTAAGCAAGATGGATAGGTGAGTAGACCATTTGATTGTTCAGGATTGTTGTACATAAACAATCAAGGTGAACAATAAACATAATGGGTGGTTTTATCGCTTTTTTACAACGGAAGATGATCACTTTCACGCTATTAATAAAAAATACAGAATATAAATTTCATTAAGCGTAATTTAACTCCAATCTTATCATATCGGAACTAAATTACGGATATGCATAATATTATTATGTACACCAACATAATAATATTGACCTAACTTGTTTTAAGAATTAAGAATAATCTCGGAAAGTTCGATAGAAATATACACTGAAAATTTCAACTGTCTGCTAAAAGGGTCTTGTTAGAACATTTTTTTTATTTGCTGTTTGGGAAAATGCTTAGTCTTCATCTCACCTGACTTTAAATTCATGATAAGGCCGACGGTGCAAATACATTTCATTCGGAATCTTCAACATATTGAGGAACTGGCTATCATACCTCTAAATGTCGGAACACAGCAATTTAGAACTGTGGTTATGGCAACAGACTTAAGTAAGATGGTGGTAGCTAGCCAGGTGGACTTAAACAAAGTCCTACCATCCCCTGGAGATCAAGCCCGGGTCCTGACACCGGTGGACAAACCACTACACCATAGAGGCGGTTAAAAAACGCCCTTTGGGTACGGAACCCTGAAAAAGAGCATCAACTGAAACGTGAACATATAATTACTAAAATAAGCAGCAGTCCGGAGCTACAATATGTATTTAAAACTATATAAAATATGTCATGGTTGTGTTCGATACTGGTGTGTGGGTGGTACTACTGATCTATCATCTTGATGTATTCCAATTTGAAGATTCCTGTTGGTAGTGAATCCTTCAAATTGTATAAAAATAACTCCAATTTTATCTTGCAATTGACTTAAACTTCTGAGTACATAGATCTATGAGAAAATCTGTATCTGAAAATATTCAAGGCCGAAAATGATTACCTACTTTCGGCAAAGCAGTTGGGTAAAGAGCTATTGGACACACACTCTGTCATTGTAAGCTATCGAACAAATGTAGCTAAAACTTATCAACTAGGTAATATTTGGAATAAGGGGGAAATCACACTAATCGGTTAAACATTTCTTTCTGATGTTCTGGTGTTAAAAGTGGTTGTCTAACTTTGAATTTATGAATCTTGTTTTCATGACTCCACTATATATTTTTTGAACCAATGTTCAAAATTGGTATGATCACACAATCCATTCATGTTTTCATCAGTCTACCTCATCCATTCTACATTTCAGTTTTCATGATTTCTTCAATTCTCCTTATCACATGACCGAAACACGGGAACCCATTAATTCTCTTTTTAGCCACTAGCGCCACTTTCACGTTTCCTTTATATTTCCACAATAAGCGTATCGTATATTTGTTTTTATGGTTATAGATTATTCGATAGTCTTTAGTTCATCCGAAACTCAGATAACCCATGGGCTTAGAATAGAAGCGTCTGCCGCGCGTTTGTTTAGCTTCAATGCCACAAATACCGCCCAGTGTGTTCAAGCACCTATTCGTTTGAAATACCTATCAGACAACTCAAACATCGTCTAAGTTGAAACAGCTGGTCAGATCTAATAGCGATACTAAACTATTGTAACAGGTGTCGTGTCCGCCATTTTGCCATAACATATTTTTGGTAGATTTCTTCAAATTAGTAGTGTCTAGTCTCCTAGAGCCCAGGCTGCTAGTGCAGGTATTTTTTTTTTATTTCTACCGATATTGCCTTAAAATTTTATGCTTATTTTGCCAAAAATCGGACATATTAGTTTCTAATGAATAGAAAAATTTCTACCCCTAGTATAAATAATATAGTTGTAATCTTAATACACATATTTTTGTATTTGTTTTTTTATGGGAACGAAATAGAGCAGTCAATAGAATATGCAAATAAATACTTATTAAAGACCGAAGAAAAAAAGATGATATCACTAGTTGATACTCTACAAAATCGTGACACAAAATAGTTTCATGATAATTTTAAAAGTTTTGAGGCATAAAATTGCAACAAAGATAATAATTGCGCACATGATATTGTTCTAATTTCGTGTATTTTGACTTATTGTTTGTTTAGTAGTGAAGTAAGATATTAGGAGTTAGCATGAATAATAAAAAAAAAATACCTAAGGCTAAATTGTTTTTCTTAATTACAGGTGTCGAGAGGTGTGAACCTAGCATATTGAGGTAAGTAAAAAAAAAACAAACACTAACCCTGGTACACTACAACATTTAAAAGGGATAGTCCAAGAATATGCAAAGCTTCTCTTTTTGGACTTATCAGGCTAAAACAGGGCAAAAAAAGTTTTCTTTTTTTTATACTTTAATGGACGGACTGGTTAGTCAAAATAAAAAAAAACAGTTGAAAGTAGAGTGTGCATTTAAAAAAAGTCAGTTACCATGAATTAGAATGAATTAATTTCACCTATTATCAGGCATTTTCGTATGATATTGATCGGTTCTGGAAATGCTTTTGTAATCAACTACAGCCTCTGCACGTAGACAAGTAATTATGTAACATGTTGATCGAACATTTCCATGCATTGCCGAAACTCACAAAAACGGCGAATCAATCAAGCCTACATAAGCGCATAATGCCTCGTTCGTATTAAAAATAAAATAATATTGTTGTGGAGGCCGCCCCTACCCCCGAGTGGGGTATAATAAATTCATTTGCTGTAGTTTTTCAGTAATACCCTATTGGTGGAAAAATGACTACTTTTCATTTTGAATAGGCCCGCGTGGAATATCTCTTGTCTCGCTCTGTCATTAGTTTTTTGTCGTGTTCCGTTTTTAAAATGATTTGGGCGCTTTTGGGCGGTCATTTTGTACGTAGGTATGCGATGATGCCATTGTAGTGTGCAGCGCAAATTATAAAATGTTCGAATTAAATTCGGCCTTTTGTTTTACTGTAGGGGTAGGGGTAGATAGGTTTTTTGTTAATGGCTACCCACCTACATTGTCTAGGTATAAGTATTGTTTGAGCATAATTTATTATGGTACGCGGCTGTAGTTCTTTTGTTCTGTTTTATCTAGCTTATATTACCAACTGTCACGAGTTTTTATTTTTTATGGTGAACTTTATATCCATCTAGTTTTGACTCTAGCTAAGACCATAGTGATTAAAACGCAGTGTATTCGGTGCTACAATAATCTCCTCCATCTCAAGCCATGGAAGTCGTAAAACGCGACTATAGAATACTACCAATCAACTTGCCTAATGTTAACATAATGTAAAATAGGGGCATACTTCACTTTTTTGAAGCAACTAGGTTTATAAGTTGATGCAAAGTTGTAAAGGGGTATTCATATTGATTCATTAGCTAGAAGGTTAAGCTCGGCTGCACACGCAGTACGTACTATTGTACGGCATCCCGGTGAAACTACGGCGAGGTTCGTTTATTTAAGTTACTTTCACAGTATTATGTCTTATGGCATATTTTTATCGGGAAGTACAGTAGCTATTGAAAGTATTTTTTCTGCAGAAGAGAGCAGAAAACTTGTGACTCTCTCAAGGACGTTTGAAAGAGATTGGTATTTCAAATCACCTCATTGTTTAACAAATTATGTTGTTAGTGCCCAATGCTAGTTAGGTAGTAATCAAGTTTCTTTTTTAGATCATTTTAAGGATTAAGGTTTGTCATGTACTCTTAAATGTGATGTGAAATTATTTAGAGCTCTGCTTAAATATTGAATGAATAATTAAAAGCTAACTATCCTTTTCTCTCTTTCTTTGTGCGGTAAATTTGACGTTTCAAGATGATCCTCAGAAATCCTACTGAATAAACACATTTTGACTTTGCCTGGCGTTAATAGTCAACGTCCTAGTGGGATAAGCTTTACCATCAAAGGTTTACCTTGGCTCAAATATAACAGTGGATAAGACTGTTGCGCATGTTAATCAAGGCAATAGTTAAAAATGAAATGTTTTTTTTGTATTGTACGACGAGGAAGCACTTCATCTCACATCGTGTCAAGTTATGATATGACAAAAAATGGAAGCGCACTTCACCCGGAGCCTTCAACAGATCGAGGGGCTGGCTATTCCACCCGGAGAATTCCTATACCTATTATAATAAATATATCATATACCTGATTTATTCTACTATATAATATTCTGGCTACCTATAAATGCCGGAATACAACAATTAAGAATTGTTTTAATGAGACAGACTTTAACCGCCTCCGTGGTCTAGTGGTACGCCCACCGATGTCAGATCCAGAGGTCCCGGATTCGATTCCCAGGGGGAGTACAAATATTCATATTAATATAATTATAATACTATGTTTGGGACTAGATGGCGCTGTGTGAAATAAATGTCCTGTAATATTTATTTATTAATATACCGCCTGGCTAGCTACCACCATCTTACCTAATTCTGTCACTATAACAACAATTCTATAATTGTTGGGTTCCGGCATTTACAGGTAAGATAGCCAGTTCCTCAGTTGTTGAGGATTACGGGTGAAGTGCGCCTCCACTTTCGGCCTTATCTGAACTTGTAACCAGGTGAGAATACGGCCAAGCGCTTCTCTGTCGTACAAAACCGTGACGTAAGTATCGTTTGTGAAATAGTTGACCCTTACATTAAACTCACTTGAGTAATTTGTTGCAATACCGTACTTACGTTATTTAAATGTAATATATATATATAATGCTTTTGTCATTCTGTCCAAAAAATTGATGTAATTGTAAAGAAAAAAAGACGAAACATCAAACAAATTTTCAAAATCGTGCATGGGGAAATGAAATGTTTCTTCGGATAGTTCGGATGTTTGGTCAGAAAAGGAAGACTCATCAGACAGTTCAATGCAGAAAGTGAATAAAAGCGCGATATATAAAATAATAGAGATTCTGAAAATAGTCAAGAAGAAATGGCACGTCAAAAAAAATTAAGCCTGAAAATAAACAAAAATCCGACAACTGATAGAGAAAGGAGCTTATGAATCGAAATAGGGTATAGTAAAAAAAACTCGTAAGAGTACTAAAAACAGCGTTACTACTGGGCCTTCTTAATTAAAATATTGATTAGTATTTTTATAATGATCCGAAAAACTATAATTGAAATTACATTTTGCTTTGGTGTATTGATAAATCAGATTTTATTTGATTACCTTTTGTTACTGTTTAGATTTCATTAGAATGAGTGTTCATTAGGTAGGTATAACTAAAAATTTGCTTGCTGTTGTATTTATTTGAATGCGTTAAAAATAAGCTTGGTTTGAGTTTACTTATAGTAAATAAATACTAGCTAAGGACCCTTACGTTAAAACAACCTATTACATTTATTTTTCTGTTTGTTACTTACGTCATAGCCAACTGTTTTTAACTTAAATTTGAATAAAGTAATCGTAAGGAACGGTTTTACATTGAATTTTAACGTAAGGGACAGGCTATTTACGAAACTATAAGGTTAATATTAATCTTGAATAAACAGTACGAAAGATGCTAAACATCTCTCATCTTACATTAATTCATACTTCCGGTATCGAATTTTAACAAATTTAACCATTTTAACAAATCCTAGACGATTAGACCGAGAATGCATTTATAATCGCTGCATAAACTTGACCTTCCCAGCAGTGCCCTTCACCCCACTCACATGCGCATTATCTCGGGTATCCGAAGACTGGCCCAAGTACCTACGTACCCATGCGGTAAGATAGCCCACTGACCTTACCCTGCCTTACCCCTTCTCAAGGCGGCACGGCGATGCAATCACCCTCGCTCTTAGAGTGAACAATACGCGATTAATGCCCAGGACTATGAACAGTATGAACCAAATATAGGAAAATTAAGAATAGCCCTAGGGTAGTCATTTACCGTAGTGTAGGGGTACACTAAGAAATTATTTTAATACATTCCCATAGGATGACGGGAATTAAGTCCTGAGCGTTACACTAGTACTATGAATGAGTGACTGACCGACATGCAATGCACAGCCAAAACCGACTGAAATCAAATGTTTTTGGAATGGACAATATAAAAATACTAAAAAAGCTGTTTTTATTCTGATCTAGATCATGTTAAGTTTTCATATAAATAAATTACTATACAAAAAGAATGTAAAAAAAAAAAACAGTGATAATAATTTCGGATAAAAAAAAAAACATTAAAGTAAAGTCGCTTCGCTCCTTATCGCCTTTTGGTAAATAGTTATTACTACTCTAAGGAGTCACCCCTACGTCGGATTATGTCTGGTTGCAACTTGGTGCGTCATCCCTCACTTTGTACCCAAGTACTTATATACGATTACTTGCAGTTAGGAAAAAAGGCTCAAAAGTGAAGTTTTGCTACTTAGAAAGTGAGTTTTCTCGGTAAGACGCCATATTGTCACGTCATGTATTATTATTAAATGATTCTTGACCTCGAAGATTGCCGAGAAAAAATAAGGTTTACGATAGAGCAAGACTTTCCAAATACTGTTTATTATTGACACTCATCCTAATCCTGTATCTTTGGGAGTGCTTAAGATAAAATCCGCATATTACAAGCTAAGCTTAGTTTTGGGCTAAATGGCGCTGTGTAAAATGAATATCCTATGATAATTAGACAATGTGATCTAATCGCATGAATCATGTATTTCAACATCCCTTCCATGCACATCAACAGCCCTTTAGTGTCTACTGCTGGACAAGGCCTAATCCGAGAGTTTTGCCATAATCACCACGTTTGGCAGGCGAATTGGTGATCGCAGTAAAGGTGTTGGGTAATATACAGAAAGAAGCTGGTTCTTCTGTCAGAAAAATCCCTCAGTCACTCTTTCGAAATCCGTGGGCTCAGTTCGAGGGGTCAATTATTATTCTTATGCCGCGACCGTCAAGACATGTATAGTGTATCGAAAATCTAATTAGAACAGTAGGTAGTTTTGTTACAGAAATTATATTAATCGCGTTGTCAGAGCCCAAAATAGCTTTGCATATTCTTAAAGAAGACCGCTTTTTCGACGCGTTAGATACCTGTCAGAAATTTCCTTTCCAGAGCAGTACATTATAAATAAATCAATACATATTATAGGACCTTAATTTCACACAGCGCCATCTAGTCCCAAACTGAACAAAGCTTGTAATATGGGAACTAGATTACGGATATAATACTTAAATACTTTTTTTGTAAATACATACTTGTCATACAATACAACACCCAATCACAGGACAAACATCAATATTCATCACACAAATGCTTGTCCTGGGTGGAAATCGAACCCACTACCAACAGCGCAGAAGGCAGAGCTATTACCAACTGAGCTGTGAAGCTTGTTGGTAATAGTTAATTGTGGTAGCCATAATTATTTATGCTATACAGGCTTATGCCACCTACATTCGCTAGCAAGGACAGCTGAGAAAATGAATGAAAACTTATATAGTGCCTCCAGAAGTCTAGAGTATAGAATAAATCTAGCAGTAGAAAGTTAGTGAAGTAAACGGTCCTCGTCATGTATAGTTGTAAAGTAGTAAAGTATAGTTACAGAATAAAACTACTAGGCCACATCTTTACATTTCAAGTGAGTCAATCGCTTCACGATCACCAATAAATATTGCTTCTGAATGAGGTAGAGGTGAGATGTTCGGACACCAACATCTCACGAGTTTTTTAAGCATGGGTCTCCTCGTAACCCCAACTTGTCTGTAACGTAATCTAACAAATGCCTTGAAACCATGTTTACCTCCAGAGCCGGACGGTAATAAGTCACCTTGAGGCGGGTCAGTAGGATATCTTTTGCACTTCCAAACCCACCCCTTCTGACGTCACATTATTGGTGTGTCCCTTGTTATCCGACCGCGCAAAAAGTGGTCAATTTTTATAAATACGAGACAGGGTATCACCATAATCAGTACCAGTATTTTTTATTTTCTTTGCTTTAACTACATTTTCCAAAGGCAAATTTTGAATGGGCCTCACACAATTGATGCCAATATTAGATATAAGAAAAACTCGTACACTTATTTGTTTGTAACCTTGCATGACTAAGCAAATGAACGGATCTTGTCTAAATTTGGCATGGGTATAGTAAATGCAATGTGGAACAACATTAGATATTTTTTTCCCGCGTAGGTATCATGCGAACATTAGCTGTGGTCAAAAGCTAGTACTTTTTAACCGTTAGTCTTAGCGACTTGAAATTTAGATAGTATCGGGTGTATTCACACGGGATTCTCTGAATATGATATGTGATTCTTCCAATGGAAAAGTTTGTCTACAGGTCTCCCAGTGTCTTCATTACCCGTTTCAGAAGGAGGGTTCTGTTTTTGAAATGTAAGATTTGAGATTTTAATATATCACATAATATAATCTACGCCCAGCTAAAAATCTCGGTTCAAACAAATTTATGCTCATTGAGACAAAATACAACTTATTTCAGAAAACTTTTCTTTAATAAAGTCATCTACTAGTTGGACTGGGCCTCCTACAAAACTGGAGTGTCATAATTACTAGGCTTGGTAGGCCAATTCGTGATTGCGTTTGTTCTTAGGAGGATGCTGCTGCCTATAAGCAAATATTTTTTTATTAGGGAAAGCCTTCGTCTTACCTCTTGACAAGTTATGGTAAGACTGAAAGTGGAAGCTCAATGAAAAATATCGATATGGCAGCAGATTTAGGTAAGATGGTAGTAGCTATTTTTTAAATTATCGCGATTATTATACATAATTAATAACATAAATGGTTCTTCATCGCGTATCTTCAACTGTCGGGAATATAAAAAGGTACGCGATGAAGACCCGTTTTTGTTATTAATTATGGTAGTAGCTAGTCAGGCAGATTTAAAAATAGTTCCACCACCAAGCATTTGACTGACATCCTTTTGTCGCGTTTTTGCGGCTAGGCGGAATTGGAGAAAACTAGTTCCGCCAAAATGGCTGAATTTCTTAGAACCAGAAAATAGAGATTAGATGTAAATAAAATGTCTCAAGACATACAGTTAAATTTCAACCGACGACGACGCGACGTGGATTGAGTCTAGTCTAGACGCTAAACGAGGGTGCTTCCTGCTTCTACTTACTCGATTATGATGTTTCACTCTACTTCGTTTGGTGTTACGAGAACCAACGATTTTTAAACGATTACCGGATACACGAAGTGTATTTTATATTATATGAGAAGATAATGTGTAAATGGCAAACGCGATGAAATTTTTCTTGAGAATAGTTTTGTTGTACCAATTTCGTTGTGTCTTTTAACTATTTTAGCGTTATGGCAATTGAAGAATTCAATTAAAAAATTAAGGCTAATTCGCTGAATAGTTGAATAGTTTTAGTAACTTAGCCAAAGAAGACTTTTTGTAGATAACTGAAAAAAACCACTAAGCACATTCTCAAAACTTAATTGCAACCAAAACAGTTTAATTTAGATAAATTAGTAGAAAATTTTGTTGAACATTGTTCACGAAATTTAAGATTCAAACAATAACCTAATAACGCCATAATAAATAAGTATTATCGCCACGCGGGATCTCTTCCAGTCATCTACATTTTCGTATTTAATATTTTTATTATCTTCACCCAGTGACATAGTAACTTAAAAATTCCACCCTAAGCCGTAACTTTAGGCACCGACATCGCTCGTTCCGGATATGACAAGACAATAATACCATAGCCAATAAACTACTCGATCGAACGACCAACTAGTACTAATCAGAAAACAAACATATCGTGACTTCTACCCATAGACATCGCCGCAAATCATGGAGGTTACCCGGAAAAAACGCAAAAAAAAAACGGTATTGTTTCTACTAATAAAAACTTCTAATAAACATGCAACTAAGCTACAGGCTTCCGGGCAAATAAAACATAAAAATATATCCTATTTTCATAGGGCGGGTGGGGGCGGGTGGCGCCCCCTCTGCGCAAAAACCCGAAAACATCGAAATGAAAATGAGTGTAGGGAGGCGCGCGGCTGTGTTGGTAATTCATTTTTAACATTAAGCTTGTGTGTGTTTTAAAGTACACTGCTGAGAAAAAGGCGCACGCTAATTTGTAATTATTATTTTAATTATTAGATAATTATGCGAGTGTGGCGAGGAATTGGGGAATGGTGTATCATGAAAAGCGGAGGTTCCTTTAAATTTGTTACCATGTAGTATGGAAATACCTCCTTTATAATATAACTTCTAAGAAACAACCTGTATACAATTTTTCATAAGCATTGCGCGCTTTTTCGAAAGGTCATTAACATTTCTTACGATAAAAGCATAAAACTTTTTTTTTCTACTTTGTAATAGAGAGTTCTATATTGAACAATATGTTTCGATATGTGCCCAATTACTAGTAATTGGGCCCAGGCCTGCACCCTGGGTGCAGGCCTGGGGTTTACGTTGACAGCTGTTTTCATAAGACACAACACAAACGCACCACGCGAAAATTCACCTATTACTAGGTTTATCATAATGCATTAAATATAACATTAAAAATTATATATTAAGAGCTAATTTTAACTCAAAGTACGGAAGGTATTTCACATTTGTATAACTCCTGAACTTAGAACTACTTTTAAAATATAGAAAAGGTTCAGTATAAAGCCTCAGTTAGTTAGTTTGTGCTTAGAACTATTTCAAGACTAATTTTCAAATATTAAAAATATTCATTGTGTATATTTTCAGCTTATTATCTAATGTTATCTAAGCACTGTGTGTGCGCGACAGTACGGGGCGCTCGCTCGCATTGTGCTCTACACACACCCACACGCACTAGCGAGAACATAAAACGCAATTTTGTATTAGATTTAATTTGAGTCGCACATGTCTGTATGTGTGAGCTCGTGCGTCAGTGTGCTCAGCTTCCTACTTCCTACGCACAAATTGATTACGATCGTCGCCGAAAAGGAATTTGCATACACGTGGAAGCTTTTTTCTCTTTCTGTGAAAAAAATCAATCCATCTCCCGTTCAAATTAATTTCCCGCCGATTTGCTTGTTCTTAATTCGCGTTTTGTGCGCTGATTCGGTAGCATCTATGTTGGGATCGAGTTAGATAGAGCGATCGCGCGGAGTGGCCAGGTCTTTGGCGCCCGGGTAGGAGCGACGTAGGTTCCTGTAAGTGCATGCGTGATAGTTGGGCATAGTGCTCGGTGCGGGGTGCAGGGTGCAAGGGGCGACCGCGAACATTGCAGTAGGTCGCGGCCGCCCGCCGCGGCGCCTCGCCACCGAATGAGAGCCCGATTTAAAAACTATACGAACGTACCGCGCAGCGAGCGCCCGTAATACCACCCCCCGCGTAATGATTTTTTGGCGATGAATTTATATTCGCGCGCGAGCGGTGCCACTTTTTCGACCCCCCAAACCCCCACCCCCGCTCATTAACGCAACCCAGATATGCAATTCTGATCTTTGACGAGGAGGCTGTAGTGTCGGCGGGCGCCTCGCCGGGAGAGGTGCCCCGTTTTGTTTTTTGCCGCCCGGTTCATTATTGATGGCATCGGACGGTAATGCGGAAGCATGTGTGAACGTTTCATTACAAAAGGTGGACGCGGCCGGTGTTAATATTGCAGACCGGCCGGACCCAACCGGACGGGTGGACGCCTCTGAAAAAAAAACATTTTGGAAAAATAAATTAAACAATTATATTTTTTGAATTTTGGGGTTGGTTCGGGATATTTTCAAGAGCGCGCTTTCGGGTCTAGCTGTGTACTATCGCGACGCGTGAAAGTTTGCGAACTTCGGCAAAGTTTCATCACGTGCGTGTGTGGCCAGCGGGCGCGCTCGACAGACGCCGCCGCTGCCTCGCGCTCTGCAACCTTTTTTATTTTTAACGAATTCCGTTTCCTCTTTTTTCAGATTTTTCCAAACAGTTTTTATTCGGTAAATTTTCCGTGCGTTCGCTACATTTTTTGCCGCGCTTTTGAACATTGACTGTGATTTTGTTGAACTCTTGTTGATTGATTTGTTGATAATTATTGAGTGGTTCCTGTCGAGATTCTACTAGAGGTAAGTGATCATATATAATACTAGCAAGTATTCGAAAAATATCAATACGTGATGAAAAGGTTTGATCAGACCGGAAGTACCTGTTTAAAAAAATGTATAACAGTAAATTCCATATTTAATTATATATATTTAAATTTCATGTTAAAATCATAAATAAACTTATCAATTAATATGCTTCACTATATACCTTAATAATCAATCTGGATATCTCAATAAGTACATATAAACAATCGGTTGTTGTAAAGCAATTGGTTTCAGACAGCATAGATATAGATAATTTCATGGTGAAAAAACCTCGTAATATAAATAATATATAAAATACATATAAATGTATTTTGTGTTGAGCTTATTAATCTTTATGATGCTAAAAATATTATAGAAAATACATTTGTGAGTAAAGTTTTTCCCCCATTAGATTGTAATATAAACTTAACATAATTATAACAAAAATCATCAAATTAAAAGTCCGGAAGTAAACCATTCATAATTTTAATATTCATTACTTAGATTACTTGACTATTTTACGGCATTGTACCTTAAATTCAAAGATCACACGTCTGAATATGTTACCCTCTTGCTCGGTCTATTATAATGGTAATAGTACCGGCCACTTGCAAGTCTTCGCTGCAGGATTGAGCTGGCAACATTAGATCGTGCATAAAATTAAAGACTAGAAAAAATGTTGCACTCTGACCGTTGATCTTGCATAAAATTATCTCTAGAAATGTTGCAATTATTTGACCGTTTTAGAATTACTTTATTTTTTTAAACTTTACACAGAAGGGCAGAAGGGTTTAATTTAAATCTAATGAAACGGCCGGAATTTAGTACAACCCTACACGACTCAAGAAAACATTCTTGATAATTCAAAATATTCTGGTTCGGGCTTTATTGTCAGTCAGTCACGACGATTTAATATATTTCGATGGACTCGAGAATTGGTGTGTCGCGACATTGTTAAACTTTAACAAATTGCATCTTTAATGCATGTTTTCTGAATGTGTAAAAAAAATTGTAATAATTTTTTGCTATGTAATGTATTTTTTCTACATTCATAATAATTTTCAATTTAATTGAATTGAATTCAACATTATCGGTGAATGATAAAAATGACTCAGGTTAGCTATTTCAAGTTTGGGCTCAGCTGTTGACGTATGTTGGTAAAATGATGAAGATGATGATGATGATGATTGTTGTAAAATTGCGAATCATAGTTCACACATTGAGCTCTAAGCGCATCAGTGCGCAAATATCCTAATCGCACTACAAACTATTATTGTCAAAAACTAGGACAAAATAGATAATTTGCTATGTGACCTCCCACTTTCATTCAGTAGCAGTAAAAGTTATCTTATCGTGTGTATCATTCAATAGTAATCTTTGGCCTAAAAAAGACGCAAAAAGTCGCCAAAACTACAAACCATTCGATGTCAAGATACATTAATAAAGTTAGTACGCGCAGTCGTGAGATGGGTCTGTCTGCAGATCGTAGCTCGCTGCAAAGTCCTCGTTGCAAGCCCCCCTGTCTACTGGACGCTATTGTACACTTGTCTATTGTCTGTTAAAATTAAAAGCATAGATTCTTTGGAGAATCTGGTTTTGAAAGGATTATTGTCAAATTCTGGTGAGAGCAAATAAAATAGGCTAAGATTTGTAGAGATTATGATCAATGTACATATATGTAAGAAGTAATTTGTTTATTGTAGTTTTCAACAAAGGAATAACCTGGCGTGATGATTTTTTATCTACAAAGTACTATTATTTAAAGATGATAAAAGTAAATCGAAAATTTAAATGAATAAGTCAATCATCACAATTAAATCACAAAATTAAATTTATTCTTCTTGGTAGGTAACTTTTGTCTCAAAAGTATTTTGAGTACCGAGATCGTAACTGTGTGAGAATCGTGTCACTTTTAAAATATATCCATAGGTAGGTATTACCCATTTGTCTATAACAAATGGATAACCTATAACACCTACAAGAAAGACTAAGAAAGATGAATTTTGAAAAATCGAATCTACAAATCGAGTTAGCGCCGCGTTTCATTTCCTGAACTCTTACCAATTATCTAAACGTCGCAACGAGTAATCTCATCGGAGCCAGACAGCATCGATTTCCCATACATCTACACTACAGAGTGCCAGACTAGAAAAAAAGTAAAAAACGGTGACAGACTCATTCCGGCCGTCTCCTTTCTAATCGCACCCCCACGCACGCGCGGCTTTTTAATTGCATCCCACCCCCCCGGAAAAAAGGGCGATGGATTAGCATACAGCCTCGGAGAGAAACATTGAGCGCACCCCTTCAGTTTTTGCGTGTTTTCTCCCGCCATATTTTCGCGGCATATTTTTTTTCGGAGGGAGGAAGGCAGGTTGCGTGCGCGCCGCCAGTCAGTCGGCGCTGCCGGCCAAGCGATGTGCACGCGAAAAATACTGCACTAACGGGGACCACGCTTTTTTGTGTTACGTTAGTGTTGTGCTCAGGATTGTTCTATTTTATAATTGGTAAGTGATTTTTGCCTACTTTTTCAACTATCGGAGTGACGTTAGGACTCGCAAAATTTGCCGATAGCAGGGAGCAAGATCGCGATGATAAAAATTATTTGCACAAAAAAATGTGTTAGATTCGGATAACCTCATTCTGTACAACGCGCTATTGTGCTACAGATTATATTCATATTTCTGTGAGTACATTACTATCTAATTAATTTACTATTAATTGGGTGCTTACGCAAATAACGCTTTCTTGTCCGGATTTACAACCATTATTTCGGAAAAAAAATGGTTTAGTTTACTGAAGTGCATACTGAAAATAGTAGGTATTTATAACTATAGTACCTACCTCCTTTAGTTGTGTAAATTTCCTTTAAATTATCAACTTTTATAATCAATCAAATATATACTCTCAAGTAATGATTACGCTCATGATTGAGTTTAATAGTTTGTTAGTCCGTTTTTACGACACGAAATCACCGATGCAATCAATAAAAATCCCCTTGATTGTAAAAGTGAGGAGTATCAGTCGTTATTTAGAACCAAACTCAATATTAGAGATCAAGCCATTTATTTTAGTTTAATGACAAAATACCCACGAAAACTACGCTTTTAAAAAATATTGCTTTTCGGGTACACATATTATTATAGAGTTGGATATTTAGACAGGCATTCTTAAACAGCATTTTTCTTAGACATCGTAATGGCTTGACTTGTACTTCCGTAGGGTCAAACGCCTCGGATTTTTCCTCACAATATTTTCGAATAAGCTTCTTTGCACCATTATTTCATACAGGAGGGTCCGCCGCTTTTTTTAATTTTACTAAATCATCTTCATGATTTTGTCCCGTTCTAGGCAGGGTCAGCACAGCTAACTGTACTAGTACATTATTTTCTATCTGTAGTCAATACATCATTGTTCACACACATATCATAAATCTTTTCCTTAATTTAATACTAGTTAAAGTATCATGGTATAACTCGAAAACGTTATTTTAGTGCCCAAAAATTACTTGAGTATTCTGCAATGTTCAGCATCGAATAGAGTTTTCGGATCGAATATCCGTGTTTGGATTTTAAATTATTAAGTAAGAAGTTATTAAGTTATTAAGTAAGAAATGACTTCTTAAAAAGGGCATTTACCCAATGTTTAACAACATTTTATAATGTCTAAAAGTTAGTACTTTTGGATGCGGCCTCCGAGCTACCCGGTAAAAAGTAGACTATATTTTTCTCGTGAATATGGAGAGATGAAATAAACATCTTTTTACCAAATCTCATTAAGATGCCTTCAACGATGCAGGTGTGAAAAGGTACCTAACAATCAATCCTAACAACCTACCTAACAAAAAAAAAATTATTATATAATTTTGGTATGGATATATTTAAAATATAATGAGTAATGATTTAAGACTTAATTAAATATACTAATCAAGAATAAGATGTTTGGTCACATTCGACTTCATTACCTATATCATAACGGTATTTGGTAACTCTGGACTAGGTTAAACAGCTAAAATAATATTTACAGTCGTATTCAGTTAGTTTAACTAACTTGGTCATCTGATCTTTGGTATGAATATTATGATCTTACTATTCGATGAGATGAAAAACCATTAAAAATTCAACTATAGAATTGAAAATATTTTTTTTTTGCTTTTTATTTGCTTCTGTCTTTTTTTGTAGTACTTTACTTTTTGTACATGTGCCCGTATTATTAAGACTTTAACTTAACATGAAATCATCCACTCAGAGCATAGCTTTCTTGCTTTGCGCTCGGACAAATACATAATACTCATAGTTTATGTTCGTAAATATATTTGGGTTTGTAATAAACTACCGGCTGATTAGAAAAAAGTTTACGTATGATTGATTCATATCCACAAAAAAAGCCAAAAACATCTGGTCTGTAGACGCTCCTTGATTTCGGCTCACCTGCTGAGGAACTACTAACAGCTACCTTGGGTACTCTGGAGCAACGTTTTCAGGAAGGTCTTCTCTACTATTTTAAGGAGTTGGGCTGGCCGGGATAAGCATTGGGGGCGATGCACTCACGTCAAAGCGGGACATCATTGCAGAACATATCTTCCTATTTTGTATTAGAATTAGAAGTGTCTGTGCTAATATATTACCAATGAGAAGTCAGGGATCATCTAGTTTAAAACGCCCCTAAATATATCTTGACAATTCTCCTTGGAAATATAAACGGAGTCCCGTTCTTGTTATATTTTTAGAAACTTTACTATTACGTCGTAGTAAAATAATTTATTTGATATCATAAGGAAAACCTAACAACGTACCGCCTAGGCCACAAGACATTGACCCGTGGATCAAGGGCAAGGACTGTTTACTTGAATCCTTATACCTAAATAGAATACGCCTTATTATTGGAATTGAAACTAAATCAAAGATGAAATACAATCGCCGTTTTGGTTTGACGGATTGGAATAGTTCCAATCCCTTTCTGTTATGGGTGTTATAAAATATGACTGATGCCTTAAAAGTGGACTGGCTAAACAATATAGTTGAATCAATGAAAAAAAATCAATGTTGTTGTTGTTAACAATTTATGTAAAATTGCAGTAAGGTTTGTAGCAATAACCAGACGTTTTTTTACAAGGCGACAAACTATTTCACATCTATTTTGACACTAATTGTACTTATTCATATAAAAGACTTACACCTACCTCCACCACACAATGTAAAAAGTGAGTATTAACATTGCCTTAGTAGGTTTATACATAAATGTGCCTAGTAAGCAAATGAATACTGTACATAAAATGTCGGAGCTGTATAAATGCCCAGCATACAGCGCCACCTCGCCCCAAACTAAAAATAAAAATCGAATAACTCTCGAATAATAGTTTGCTTAGTAAATAGTGCGTATCTATCTGTGTTAATTAATATTTAAACTTGCTAGCGAATGGAATTCATAAAAAGTTAAAACGCTAGATTGTAACCCGATTACAATGAAATCGTCGTAGACCCTCGCCTATGATGCATTGCTTCGTAGCACGTCTACGAGCTACGAAAATGCAATTCGTAGCGGTTTGTCTATGACTGTGGAAGTTCGTTGCACGCGGTTGCAGCGAAATATGAACAGTATGGTAGCTGCTTTCACTCTGCTTTTGATAATTGCACCTAGCTGATTGTAAGCTGAGATACAAAATCGTTGTGTAGCTGATATACTGACTTAGTTTTAATCAATTCACAGCTACAACTAGAAATCACAAAAGTCAGGATAATTACAAAAATAGAATACAATAGTTTCAAGGTAAATTTTTCTAAATTATCATAAGTTAATGGGCATACATTGCCGTGTAGTGTAGACACATTTACCTATATAAAAGTCTTACATTTTACCTAGTATATCCATGTATAATATACTAGGTAAAAGCTATTTAAATAAATTCATATTCTAAACATAGTAAGTAAGTATGTATGTTAGAATAATAAAGTTTACTGTGTCATAGGTTTTTGCTTAGGACCTAATTGACTAGTCATTACGTGACTAATCTATTACTAATAGTTCTTACTCCAAAACAAATGAAAACAGGAAAGGATATACACATCCATCTATTAAATAAATCATTTGAGATATTTTTAGGGTTCTGTACTAAAAGGGTGCCAACAGGACAGTTGCTTTTACTTCCGCTAAAAAAGCAAATAATAATATTAAAATTAAATTAAAGGAAGCGCCATACAAGAGACGTGATATTTTACTCTGAAACTCCCACCCAGGGAAGTCTCGGTGTACTAATTTTCTTATGAATGATCTCTATATATAGGATAGAGAAGCCTCCGTTTTACGGAAATAGAGCACACGCAGAAGCGTGATATTCGGAGTAGTAGTAAATTTATATCAAGAAGAAAGTGCAGGAAGCTAAAATATGTTTATCATATAAACATGTTTTTCATGGTTAAATGTCAAATTCTTGAAAACAACAAATTAACGCGAATTATAATACAATAATAAATAAAACGTTTATTTTTATCTCACAAGAATAAGTAGGTAGCTATTGTGAATGCTGGTCACCAGCCAGTGTCTTGGACACGCTTCCGTCTGGTACCTACTGGTCTGGAACAGTTGAGTTACCTACAGGCCGTTTGTAACGGTCCTTAGGTAATCTGACTGATTCCTTTGTACATTGTTTAATTGTACATTTTATTTAAAAAATAAATTTATAATTAATTAATTTTAAATATTATTATTATTATTAGCCTTAGGTGCCTTAGCCCCTTAGCCCTCCTTCTCTTTCTACTCCTTCCAGACCGTCCTATTCTAATTTTAAATATATGTAATGTTATTTTTTTTTTATTGTACGACGAGGAAGCGCTTGGCCTTAATCTCAACTGGTAACACAGTTGAGATAAGGCCGAAGATGAAGGCGCACTTCACCCGGAATCCTCAACAAAGTGAGGAACTGGCTATCTTACCACTGAATGCCGGAACACAACATTTTTTTGAAGAATTGTTATTATGGCGACAGAATTAGGTAAGATGGTGGTAGCTAGCAAGGTGGACTTAAACCAAATCCTACCACCAACCAAACCAAGTACCAATGTATTGTACTTCCCATGGGGATCGAACCCGGGACCTCTGGATTTGAAATCGGTGGTTTGAACCACAGAGGCGGTTAAAATAGAGGTTGTTTTACGCCACTCTCTTTCGATTATCGTAGTGTACCAAATGGACGGGATTTAGGTGCAGTGGTAAGTGCTTGTCTGTCATGTCACGGGAAGTGTCCATGAATGTAACCCTCAATAATAGTTCGTATAAGGAAACTAAAGGATTAGTAGTAGCCCTACCTTCTGCGCTGTAAGTTGTGGGTTGCTTTTATTTAGAATAGATCAGTTCTTGACCTTAAAACTTGGGCAGGCAAAGATAAGGTTTACAAAGGAGCAAACGGCTGATCTGTTTCCTTCGACCCGCACTTAGTACATATTCCTTAGCAATGCCCCTCAGTTTTAAATGAGTCCACGGTCATAACATTAATCTATAAAAATATCTACGTTACTCACAAAACGTCCAGTATTTTTTTAATTCTTCTTTTAAATTCGTCTAACACAGCTCCGATTGTAGGTAGTGAGCATTTTTATCGTCCGCCAGCCAATGAACTCAGATAAGGGACGACGCAACCTAGCAAACCTAGGTATCTTGTTTAGACATTTTTTATATAATCTTGCACAACCCAAGTTCTATGAACTACAGCCCTGCCCTTTCTAAATAAATCAATATAACCAGTCTCACACAACGCCATGCTTGGTCTATTAGGAGCTGGATTACGGTGGTTATAAATACTTGTCTATGTACTTCTTTATGCAAATACATCCTAATGGTACAATATAACGACCAAACACAGAATAAACACATACTCGTATAATCATCACGCATATATATTTGTCCCGGGAGGGTATCAAACCCACATTTTATAGCGCAGTACACATAGCTACTTCTAACTGAACTGTGAGGCCAGTCATTTAAATATTAACTGGAGCCACAGGCTTTGCGTGAAAGAAGCATTTTCGCATTTTGTACCATCTCTTCGTTCAATCAGACCACTTTTTTGAACCGCCGGATAGTAGGTATTAAAAATACGCCAAGCGCTTCTCCGTCATACAATAAAAAATAAAAAAAATGGCGAGATCACCGCGGAAAAATATTTCAAGGATTAAGGAAATCTTTGAGCGTATCAAACCAACATAAAAAAAGCAATTGGAATTTAATTTACTTTGCAAAAATTTATTAAATGTTACTAAAAAAATAGGGCATTAATTTCACACAGCGCGATTTAGGTTAAAATTTAGATAACGGCTTTATAGTAAAACGAATTACACAAACTCGGTTACATTGATTTTTCTAAATAACCAATTTCGTAACACAATACTTTAATTAAAGCTAAAACAGTATAATAATCTCATTGTAAAAATCTCATATATATAGTATCACATTAATGTTATATATATTTATATATCTAATAAATAAAACAACTAACTAGACTAGACTAGACTAGACTAGACTAGACTAGACGACTAGCTAGACTAAAGAGATCAATTAAATTCACAAAAAAAATCATACCGATGTCTTCAAATTCATCTTCTATCCTGGACGTAGTAGGTACGTAGTAGTTGACTCAATAGTGCACTACAAAGTCCTAGTCAGCGATTGCCTACCTACCTAAAAAATATTGCAGTCACCACTCTTGGCAGGCGAGTCGGTGATCGCAGTAAAAGATTGAGATAATAAACATTTAACTTAATTTGAATTAAGGCTTTTTATTATAGAAATAAAATAAAACTTTAATGAAAGGTACATGTCCATATTTAAAGAGACAATAAGTACATAAATACACAAAGAAGTCAGCTGCTGCTATCTGGTAACATAACTTAGTCGGCTTTTAGGATATTCTATTTAGGTGGATTTGGAGGGGTCGATTCCTAAGCCACGACAGCGAAGGCACAAAACTGCAAATTAAAAGTTATCTAGATGGTATCTATATTATGCAATTGTAGCACTAAATAGCCGAATGTAGACTAGAGCCTCAAGCAGCTGTATTTGTTTTGACACCAAGTAGCACCAAGTAATACCAAGGTCTCTTTTATTTTTATTATTTCAACAAAAACAAAAACTACTTTTATGTAGTTTCATTAAGAACAGCCAGTTAAACGGGGTTAGGTAATTAATCACTTGACGTTAATAATCAGCTCTCAGAAGCTATGAAATAGGTCTTTTCATATTATTCATTAATTTTCCGTAAAATATCAATAAATAGCTTCAGGTCATGCATAGACTCAAAACAACTCCGTAAATAGATTTTAGTTTCAAGGTTTTGCTAAAAATTTCCTGGAATTATTTGATAATTAAATCATAAACCTAACGTTTGGTACTGGCGCTTACACAAACCATAAAACCATATATTTTTTTATATATTATTATAATTTGATGAATGAATAAGATGAAATGTCATGATAGTAGTTTTAGCCTCTTTTTATAGTATCTTTTTTAAATATTACAGGACATCTCGAGGAGAATTACGGATATCATAACTAAAATCACGTATTCTTTTTGCATACTTATCATAATATCAATACATATATAAAATATTATAAAATAGTTAAACTCATTAAAACGATATAGGTACCTATATAATGCAGAGAAAACTCCCTACATGGACCTAAGAATGGGCTTCGTTTTTTGGGTTCCGTACCGAAACGATACCAACAATACCCAATTAAGCCAATCCAAGACTCTCAGTCTGTTTGTTTGTTAGGTCTCTTGATCTTACCTTTCGACCTACCGGTCGAAATTTTCAGAAAATAATGTGTAACTATGGCGAAACATTTAAAAAAAGCAGACAAAGTGGGAGTCTAAGAGAATAATCCAGAACGAAATGCAAAAAAATAGCATTTTATATAATATTAAATCGTCGGCCTATGCCAGGTGTCTATTATATATCCATACTAATATTACAAATTCGAAAGTGTCTGTCTGTTTGTTTGTTTGTAACGTTTACACGGCTAAACGGATCTTAATGAAATTTGGTAAGAAGACGTATAACATTTGTGAGTAAAACAAAGGCTACTTTTTGCCTCAAAAACCACCTTGATCCCCTACTTTACCCCCTGTAAAGTAGGAGATGAAAGTTTGTATGGGCAACTAGTTAGAGATCTGAAAATACATATTTAGGCTTTTGGTAAGAAATAAAAAATATATGTTTCAACGTTGTTGGTATATTATCCCCGAAGGGGATATAACAGGGGATTAAACTTTTGAGACGTTATTTAGAGGCGCAGAATGCATTTCTAACAAAAATTATAATGCTAGCCCATATCAAATTCAGAATTTTATAAAAAGATTATATTTGCCATTTATCATGCAATTTGGACGAAGTCGTTTAACAAAAAACGGGCTTTTGAAGGATGTCTCACTCGTATCGATTAGAAAAACACACACAAATACATAATCCATAATACACTTTACACACTCCAACATATTAGTTGTAATTGTAATACCTACTTACTAACATAGTATTATGCCAATATTTTTATTCAGAAATATTTTTTCGGAGAAGAACATTAATGGTTTCGCAGCAGGTTTAAAGAAGCTGTTTTTTATTTATTTCTTTCTATCACCTCCAAATTAAATTAAGCTTTTACTATCTTCTTGCGAACATTATTTAACATTATTTTTTGTAAATTGTTTTAAATCCATATGAAGGTATATATTTTTATTCAAATTGACCAGACACTTTTGCAATCAACTAACATTATCACCGGCCTAGGCTGATTGTGCCGCAACACAACAGGAAGTTCAAAAAGATTCCAATTAGTATTTTAGATTTAGTAATAAAACATTTAATATGTGCGCACTGCTGTACTGTTATCAATATAGCCAGTATTAAAAAAAAACCAGGCTTAGTCAAGTGTCGAGTACTATTCTTTCGTTTATCACTTCTTAGGCTCTCATGCCCAAGGGGCCGACGGAATCTTAAGCCCAGCCAAGTGTGAGTTGGACTCGCGCATCGAGGGTTCCTTACAAACTTGTAGGTAAGGTATCTAAGTATATAAGTTCAATAGGTAGCCCATCGAAGACTTTTTTAACTTTGCCGTTTGAATAACAAAAATTATGCTAGGGATCAATCCCTAGCATAATTTTTGTTATTAAACTTCATTTTTTAGATTTCTTTCTACCTGTGTTAAAACATTGCTTCTTGCCAAATTTAATGATTGTAGATCATTGGATACCCTACAGGTGTTGATTCCCTTGAAATCGCTAAATACGCGAAAATTTGCGATATTAACGGTCATATCTTTTGATTGCGTTGACTTAAAAGTTAGATTTGTCTACAACTGGAAGAAATTGTAGCGCCAAGTATTTGATATAGATATTCAATTCGATTCAATTTGATATTCAATTTGATGCCTTTATGCGTTCCTGAGGAGAAATAGTATATTTTCAAAGAGCGTTTATTTCTATTGCCGCAAGAGGCGCACATACAAGAAACGTCTTCATTTGCCTTGAAATTTCGGTCATCTCTTGGCCGGGTTATTAAAAAAAAGGAAATAAGCTGGTATTCTATCCTTTAAATACTTCTGATTACAATATGTGCTTAGTTTGGGGCAAGATGGCACTGAGTGATTGTCTAATAATATAATTTACTATCAGATCTGTACTATCAATTCAGCAGGTTTACTTATACACAGCAACAACCGATTAGTATACTCTTTAGGTTAGGTACCTAACTGATGACGTAGGTATCCTAAACAAACTACAGGATACAATTACAAATAAGTCTAGCACTAACTTATCAAAGGGTAAAAGGTCAAAATTAGCTGCGACAAAACATTAGCTCATGAATAAAATAATAGCGTTGGACTCAAATGCAAGTTTAGACTTATTAGAATGATATCAGAATGTGGTCTTCCCACACTCGATAGAACGACAACATTAAGGTGTTCGCAGAGTGTTGATGGATGCAGGATCGCTAGTAGTATATGTGTATAAATATACTCAGAAATAAGCTCTGTTAAGATCTGAAGAGATCTCCCTTAGTCTATTTGGCTTTTACGACATCCACGGGCTGAGTTAGAGGGGTCGAGTCAGCTGCGATTACCGCGGCAGTAAAATATTTTTTTGTATAAAATAAGCGGAAATCCGCAGATGTCTTATAATGTGAAACCAGAGCGTCGACGTGGTGGTCTATTCGAGGTAAAGTCTCAAGTTATATTCATAGAATGGTATTACCTACATCGAAGGAACTTTTTGATGACTAAACGCACGATAATCATCTAGGAAGTTAACTTGAAACTGTGTGCCTACCACAAGATCACAGTAGTTTACTGTTCGTGACGTTTTAAGAACCTATTCTATAGAATAGGTTAGGCATCTAGCGTATGCGTTGCGTTATAAGTATTCATAAATTTGAATTCCGTACCCAAACAGGGCCAACCCTATTAGCAAGCATCCTAGCGTCTGTTTATCATCAGGCTGTATCTCTTGAACCGTAATAGGTAGACAGTTGATTTTTTTCGTCGTGTTATTATTGTAGACCATTTACCTATAAACCTGGATGACACTCAATGATTTTATGTAATTAGAGGCCAGAACGCTGACCTAAATTTTGCCTGGTGAACATTGCCATCTAACTTAGTATTGCAGACAGTATTCTGTATGTGTTGTATTAGAAACATGTAGCCTGTATGTTGTGGCGAATTTCGTGTTTTTTAAGCATGTGTTTTGAAGCAAACATTTGCCAAAAACCATATAAAGCGTACCTAAAGCTAAGGATCAATCTTATGGTGCATTATCAAACCAACGATCTACCAGGTTTTAGTGTAACCAGAAAGATGCATCGGCGTATTTATCACAATGAACAAACGAGCTCCAACAATCGCGCAAGGGTTACCGTGAACCAGACAATCGGTTGGGGTCAGCACTTTTTAGAAAATGAGGCGATATGACTTGTCCTTGCGCAGCCTGTCTGTAGAATACCTACTCGTTACTTGTAGAGTACGGAATGAACAAAACGGTGATTATTTACTATCTTAAGCCTGATAGATAGCTCGCTCAATCGTAGACCTCATTCTTGCCTGTGCGAGTGCCTCTGCAAGTTTTGAGGTCAAGAGCTTACCCATTTAATGTTAATGCGTAAGCTCTATCTTTTCAAGCAAGCATTGGAGCCAAGTACTTACCCAATATAAATAGGAAGAAGAAAACGCAATAAGTGGATCTGATACATTTTTTAAATGGATCATAAGCTTGACCTTCAAGCTAGCCTGGGCATTACCTGGGTGATGGTGGGATCTACAGTGAGCTTTCCTAGAAGCTGCCTTAAAGATCCTGGCTGTTCCGCGCACCGACGAACCACAGCGAACTGCTTGGCGCCGGACTTTGGCAGGAGCGGGATGGGAGCGAGATGGGTGGTCGCAAGCCAGGCATGGGATTTATTACTTGTTTGAACGATGTTAGGCCTCCTTTGCCATGATAGAGGTTATTTAAAATAAGGTAGATTAAACTATCTGTGATTTTTCTATTATGTGCAGTGTAATTAATAATAATAGGAACCTCAAATAAATTTGATCAATATACATATTCAATTGTTCTAATCTACTTAATATAGATTATGTCTGGTTTGATAAGTAGGTGCCATTTTCTACCGGACGATGCTAAACAAACAAATATTCTAGGATTCGGTTACAGTAAACAAGTAGAGGTATAACAAAAACAGCTGACGGAAATTCGTCACTTTATTGATTGAAATAGGCCGAAGGATGACAAATTAGTAGCAATCACATGAAAACTTCAACAAACCTCTTGAAAATGAATGTGAAAAGGTTCTAGACCAGCGCGCTACTTCGAAGACAGTATCGTTGCTTTCTATCAGACGAGATTATGGTTAAACGAAAGTTATAAAAGGCTATTGCCAAAAAAAATACTAAAACATTGTATAATATCTATATGGTTTACAAGGTCACTACAAATTATTTTTTACAATGATTGCTGATAAAGTATCTATCAATCACAATAATATACGCATCGATATTTATTTATGTTATAAGAAGAAATATTAACTTATTATTAAAATGTAAAATTTCAGTATTCCGATCATTTAGTCCGAAGGTCGGACTGATGAGAGGTTTTAAAAACAGAGCCTACTCGTTAAGCCGTTACTGAGCCTTTTAGTTAAGTTTTAACGCACGACTTAATGAAGTCATCCAATCTCATCAGTCCGATCATCGGACTAAGTAATTCTACTACTGATACTAATCCACATAGTAATCTCCTTTCTACTTTTTTTGTACATGCCCTTCGTAACTAAAAAGTTACTAAAAAACCTATCAAATTCTACCCGATAGATAGTCTGTTATGTAATCTTGCCTAATTCGCACGCTATCACATCACTAGATATTCGCAATCTCGTGCACTGATAGGCGGCCCTCCCTGAGCGAGTGATGGGACATTATCGATAGCAGAAAACATCATTTCTTATCGATGTTGAATTGCGTATGTATAAAAATAATGATGTTGTATAATATTAAAATAAATGATGCTATAAAGGCCCAGTTAGCACCCACCCTACCATACAAACTTAGTTTGTTGTTCATTTTGAAATAACAAGTGCGGTAGAGATAATCTAGGTTTGTAACGTTTTAATTTGTCTAAAACAATAATATGTATTAAGAATAAGATTCGTTAAACAACGTACGTTCTCTCATCGTCGTATAAGATTCATATTCATAGTTTCATAGTTAAGTATGCATCTTATAAGAAATCTGGGTCCATTGTTGGCATCAATGTAAATTAATTAATGAATGAGAGAAGGAGTATATATTATATTGAAGGAAAATCTTCTCTAGGTTTATAGATAAATTATAAGCGATTGAGGCACTAAATGTAGTATAACTTAAAATTACCTTTCCTTATTTTCCATTGGCATACAATAAAGTTAAGCATACATATTTTAATGATTAGGTGATTTCCCACTACTTATATTTCTCTGTTAAAAAATCTCTTTTAAATATGCACGTTCAAAAATACATTTAATGAGGTAAAAGGATAAACTAGCATATTATTTATATATATTTTAAGGGTTCCGTACCTAACGAGCCAATGAAGAACCTTTTACTTTTATGTTTGTATTTTTTGATGAAACTGTTTTTAGTATCGTAAGAACAGTAATACTTGCAATCTTTAAACTTGATGTAATAAGCACCGGCCACTTAGGTTCTAGAACGAAATTAAAAAGTCTGCATTTTTCGCCTCGTTATGTTGGTCGGAACCGTTGGTATGCGTGACCGACGCACATGGCCGGTTGATCAATTTATGTGTGGATTAATACGTTATTACAATTTATTACCCCACCACTATTTCCGTTGCATTTGCCTTATCACTTTTATGTCGTGTTATTCGTGATATAATATCGCATTTGCATAGAAAATATGCAAGGATCTAATCTTTCTTGTGGTTTATGATTTCGCTTATTTTCATGGCAAAAAAATCTTGAAAATCTACTTGCTTCAACGCGTTTTTTAATCTATATTGCTATATTGACGATCTCACCTTTACCTCCTCAACTGTCATTGCTATCGAGAGATACACTAACCTTGACATAACACATCCCTAGTCATATGATAGTCAGTTGATACAACGCATTTTGAGTTCAATGTGAAAGTAGATAAGGTCTCTTTTCTGACACACTTTCTTTAGAGAGTTTATGAGGAGATAAGATGTTTACTATAATTATTAATAGGACAAATGCGTACACATGAGCTATCCAGTATCAACTGCAATAATGCAAAGCTGCAATGCTATTTGTACCTTGCAGACATTTTAGGCCTAATAATAAATAAATAAATATTACAGGACATTAATTTCACACAGCGCCATCTAGCCCCAAACTAATCATAGCTTGTAATATGGGTACTAGATTACAGATAGAATACTTAAATACTTTTTGTAAATACATACGTACTATATGATACTACACCCAAACACAGAACAAACATCTATATTCATCACACAAATGTTTGTTCTGGGTGGGAATCGAACCCACAGCCTACAGCGCAGAAGGCAGAGCTACTACCAACTGAGCTATGAGGCTTGTTTAATGCTATTTAATTGTCTATTTGTGCATTTATATAAGCTTATTGCATATACTACAATATTGCACCATGTAACCTACTAGTGGTCTACCACGGTCAACAGAACCATTGGTGGAACCTGTAAAAGACCACCTGGCTACTAGCGACCGTCGGTTATCGTCCAAACGGCTCGCTGAGTTCCGTTCGAGTTCGAAAGTCTAACCTTCTAGAACTCATCCTTATATACTAGAACTAGAAAATTATAGAGGTCACAAGCTCATAAGCCCATCATTCAAAAAAAAACAAAAAAGCTAACGATGAATTGATAATAACCAAGATTGACAGATGCCGGTAAATGAGTATGTTTACCGGCAGACGCAATCATACCTTCGCAAAAAATATATATCATACGAATTCGTAAATGTATTCAACAGAAGTTTTAATATTTTAACCGCCGCCGTATCAAAGCTAGATCCTGAGACTGTTGAGTATTCCTGGTGAAGTGCGCTTCTACCTTCAGCTTTATCATAACTTGTTAAACAGGTGAGTTTTTTTTTATTGGAGATAGTCAAACGTTTGACCACCAGCTTACATGTAAAACAAGTAAAGATGTGGCACTAAGACAAAGCACGCTTGCCTAAAAGGAACCTATTCACTCTGGACTTGAAGACTCCAAGATTGTACTCGTGCGGAAGAACAGACGAAAGCAAGGAATTCCATTCTTTACCAGTATTAATGATAAAGGTAGAGGCGAAACTATATGTTCGGCATAATGGAACATTTACAAGGTACGGGCTGTAGCCAGCCGTACGTCTGCTAGTCCGGTGGTGGAAAAGGGATGGAGGGATTAGGTCAAAGATATCGTGAGATGAAAGCCTAACGCTGCCCCGTCGTAACAATAAGAAAAATGACTCCTTACAACGTCCCGACTTGCCCATACCTTTATTTTGAGTACTGGAAAGGAATGGAACTCCTTTCCTTTGTCTGTTTTGCCGCACCAGTACAAAAATAATATCATTACTTATTTAGAGCTGGTGGTCAAACGCTTGTCAAAAAAACAATGGCACTCCGGGTGTGCCGACAGAAGTGAAAACTTGAAGTTGGTCGATCTTTGTCGAAGAGAACAGCTGAGATTGTTGGCACTGGAATCTTAATATTTTCGCGTTGGTAAAAAGCCCAACGAGCCTAAAGGAGCTTTCACTTCAAAAAAGTAACTTTAATGTAGATAAGTAAACGCCCGAGGCAGAGAGGTTAAAAACCCTTTATAAAAGAAACGAGGAAGAGGTTGAACTTTTATCTTAGCTGTAATATTATACGATGTTATTGACAATTACGATGACACGTAATATAGACGGTGATCTAATATTAACTAGTAGAACTTGTAGAACGCCCGCAAAATCGCTCCCTTCATCCCGGGGAAATTTCCAAAAAACATTTCTTAGTTCACCCCAATATCTTGAACACACCCGCTGTCAACATCCGTTCTTCCATCTGCGAACGACTAGGGTCGTTTGTAACACATTCAAAAATAGAGTAAATAGCTTAATAAAATTATATATTTTTATACTTACCTATTTACCTATGCATAATGTTTAAATAAAAATAAGATATTAGGACAAGGTTTAAATTTTGCGTCAGAATTATCACTGAAATCTAAACACACGTAATTATTATAATTCTATTATCATTCTTTATTGTACCACAAGGAAGCACTTGGCCTTCATCTCACCTGGTCAAGTTATGATATGGCCGAGGGTGAAAAATGGGTGTTAAATTTCTGGGTGAATTGCGTATTCACCCAGAAATTTAACAGTCTGTGAAACTGGCTATCTTACCTCTAATATATGCCGGAACACAACAATTAAGAATTGTTGTTATGATGACAGACTTAAGTGAGATGGTGATAGCTAGCCAGGCGGAGTTAAAACAAAGTCCTACAATCAACCAAACCAACTACAAATTTGTATCCCCCTGGGGATTGAACCTGGGACCTCTGGTCCAGATACCGATGAGCAAACTACTAGGCCACAGAGGCGGCAATATATGTAAAGATTTGTCATCACGCTAGTTTTACCAGCAGGCTTTGGCATATATTAAGTCACACTATTCTTACGTATAAGCCCACGTAACCCGAGGTATATAACCCAAAACAAAAGCCTTTAAGGCTTTCATTCATCCACACACGCACACCACCGCTCGTCACTTGTCATTGGTCAACTTTCACTTTCGCACGAAGCCTACATATTCGGAATTCCACACGCGTGCTTCTGATTGGTCGGGCTTAGTTTGACCTTTGACGTGATTGGATAGCTGTTCCTATGTACCCGTTAACGGAAATGTTTATATGAGTTAGGTGTTTTAGAAGGCTTTGATTTTATGTTGTTTAGAGGCGGATTTGTACGCTTGCGTGGGCAAATCGGATGGAATGCTTTGATGTTGCTGAAAATGCATTTGTCGGGCTAAATTTGCTTCTAATGGTAGAAAGCGTTTTGTCTTTTCAAAAATAACCATTCACCATTAATTATGCAATCAATCATGGTTGTACTGCGTCTCCGAACTAACATCACATTGAGGACAATGTCAAATACAACAGTAGGTATAAAAACTTGCTGGGTTTGCCATTATGTCTTGACTCATACAAAGAAATGTTAATTAACCTACTGCTAGGCTGGCTATACGTGACGTAAGACAGTTTACTTCACCGCTTTGTACTGCCATATATAGTACTTATTCTATTCACTTTACAAGTTTTTAATACATTTTTGAAAATAATTTATGTTGTACTCGTATCGCTCACATGACCATTTCAAATAATTTCCGATGCTATGTTAAATGTTCATAAAACCATTTCAAACTTATGTATTGAAATTTACCTGACCTACAAAATTATGGCAACATTGGTCACTCACTAAAGGTTAATCTTGAAAAAAATACTCATTGCTTACATATTTCAAATTTATATACACTGGTGTCATCTGTTTACTCACATATTAAATAGAACCGTTTCTTTTTCAGGTGTAACAAAAGAAAAATTTGGAGGACAATTCAATAAAATACGGTAAGTGTTACAAATACATAATAATGAAATACATACATATACACAAATACAATCACGCCTGTTTCCCAAAAGGTTAGCAGAGACCGATGTCTCTGTTTTCTGTTGATTTCCATTTGCCTTATTACTTATAATTTTTTGGCTCCTTTCACTCTCATCACGTTTTAAGTGTTGCAATATCTATAAAAAAAAAATCCTAAGATCCAAGGTACACTACCCTCATCTATTGTAAGTCATCTGAGGTTCTATTTTGAGCCAATATAAACCAACCATAAAAAACATCTGTATGGCTAAAGCCGAAGGAAAATATCAAATAGAAAAAAAAACGTTATATATAAATTTCCCATGCTAATCATAGTTAGCCGCTACGTTGTGAAATGTTTCAGTTATTTCAATAAAAAATAAGAATAACATTGATCGAGTGAGCGAAGCGAACAAAATCTCCATGTTAAGGTTGCTGGTAGGACTTTTTTTAAGTCCGCCTAGAAAGCTAGCTAGCATCTTATCTAAGTTTAACGCCATAACAAGAATTCTAAAATGTTGTGTTCTGGCTTTTAGAGGTAGGTATCTAATATAGCCAGTTCCTCAGACAGTTGAGGGTTCTGGTCGAAGTGCGCTTCCACCTTTGGCCTTATCATAATCTGAAACCAGGTGAGAAGAAGGCCAAGCGCTACCTCGTCATACAATATAAATTTAAAAAAATCCGGCACTGTATGTACTGGTATATAGGTGGCAAAAATTGCATAAATAGAAATTGATTGTCACGGGGGATTTTTGATGAATGTGGTAGTTTTTGAGATATTGGTGTGGAAAGAAATACCATTCTTCTTCCATTTCTTTTAAATGATTGATCTGATCAATTCAAAAACTTAAACATGCAGAAATATTTTTGACACTAGTGTAGTTTTTGAGAAATATGGTGCAAAGATTTATGTCTTGTAGATTTGAAAGAATATGAAACGAAAATGTGCAGTTTTCTTTCCTGTAATACGTCTGTATTGATATTAAGAGTTACAAAAGAGGTAAACAAGATTTAAGTCTTGTGAATTTGGTTTCTTCTTTAAATTGAAATAGGTCAATTTACTTTATTTTTCACCAAGCGTGTCGATAAGTTCCAAGAATTACTTTTTAGATGTCATGGAAAGAACTTCCTCCAAGATTGCAAGGTTTGGCAAAATCTTTTTTTTGTACTGGGTGCTTGGCCTTCATCTCACGGATGTTGTTAAAGTCAACCAAGTGGCTTTACCAACAATGCAGCAGATTCTGTAAGCACCAATAAGACTGCCAAGCATTGTGATTTTGTCGCCATAATTCCAATTCTTAATGGTTTTGTTCCGGCATTCACAAGGAAGATAGCCATTTCTACAGTATGTTGAGCGTTCCGGGTGAAGTGTTTCCACCTTTGGCATTATCATACCTTGATACCAGGTGAGATGAAGGCTTCCCGTCATACAACAAAAAAAAGAATGGTCACCTTCACAAAATAATACAGCGCTACCTCAACAAGTCAACGCAATGACCCAAAAGCTGATATCTACTGAAATATTTATCGCCGTGCAATGACAATTAAAATATTTTTGAAACAATATAAGAAAACATCGTATAGCTGACTGACTGACGCACAATCAACGCACAGCCCAAACCAGAGGTCCTAAAGACTGGAAACCTTTAGACTTCCCATTGCAGTGTTGGGAACTATAGAATGATGTCAGAAATTCCCACGGGATAACGGGGTCGAAGACTCAGGCGGTTCTCTAGTTTAATACAATAATACAGCCCATATCCCGGCAACTAGCTAAACTAGCTAGCTATCATCTTGAAATTTGTTATGGGATAACAATATACGCAGGTTATAACACAGAAGTAAAATAAAATACTATGGAACAAATTTTGAAAGCGGTGTTTCCACCTTAAAGCAGTCCCAAGAGCTTATCTTATATACTTGATCAAATAGAAGCATACCACGTAACGAAAAATAAGTCTTAATAATTGTAATACCTACATTATGTAGCACATCGTAAGATAACAGGGTCACCGATAGCTATTAACCTAAGCTAGATAAAAGTCTAAATTTTAGACTTTTTCAAGATAAACACTATATTGTGCATAATCTTTGGCACTGTTCCTAAATGTAGGTATTGTGATAGCGGGTGCTATCTGTGTGCACAGTGCTTTGCTTATGACAAGTTCACAACAACATATATTCAGAAATCCGCTGTCTCTGGCTAAACTGTAGGCTCTTGGCTAGTAGGTACTACAACAACCTGGACAAGAAGACTCTATAGTGCGTATTGACTTTTCGAAACATTACAATAAAAAAAAAATACTCAATTTAAAATTACAGTATAAACATAAAACATTTTTTTTTCATATTGTCCGTCTGTCTGTTTGGTCCGGATAATCTCCGCATCGGCTGGTCCGCTTCTGACGGCTTTTTTACTGGTAGATAACGATGAATGTTAGGAGGAATAGTTTAAGAAAAGGTAATTAAAGGTTTTCTTTTTAGAAAAAATATATGGGTTTCGCACAAAAAATAAAAAACCCATGCAATCGAATATAGAAGGTACCTACTTAGAGTAGCTTCATTTCGTGGTAGGTATAGGGGGTGCAATAATAACTAATTTTGGGAAATTCCCACGGGATGACAGGAACACATTTACGGGCGTTTGCTTGTTCAGTTGTATCACAAGTAAATATCTAATTCAAAAAATATAGACAGGGACTGCCGACAGAAGTGAAAACATGAATCTTTGGAATAATTCTTATCCGTCTTAGGGCATTTATTTTCACGTTAGTTTTAGCATCTAACCAAATATATATATTTTTGCAAAAAACCAACACACATATTATTCAATTTCTTAAAAATGAATGTATCTAATAATTAAATATATATTAACATTAAAATCCTCGACAAACAGGTGAGTTTTTTTCCCAGAGCCAGTCTGTAACCGTGAGCGTTATCGAAAAGCCATGTTAAGAGTTACGTGCTTGATAAAAAAAAAATATAATTATTTTTATAGTTTTTCTGTAATAGTGAGTTAATGAAAAAAAAATTGCATTTTTTGCGGTCTTTGTTTGATAATAAAAAAAAATGTAGAATGACTATGTGCCCAAAGTTGTTTTTTTTTTCCCACTTTCAAAATTGAAAATTTATAATTTCTATAAATTATAAATGTAGGTACCTATATGTTTCACCACGCCTGTCCCCAGTCTGGCGCAACGTCACATAGCATGGCGGTTAAGCAAACACACAAGTTTTAACCCTACCAAAAATCTCACAACGCGCCTTAAGACATTTTCACTCCAAAAATATATAATAAGTATTCATATTATCATATTGCCGGTTGGGGCAAATGGCGATGTGTTATTGATACGTCTGGTAATATTTATTTGTTTTACGTTTTACGTTTGCGGAAGAATTTAAGTATTTCAGTTTCATAAAGGTCACATACCCACTCTTTTATCATTTGGCTTTTGATTGAGGTGACATTTGAAGCTGGCTCTTATTTAGGCCAGCTACAGGCACAGCTATTCAGCGTGTCAATGCTTCCAGTGTATTGGGCACACATTTCCGTCTGGTACCTACTATTGTCTGGAACGTTGAGTTACATAAAGACCGTTTGTAACGGTCCTAAGGTATCCAACTGCTTCCCATGCACATAGTTAGCTTATGTGCAAATTAATTTTAATTGTTTGTGAATAAAAATATACATTCATACGCTTTAAGATTTTTGTTTCATAGATGTCAATTAGTTTATATGTAAACTTAATACGTGGGCGGCTCATGTCATGTGGTGGACTTTTTGGGCTATGTTCATGATGATGTTAAACATTTTAATACACGGGTCTTACTCACGTATGTTGCTGTAGCCACCAACAGATTCAATTCAACAGGTGAACCATCATCAGGGTGCGTGTGAATCGTCTACATCAATATAAACGTATTACGTGATTACAATCCGTGTTTTTTTAATTGTATAATTAAAAAAACACGGATTGTAATATGTATGTATATACATATTCAATTTATGCAAAATTTTATGTGATGAAAATGATGATGACTTCGACGATCCAATTTTAAAACAAAATTTTATATTTTAAAATTGAAATGCGCTTCTCTCGTGTGTGTAGAAGAATAGAGAAGTACATTAAGGCAGGTATTATCGTAGACCACATTATTGCCTTCAAGTACACAACTACATATTTTTAGGGTCCCATTCCCAATGGGTGCCAATGACCTCATGGCCCAAATCCTAAGCCTCCGTTGTCCATCCGTCCAATCTTACAGCGGGCTGATCTGAACCGTAAGGCAGACAGCTGATTTTTGTGAATTTCTGTTGCTAAAAAACTTAGATGGTAATATACAAGCAACGTGATTATTTGGCATGAAACTTCAAAACGTACTTGGACGATTTATTTTAGGTCTAACGCGTCAAGGCTATGCGATATGCGTTCGCGATACCTAGCTACGTAGGATATAATATCCATATCAGAAAAATCAATAAGGCCAGCCAAAAACTAGTAACACACTAAGCACTGAAACCTAACTCTGATAAGATACGTGGCCTAGGTCTTGATAAAACGCTAAATTTACAAAAACGCTGATAACGGCATGCCTACTAGCCAATGTTTTCGTCTAATAAATATAGCTGTTATTTATCAACCTGCCTTTATGATAAATTACACAATTATTATATAAAATAGATAGACATAGGTACATTAATTGTGATAGTAGGTTTGTAGAAGACAGAATGAAGACTTTAAAGAACACGTAATTATATCATTGACATTATTCAGCGGGTAACAATGACATAGCGAAGATTTTTTGATATTGAAATCTTCACTTACCTTCATCTGACTATAAAAACTGATAACAAATCATACTCCATGCAACATATGTTACTCCGCGCCAAAACTATCAAAATGATCGACATGAGATTTTGCACTGACATTGTTAACCAGGAATAACACAACAGGCTACTTCTTATCCAGGAAAGCTTTGACCTTTGACATCATTGAACTGCCCTGGCTCTGGCGTAGAGCTCGACAAGTAAAGAGGTCAAGAGCTAACCCATATTTGAATATTAACAAAAATAACTATCCTTATATTGTCACACCCTTAAACAAGTTTTCTTTAAAACCCATTCTTCAACAAGCATGCGGCCCTACTGATGGTAAGCGACTATCGTATCGTTTATAGACGCCAAAGACGACCATCAAGAAATTTAGTTTTAGCTTTAAAAGATTAAAGACACAAATGCCCTTTAATAAGTATCTTACTACGATGTGATAGTAACTCCTACAGAAAGCATTGAGCTGAAATGCACACTTGATCAGGACTAAAATTACACGGGTGAAACCGCGAGCACACGCTAGTTATTCATAAATCCTTATGTATATATAAGTAACAAAACATACATTAGTTGACACAAATAGAACATAGATCAACATACCTAAGGGTGTGAAACCATTATGCCAGCATAATAGTTGATCGAACCGCGTGTTTAAGACCATTCATAGCGTTAGGGCAGCTTTGACCGTTGGTATAAACCGTGGTTGTTTTTTTATTGGTGATAGGTAAACGTTTGACCACCAGCTCACTTATACAACAAGTAGGTTGCAGTTGAAGCCTCTTTGTATCGGTGCGGAAAAACAGATGAGGGCAATGAGTTCCATTCATTACCTGAACTAATAATAAAGTTAGAAGCAAATCAATGTGATCGGCTCAATTAAACATCTACAAGGTATGGGTTGTAACCTGCAGTACATTGTTAGTCTGGTGGTGAAAAGGGGAAGGAGGTCAAAGAAATCGTGTAAAGTTAATAAAAACAGGACATATTATATTTAGATAGCGCCATCTAGACCCAAACGAAACATATAACCAGATTACAGATAGAATACTTATGTACTTCTTTTTATATGCATATAAGAAACAAAACAATACCCAAACACAAAACAAACATCGCTGTCCATCACATAAATGTTAGTCCCGGGTGGGAATCGAATCGAACCCACAACAAAATGAAATTATGGGTTCAAGGTTTTGCCAGTTCAAGGCGAGTCGGTGGATGGCGGCGGTTTCGATTCACTTTTTGTGACGTCCAGCTAAACTTTTTACTGAATTTTTATCAAAATATCCATGTGTACTTTTGCATACACGTGTATGTATGTATGTATGCCTAGCATATTTTCTCATCAAATTACATTGACACCTACCTATTTTTGTAATTCTTAAGAAGGGCGACCCTTTAAAAAATGGCCGTTTTGTTCCCCATAGTTTAAGCTCTTCATGAATAACAAAACGAGCTGATTTCAACACCTTAAGTATGGCTGCCTTTTATGTAACTGTTTATACAAAACGATATGTAGAGTTTTTATTAATGCTTTTTATAATTGATGGGTTAGTTTTTGACCTCTAGGCAAGCCAAGCCAAGCTTTAAGTTACCTACGATTTATGCTAGCATTAAAAATATTTGGTTGAACCAAAGTTTTTTTCCAAATTTAAAGGTATTTATTTATATATTTTTATTTAGTATCTTTTTTTGTATGTAAGCTTTTTACCAATTAGTGATTAGGGGTCAGACGGAAATGCTCACAATTTGCGTGTAGCTATTGGAATTATAGTAAGATTTATACCTGTCTGTCCCTTTGACCGGTTTTGTCCCTTGAAAGGGACAAAAAAAACAATCTACCCATTTCATTTCAACTATATGATCGAGGATTTGCTGTTAGAAAACCCTGCAAAGGTTTAGCTCGCTTGTGTATATAGTTTTTCTGTTTTATGTATGTATCTGTATTCAAAAAAAAATTAAGAACGTGTTGTCATGTCTATCCCTACCATGTCACGTAAAACCCATCACCAAGCTACCGATGTATTCCTTCGCCCCTACCGCTGATCACTGACTTTAAAAGGTTAACATTCAAAATAGTTACATGATACTTTTATGTAGCGTGCAGCAGTTGATATTTTTTTTGCAAATGTAAGATAATGCTTTACGTTTTATCTAAGATTAGAAACTATGATTATCGGTATTAGTTGCATTTATCACAACGGGTCGCTTGGGTATGTTCTTGTCCATTTTTAAATTTACTTTTTTAATTGTCTGACCTATCAAGAATATACTTCTAGATTTCACACTATTCCACACCAGCTTCGTAGCTAATGCATTTTAAAAATCTTTTAGGAGTTTCGTAGCAAAAGGGTTTCAAATGAACTCTATTGTTAAGCCTCCGCTGTCTGCCTGTTTGTCCGTCTGTCTATCAGAAGGCTGTATCTCATACACCGTTATAGAAACTTAAGACGAATGTTTTTGTACAGAGTGTATATTTATTTCTATACCAACAAATAAAAAAAAACTATAAAAGAAACGTGACTTTTGACAAGAAATGTGGGTCGAAACCATCTGTGTGCGTGTCCACACTAAGCCAGTTTATTACATATACATTGAATTTATCTTTTTGATTGATTGATTTGTACAATAATAAAGATATAGCTGGTTTAACTCGAGCTTCGTAGCTAATGCATGGTATTTAATTCAAACATTTTCTCAAGTTTTATCACAAGTTTTAATTTTTGAATACTATAGTAATCTCAATTTAAAAAAACAGGTTCATGATCTATAGAACAAAATAATAAAAAGTAGTCACACGTGAATACAGATCACAAACTTAGCCTTCCACACTCAATTTAGTTTGCAATCTTCACCCATTATAGACTGTCGTCTATATATAAGCCTTTCTGCCTGACTCCACGTGTAATAAGTCTGGCCGAAAGACCTAAACAGTGCCACGTTCACGTTATCCGACGCCTTATATAGCCTAAACCTCGCAATTATATTGCTCTCTATAGAGAGCCCTGCGTTGGCGTTCAACTACTAAGTCATCTTTAGCTTCACTGGATGCGGCCAATATATCTGAAGCTTTCTAATCACTCAACAAGATCTCCGTTGAGGTTAATTTCTGGCAAGATCTCGGCCAGCTTGCTTTTATTAATCTGAATATCACAATTTCTGTTTTTTTACATAATAAATCAAGTCATGTTCATTTGCGTATGCTTTTTCATATTGTTATGAATTTCTCAAACCTTTGATCATAGAGCTAACCATATTGTCAGCGTAGCTTAGATTGTTGACACATCTGCCATCTTATCTGACGTACTGCTCATACTGCTCCACGATCAATTAATTTACATATGCGTTAAACAGATCGCTCTCGATCTATTTAACGCATATGTTAAACAGATCGAGGTAAGCTCCCCTTGCCTCACACCACAGGTACGCTTGTTATTCAACTCAGCGCTTTACCTTACATTGTTGATATCCGTCTGGTACAATGTTCAACAATGTTCTACGTAAATAAATCAACAACTTCAGCTGGGACACCTGATTCAGCGCTATGTAGCTTCTCCCAAAGCAATTCGTGGTTGAGCGTGTCAAAAGCACGACTCAAATCTAAGAAATAAGCATACACCGTAGTTTTTTTTATAGTACAACGGGGAGGTACTTGACTTTCATCTCATCTGAATTTTCAAGTTATGATAAGGCCGAAGGTGGAAGCGCACTTCTCCCGGAATCCTCAACCAACTGAGGAACTGGCTATCTTACCTCTAAATGCCGGAACACAACACTTTTTTTAAAGAATTGTTGTTATAATGAAAGACTTAGGTAATATGATGGTAGCTAGCCAGGCCGACAAAAACATAGTCCTACCACCAACCAAACTAAGCACAATATTGTGCTCCCCATGGGGATCGAACCCTGGACCTCTGGATCTAACACCGGTGGTCGAGGTCCTTGGTATAGCGAGGTACTTGCTATAGCTTGATTTTTGTAATCAAAAGGAGTCAGAAATTTCAATTCCAGTATTTTCTAACGAAACCTTTCAAAGTCAATTTCAGAGAATATTTTTCCAGTGAGCATAAAACTCGCTGAATACATTTCTTACATCAACTTTTACGAACAGAACCATTGTACTCTAACAAAACACGTTATAGAAAACAAAATGTACCTTCGAAATAAAAACTTAAACAATAAGAAGTCATAATAATTCTTCATTAAGTTCGCGAAATACCCAAGTACAAGGCAACTGGTGAAACCACTCAAAATTAAAACTGCCGAACTTGTGTTTTTATGGAAATCATGTTCTATTGTTTAGGTGGGTAAGGTACCTACTGTGCTTATGAAATTTAAATTCGCTATAATAATCAAACTAAAATTTATCGTAAAACTACAATAGTAATTAATAGTCACATGTTCCTCTTCGGCAATATCTAACCTGGAAGTTTGCACATTATTGGCAAATGAAGGACTGATAAATGTTATATTTTTTAATCATATGTTTTACTGATAGTAGGTTACTCCAAGAAATCTACCAAATTGAGAGCTATCATTTCTATAAATACTTATTATTTATCGTTAAAATGTAAAAACTATATGCTTTGGTACTTACTATAAAATATAAATAAATTCATTATACTCGACATTTTATGCAACGCCATCTAATCCAAAAGCTTATATTGTAATGTGGAACCTAGATTATGGAGAATACGAATACTTTAATACTTTTATTTTGTAAATACATACATACAATAATACATACAATGCAACACCCAAACACGGAACAAACATCTACATTCATAGCACAAATGTTTGTCTAGGTAGGAATTGAACCCACAACCTATAGCGCAGAAGGCAGAGCTACTACCAACTGAGTTGTGAGGCCAGTCAAGTGTGTCACTAGACATCCGTTAGTAAACACATAGGTAACCCGATTACCTATCATTGTTACCGAGATCTCACCTTATTGTCTAACCTTGTTTTCAAAAAACAACCTGCTTTACCTTCTTGCCTTATAGTCTCTATGTTCAGGGTGTAGAGGTGAAATCCCTTTGCCTTTTGATTGTAGTAGATTGGTATCCGTGAATGTAAGAAATGTACTAGTTAGAACTATGGACATTGAATTGAACTCTACAGGTAAACTGCCACGTTGTTTTTTTCAGACGTTTCGAATTACATTTTAAAAAAACGTTCGCATCCTGTTCATCCTTTGACTTTTGTTTACGAAAATTAAAGAAAAATTTAATTGCAGCCATCCCATATGAACTTGTAAGAACATATTTTTAGATGAACCTACAATACTTGGTCGTACGTAACAGCTGCCAGTGCACCTTCAAAATGAAAGCTGATTCACATTTCCTGGGAAGGTTCACTCTATCGATGACCTCATCCTTCTCACAAGCTCCGAGATCAAGAGCTGACCCATTGTTTAATACTTTTATACTGTAAACCAAAGTCTTCCTTTCCCCAAATAGGTATATATTTGTCACTAATAAATTGTAACAGAGCCAAACTCAGGCGCAAAGCTTGACGTAGAATGCCTTTATGCAGCTTCAAAGGGAGCGGGCGTGAGTCTTGACTTGTAACATTTAAATTGTGTTAATTTTGTCAGCCATCGAGCACTATTACCTATCCATATATAAAAGAGTGCGACGATCATAAAAGCTGCGTTGTTGGTAAAAATATGATGATCCTATCAGGGGCCTAACTCACAATACACAATTTAAATTTAGGGACTTGGTACTTTGTGATTGTGATAGGACACTAGTGGACGGTTGGAATCGAATTGGCAGAGGGATTTTGTGGAACTAAGTAAAATCGACTACGCTTGATCTTTGACATATACATATATAGGCGATTGTAACTCTATTTCAATTAAAATCTGATTTTTTTCATGAGTGCCTTTTGCGTGTTTTTAAATTGGAACTTGATTCGGATTAGAATTGAATTTATATTGTGACTATACGAGTATACAAGAGCAAGGCGCCAGATCTCGACCGTGTTCTATCTATCAACACAACGTGATATTCTTAGCACCCGATGATTTATACTAAATACTTTCTAGATATGAGAAGAGAAACATTTTTTATATTTTCTAGGTAATCATAGGGTCACGGGTCAGAGGAAGGCATAAGTTATGAGCACTAACAGTTATTTTTTTAAATAGGCCAGACACACAATAACTCATTGAAGGTACCTAAGGACTTGTTGTAATCAATGACCTGATTTGTAATCATGTTATTGTTTTTTTAATAGTCTATCGCCGACTTTATGACTATATCTACTCTTGCTAACTGATTTTATTGAAAACAGAACATGAAACTATTTACGAGAGTCAGGTTACCGAAGCTACGAAAGGTCTACAGTCAACTTAACTGATCCAGACCAGCAGCAGACAGAAGCGTCGCACTGGCTTCATTACTACGTAGAATTGCAATGCTAATTCCAAAAGGACAGTCAGACCAAATAACAGGCCCTTGGGTCACGCGTCGCTGCAAAACAGAAGCCAGACAAAAGCAAGATTTTTTTTAATTTAATATAAAATTATTTCGAATTTGTTTCATGTACCTATTTATGGCACAAGTAAGCTCACGGTAAAACATCATCATCATACAGCCTTTAACTAGTCCATAAATATATTATCTGTTCCGTCACCGTCATTAAAAAGACAAACAAGAGAAAACGTAGCCACCCGTTTTTAATCTATACGTAGGTCCTAACCGTCTACGTCAAGACATGAGTCTTATGTGCGCCTCTTCTTTATCACGGTAAGCAATTCGTTGCCCTCGTCTATCTCTCCGGACCAGTATAATCATGGAGTCTTGAAGTCCATAGTGAATAGGTTTTGGCAAGCGTACTCCATCTTAGGGCTCAACTACACGTGCTTCCAAGACCTAAATTGACTGTAAATTACACCAAAAAATGTTTTAATCAAATAAAAAAATATCAAATCGCAGTCCATATGTAAGGTTCATGAAAACATTAATTTAATGCAGCCAGTGTCTTAGGCACGCTTCCGTCTGAAATAGTTCAGTTACTTAAAGACCGCTTGTAACGGTCCGTATACAATATGTTACTCCAGACCCGGAATGAGACATGGGCTTCTTTTTATCTCATAAATCAGTTCACGTGGTATGAAAATGCGATTTCAAACTTCACCATGAAAAATAAATACGTTTCGATTGCTTCTTAGCGCTTCCCCGTCGTACAATAAAAAGAAAAACAAACATATTTTCATTAAATTTACAATATGTACAATACTTTAACAGAAACTACTTTTCACAGACACACATGACTCCAGAATAAAAGGCATCAAGATGGTTGACACACAGCACTTCTGCCTGCGATGGAACAACTACCAGTCGAGCATCACCAGCGCGTTCGAGAACCTTCGGGACGACGAGGACTTTGTGGACGTCACGCTCGCATGCGACGGCCGCAGCCTCAAAGCTCACCGGGTCGTGCTGTCAGCGTGCAGCCCTTACTTCAGGGAGCTGCTCAAAGTAGGAACCTCTTCTTTATTTCTGTTATCCTAGTACATATTAGACACTGGATTGGACTTTGTACACTTCACCCTCGCATGCGACGGCCGCAGCCTCAAAGCTCACCGGGTCGTGCTGTCAGCGTGCAGCCCTTACTTCAGGGAGCTGCTCAAAGTAGGAACCTCTTCTTTATTTCTGTTATCCTAGTACATATTAGACACTGGATTGGACTTTGTACACTTCACCCTCGCATGCGACGGACGCAGCCTCAAAGCTCACCGGGTCGTGCTGTCAGCGTGCAGCCCTTACTTCAGGGAGCTGCTCAAAGTAGGAACCTCTTCTTTATTTCTGTTATCCTAGTACATATTAGACACTGGATTGGACTTTGTACACTTCACCCTCGCATGCGACGGACGCAGCCTCAAAGCTCACCGGGTCGTGCTGTCAGCGTGCAGCCCTTACTTCAGGGAGCTGCTCAAAGTAGGAACCTCTTCTTTATTTCTGTTATCCTAGTACATATTAGACACTGGATTGGACTTTGTACACTTCACCCTCGCATGCGACGGACGCAGCCTCAAAGCTCACCGGGTCGTGCTGTCAGCGTTCAGCGTACTTCAAAAGCGACTCGAAGCAACTCTTTGCATTTCTGTTCTCTTAGTACGCAATATAACCGGACTTGTTATGGACGTAGGCTATATATAGCACCAACCGCAGGGAGTTTTTTTCTTACTCTTTCCCGACACAAACACTTTATCCTAATAAGAACCATTAAATAAGTCAGTATATGTTTTTATGAGTAGAACAGTACCAGCGAGGAAATCCGCAAACAAAATATGTCTAGTATTAATCCAGTAGGTCCAAATTTCGGAAATACACACGCGAGAGCTTCACAACTCCACCAGATAAAATGCATCGCCCAGTCAATATCACCGATGTCATTAAAATGTCTGTTTCAGTGGTTTTAACGAATGTTCTATGAATATTTTATTTCGATTTCGTTAGTAATTGAGTTTTTGTTTATGTTTTGCGCGCTATTTATTATTTTATGGGCTTTAGAAGTACCAACACCCCTTGGACATGATGTTGCTGTAGGTATCGACAAACTGAATAGTAATTGCATTACTGAATATGAAACTAAATAAATGTTTACAGTCCACACCAAAAAACGATACATCATCGTCATCATCAACCTATTGCAGTCTATTGCTGGACATAGGTCTCTCCCAAGTTGCGCTATTGAACCATTGCCATTGGTCAGGAATAGCGGAACTACGGAGAAATAGAGGCCGTTTCATGTTTGTAGTTTTCATGGAAGGAAATGCCTATAATAGGGTTGGCGATCGCAGGGGGGTTGCACCGTTGATACTGCTACCTATTATTGGCCGCATGATTTACTTATGCCTGGCTTAGGAGGGGCTATATCACCGTCAACCGGCTGTAAGAGCTTTGTAAGTTACTGCAGGATGTACTGCATGCAGGTAAAGTCGACTAGAGGTGCTCGTTGCCCTCTTATATCCTTACAGTAAAACTATCGTATGTATAGTATTACGGTATGGCCACGTTTAATTGGTCCGCCAAGGTAGCGCATCCGATTTCAAGGAAGTATTTTTAAAATGTGTGTTTTTTTGTTGTCCTCCAGTCTACACCATGCAAACACCCAGTGATCGTGCTACAAGACGTAGCCTTCACGGACTTACAAGCGTTGGTGGAGTTCATATACCACGGCGAGGTCAACGTGCATCAGCGGAATCTTTCCTCCTTTCTGAAGACCGCTGAGGTGCTCCGAGTCTCGGGGCTCACTCACAATGATGAGGCGCAAGGGGTGAGTGTAAGTACACACACTTTTCTTCATATTCATAGAGAATAGAGGCCCTCAACCGCAGGAAATACGTGAGATTAGCCGACAAATTTAAAAAAATCGAACACTCACGAATAGAATGTAGATGCTGTTTTATAATGTTTAAATAATTTAATTTAGACGATTAATAAACTAATTACACATTTAGGTGGTCAAACGCACAATGACACATGGTTTCTACGCATGATGACATACGCGAATTGTTACATATGCTCAAACGCAAAATGACACATCGTGAACTATTACGCGAAATGACAAACATAAGATACATGTCAGTGGAAGCTGAAAGATGGTCCAGCCGTTTTGGAGTCCACGGGGAACACACATACACACATCGACTTTTATGTATTACATTTAACAGTTTGATTTGACAACAATCTATAACGCCTTGAAATTTTATAAAAAAATACAGTTTAACGAAGCGACCTTCATCATGTTCTCTGTTATCAAGCTACTCTATCAGCACTTAGTGCTTTATTAAGCGGTCTGGCTCACTATCGTTAGGCTCCTAATTTAATTAGGTAGTTTGCTATGTATTCGTAAAATACGATAAACATACACATAATTAACAATCATATATTAAATATATTTTATCTGTAGTTTCAAATAAGTATTACAATTGCATCAGCGTTGTGATATCTGTTTTATCTTGTTTTTAAACCTAAACAAAAATGAATATAGGTCGCTACGTTAGTTTTTTATTTTAATTTGAGTAATAATAAAAAACAGGTTATGTAAACGATAGAAGTGAAACTTTTTACAGGAATACATTTTAATGATCTCGTACTCTACACGACATAGCACTTTTCGTCACACAAAAAGGTTACGACATCAGAATTTCAAAACTCTCCCATAAAAAGTTACACTTCAAAAAATACGGTCAAAGTTGAGAACCTCCATCTTTTTGGGAAGTCGGTTACAAATATGATTATGTAATAAAGATTTTCAACCAAGCCGCTAATTTATAAAATTTGTCAACAGCCGCTACTGCAGACGATGCGAGCAAACGCGACCGCCCCCTCCCCGCACACTCCCCCGCACGCCGCTCACACGCCTCACCACCACACTCCGAGCTTCACAGAAAAGCTCGAAGAGGCCCTCACCACCGGGCCGCTGTCAAGCGTGCCCCCGATGATCCGCCGGCTGCCCTTACCCTCACGTAGAATGAGCCGCTCGGACAACTCGCCCGACGTGATCAAACGTCCGCGCCACGACAACAACAACACAGAACAACCACAGATCCACGCCGCTGACTTCTCTACGAAGAACCACCATCCAATCAATAACACACGGGCCCACGAGTCAGGGAACAATGGCAACGGGATTTCAAACTGCAGCTCGTCACCGTCTCCGCGTCTCATGGACGAGGTCAAGAACGAGCCTCTAGACATGATCTGCCCATCGAACCCTGACATGGACCGGAGCACGGATGACACGCCGCCGCATTCGCACAGACCTATTGTAAGTTGGTAAAAATCACACATTATTTGAATTTCAGGGCTGACAGTAAGATAATTCTAATAATATTCATGCATTTCTAAAAAATCCATACCTTGGTAATAACCAATGGTAACTCGCACGCAATTCCTCACTCAAAGAGCAATAAAAAGTGGCTTGATTTATGGCAAACCAGACGAGAGTCTGGTCAGCAAGAAGTAATATTACAGTAGGTACGTATTAAATGCTAAGTACTAAAGTGACAATAAATTATTAGAGACACTTATGACAATAGCTAACTATATAACTTACTCAATCAATGATGAATACTGTACTGTGGTATAGGTATATTCTAAAACGTAATAAATCTGAGCCAAAATTAAGGGGGAGTTAATAACACATAGGCTCTAAGGCTAGCATAGACACCTGATGCTAACCAAAATAATCCTTATCATTATTACAATTATTTTATGTTTCATTTTTTTTAAGTTAAGTCGATTTATATGAAACCTTACTGGAAATAAGTAAATTTTAAATTTTAAATCGAAATAGCACTGGTGCAATCTACGACAGTGATCTTCCTGAACATATTAACATTAGTTAAAACCCACTTGTATCAATATTACATTTAGTTACACATTTTTTTTTATTGTACGACGGGGAAGCGCTTGGCCTTTATCTCACCTGGTTACAAGTTAAGATAAGGCCGAAGGTGGAGGCGCACTTCACCCGGAATCCTCAACAAACTGAGGATCTGGCTATCTTACCTCTAAATGCCGGAACAATTTTATAATTGTTATTATGGCGACAGAATTACGTAAGATAGTGGTAGCTAGCCTGGCAGACAACAAAGTCCTACCACCAACCAAACCGAGCACAATATTGTACTCCCCCTGGGAATCGAATCCGAGACCTCTGGATCTAAAATCGGTGGGTTGAACCACTAGAACACAGAGGCGGTTGAAACATATGCATCAACAGTTCCATTATCGGATCCTTCTGTTGACATCCACGCGCCCTGGATAGCGTAGATTTTTGAGGTTACCAGCGATAAATGTCAGTATTTAGAAGCATGTCTAAACATTACGTTCAGCGCATATTCGCATGTATCATCACTATCTTCCTGCCCTTCAAACTACACTAGATGAAATCGGCACAACATTCTTCCTCCACTCTACTCATCTCATTACTCTCTCTTTTCTTTTCTTTCATATCCATCCATCTCTTCTCCAGCCTATCTCTACCTTCTACCTATGTCCATTCAAACTCATATTCAACACTATTTTCAACATATCTGTCACAGGCTATATATGCTACAAAGTCCTCAACAGGACTAAGCAAGACCAGGACTAAAAATACCGGGACAAAATAAATCCACATCGCTGCTTAGCGGATACCAGAGACACATGTCATTCGAATTAAGTGATACAACACCATCCGCACTATTATGGCCTTGGCAAAGATAGTCTGCCTAAATTATTCACTATCGTTTTTATCTAGACTAGACTAAATAACAATCAGTCTAAACACCGGTTCACCTTGACATTGCTAACATGACCTTAATTCGATATCGACTCGATTTCATTGATCATTGCGGGTTTTACGGCTAGCTCCTGGAATAGTTCGATACCGAGACGGTAATGTGCGCAATATGTTCGTATGCACTGATGGCTTTAGTGACACTTGGTAGACGCGATGTCTAGCTGGCTAGGACTAGTACGCGGAACCTGCCGGTGTCTGGTTACGCTATTATTGCATTGTGGTAGTGATATCGATAAAGCGCCGTTTTAGCGCTCCGGTGCAATGGATAAGGTCGAGATCGAATTTCAAATATTTGGGTATTCAGTGCTGCAACAATAATACCCGACATCGTATATTATATTCTCTCACATCATTTCAGCCCAAGAAAGTCCTAGTATTTTCCAATGCAATAAGAGGGTTTGCCACAATCACAATGGCAGGCTGGTTGGTGATCGCAATGTTGGTGCAAATTGCTAAGTGCTGCTGCCCATCTTGTGTAATCCCTTAGTCGATCCTTACTATATTCCATTAGGTACCTACCATTAAGATATTTGTACAAAAATTAGTTGGTTATCTTTCAATTATTTTTATATATTATTTTAATTTTAGATAAATAACTACTGATCAGACGTCGAAAAATACAAAATTTACCCAACTACTAATTGTAAAACTTCACTTTCCTTTGCAAAGTTAAATTAGCTCGCCTTGGATGTAGTTGAGTCCAAGTCTAACCTCAATCTAATTGGATGCCGCGAGAATCTCAGTACACTTGTATTTATTCTAGCTTTTTCAGGTATTTCAATCGAATATCGGAATTTTATGCTAGTTACTTTAGATGAGAGCCAACGAAATAAAATTACGAAGTATTTTCGTAAATTTTCGGGTCGTTTAAAAACGTAAGCCTGATAAAATCGGTCGTAAAATGATCGATTTTATTGCAAACAGACCAACTTTTTACAACAATGTAGGTAATTACATGATTCTCCATCACTGAAACCAATCACGATCCACGCGCATCCATGCTTGGCAGGCGATTTGTAGATCGCGGTGATGAGCTTGAAAAAACTTAAGAAAACTTTAAGGACGTGTTCCTTATTCGGTGTAAAGGTGTACTAAGGTAGAGCTTTGGAAATTATTTCGGTATTACGAGAATTAAGTCCCCAGGGATTCTAGGAGTCCTTTATAGAGAAGTAAAATTGCATAGATGAGTTATGTTATTAAGAGTCATAGATGAGTAAAACACAAATTCAAAAAATGCTTGATTGTGTTTGCCTCAGGGAGGGCCGCCGTCGCGCGGAAGCTCAGCTGACGCAGAAGACCGCACGCCGCCGCCGCAACTGCCACCCTCGCCGTTTGTCCACCCCCCGGACACCAAGATGTTTTCGAACAGCACTTACAACTTTACTATGGAAGCACTGCAACAGCACTCAGCGTTGTCTGGTAAGATTATAACCAAAAACTGTATGATTTTTACAAACAGATTTCACACAAATTGATGATTATTTTTATTGAAGTATTCTAATAATGATATGGGTACAAGTAGAAGCTATTTTTAGGTCATAATATCTTTAATATATTTACACAAAACTATCAAAGTTACTTTTAATAATCTCAAAGTACCAATCTGATAGAATTATAGTATAAAATTCAAAACAACAACTTTACAACAAAAATGAGTATATATGTTTATGCTACTAACAATACCACTGAATGTTTGTTTCAAAGAGCAAATCCACTCTGTGCTATAGGTGTGTTTCTGCCCCCAGGCTTGCAGAGCCCGCTCACTCCGGACGGCATTGCCGGAACTTCTCAAGGTGAGTCTCAGCTTGTCTAGCAACAAGTTTATTTTATGCATTACCTACATATTGAACAAAACGATATTTTTAATGCACTGTCTGTCGTATGCCACCATCACCGCTTCCTCTCTGCTCTGTCATTATTAGGTTTATATATCATATCAGGTTTATTTACAATATGTATGAGGCAATTATCACGTGACACATATATTATAATATGTATATATTACTATCCTCCTAACCTGTATAATATTCATTTGTGCTCTGTGGTCTGTATTTAAATAATTGTTAGCTTTTTTTGTGTTATGGTTCTATGGAGACGGCGAGCTAAATATTTGTACGTTTTTTTCGAGGAACGTGTCACTTGTCCGTTCTACACTAGTCTGATCTGTACGTTCTCATTGAACCAAAACGCAAGGTGTGCATGTAATTGTATTGTAACATAGTTTAATGTATACTATACGATGAAGATGCCAGCTTGTTCTTAGATGTGACTTGGAACGTGTGTGCTAGGAACCCTACCCATCTCTCCGTTTTTGTTTATTATTTCCTTTTGCATTTTATTTCTTTACAATCCTCATTTCGTTTATTAAAGTCAACCATTCGTAAAATACTATAAGTATTCGAATTGTATTTGTACCCAATTGGCTGTATAAACAATGTTTAAAACGAAAAACAACAACAAAATTGTGACAAGAAAATTAACTAATCACCTTCCGAGAAAAACAATGATTACTGAATTCGGAGCTGTATAGAATGCCGCGCAAGTTGTATTCGGTTTTGCGAAGCGAAGCGGATCCCATGATTCATAATATATTTCTAAATACGCTATCCAATTACTTCCGATCATAATATGTCTTGAGAAACGAATGTCGTGTTAAAATAATTGGGGACGATCGCAGTGAACAATGGAATTTGTAGCAATGGTACGCGGTGTCGGTTTATTATAAATAACTGTCAAGTTTCAATCGGTTCATTGAGAAATAACGCTTTGTTCGAGAGAAATCCGAGAGTCCGGCGTCGTACCCATCACACATTCATTGCTGAGCTTAACTAAATCGAGACTAGGCGAGGAGTCGCGTACTAATCCCGCTTCGCATACCGACGCGGCGGATGGCATCCAGGGGGGTGGCGGTGCTTTGAGAGAGGCTACGATCAGGAGAGTGCATTAAAAGTGCGTTCGAAGCTTCGATGGGGCTAACTGCTTGTGTTGTGACCAGGTGGCGCCCGCACCCCCCAAGAAGATTACAGATGCGACCCGTGTAACAAGAGCCTGTCGTCGCTGACGAGGCTCAAACGGCACATTCAGAACGTTCACATGCGCCCCTCGCGGGAGCCCGTGTGCAACATTTGCCGGCGCGTTTACTCCAGCCTGAACAGTCTCAGGAACCACAAGTCCATCTACCACCGCAAGCAGCAGCCGCCGCCCGCGCCCGCGCCCGCGCCGCAGCCCGGCCATGGGCCTTTCTACCCCGTCAACTGACGCGTCCTCGTCACCGTCACCGTCATCGCCATACTCGCAACCGAGCTGCCATCCTAACCACCTAAACAAAACGCCATACTCTTGCCCGTAGAAATCTGTTAAGTTTATCAAATATGTAACGCGATAATGTTCCTAACATTTGTATATAGCATAGTTATGCATGCGCATCGCAGACTTTATATCTGTATATGTATGTATGTGTATATAACGTGTCGGTGGTGCGCGCGTACCCCCGGGCCGGTTCCGCTGCCGGCCCGGCGCTACGCCTGCACAGCCTCGCCTTCTGGAACCAATTGGGACATCGCGATCGGTACTCGCATAACTACCAACGTTAAGCGCATTAGTCTGATATAATTGCCTCTACATTGTAAAGTCATTGTGCCAATTGGTTCCTTCATAAGGGGACCCGTTGGAAGCGAGGTGCAGTGGTGTTGGGTCGCTCGCTGCGTCGCGCGCCTGTGACTAATGCGCTAATGTTGGTCGTTATGTGTTGGGCAGTGGGCGTGGGCGTGGGTCCGCTGGGCGCGGGGCATCGCTGCGAGGTGTGCGGCAAGCTGCTGTCCACGCGACTCACGCTCAAGCGGCACACGGAGCAGCAGCACCTGCAGCCGCTGCACTCGGCGCGCTGCACGCTCTGCCACAAGGTGTTCCGCACGCTCAACTCTCTCAACAACCACAAGAGCATCTATCACCGCCGGCAACGTGCGCTGCCGCACCCCTCCGCCGCCGCCGCGCCGCCGACGCTCCATCCTCAGCCACAGAACCTCGCCGTCGACGCCAAGATACCCCTCCCGCCGCCGCATCACAACATCGACTTCTACAAGTTCAAAGATCAGTTCAACGTCTAGTGCCGCGACCGCAGCTTGTAATCCCCTTTTCAAATGACTCCGGAGATGGACGCGTTATATTTTATAGAAACTTTACTTCCGTGATCTTTGAACTCGTGCCGGTCGGTGATGCGGCGGTGGCGAGCCGTCGCGAAGCTCGCGTATCAACCCGACATTCCATTATATATTAGGGGCCGCAGATCGCCCCACAGTGCAATACTGCGGTAATAATTATTCCTGAAATTTTAAACTATGTTAAATGTGCGACAATAAGGCGAAGAGAAAAATTAATATTTTGAGAAAGATGAAAAATCTTGGTGCTGTAAATTTATATATTAGGCTTAAATTTATATGAAAAGAAACGTGTTCGTGTAAGTAACGAGAGAGGCATATTGATTTCAATGTTGTGTTCATTTTTGGCAATTTATTTATTTCTGTAATTTTACCCGCATGATCTCACTCTTAGATATTTTATACGAGATTACAAAAAAAATATATTACAATTATATACGCTGATATATAATTAACTTATGAGGCTTTTCAAAAATACTTTATTTTAGGTGTTTTTCGTTCATTTATAAAGACTGAAATGTCGAGGACATAGCACCAATAGAGAGGCAAAGATGGATTTCGTTCTCACACAAATAGAACCCGCACATGACATAGACATAATACCGGACTACGAGCATACAACTGGAATATACCCGCACAAACAGACACCATAAACAACCCCATACAAACTATTCAATACGTTTAATTACACTTTACACTTTTCTGCATTATATTCGAGTCGACTAGATATTTTTACAAGCTTTAGTTGACTACGTGCTAGCTTTTTCTTATGGTCTATTTCTAAATTAGGTATGCACATGTTTTTGCAATGTGAATCGCAAAGTGCCATTAAACAAGATGAATATGGCTATTTTTAATTTAATTTAATTTAGCGTAGTCAGATTTTTTGATTTTTCAATCGTTAGTTTTAGCACACATTTTGTGTTTGTTTCTTTTATTATATTTGTTTTGTTGAGCCTTGATTGGGATAGTTTCTAATCTTGTATTTTTTTTTATTATTCAGTAGAAGATTTTGTACATTTACTACATTAATTTGTTGGTATTTCGTTGTACAATTGTAATTAATACACATTATCAAATACATACTATACATAATAGGTAATAGAATAAAACTTTGATTATTCTCAGTGTTATAAATGTTCCTAAATTTCAACAGTGTGAATTTTTGATCTTTAATGTATTTGATATTTTGCTTGCCATATATATATTATATAAAACGTAGATTAAAAAAGGTAAATCTGATGCTAAAATTATGAATAGAATGTTCGAACCGTAGACGCAGAATAATTTTAGTGTTATTTTGTCGTGTGTTATAATAGCACTTTTTGAGATATTTACACTATTATAAAAACTATATACGTTTGGCAACTAATCGGTAACTATATTTTAACGTTAAAAAAATTTACTAACGCTATAGCTATTTATATAAAAATCTAACTCGTAGCCACAATGAGACTATGTGAAAGAAAGACTATGCCACTTGTTTGCTCCGGATCTAAAGCAACACTTATAAAAGACATGTTATTAGAATACTATTAATTATGTACAACTATTTAATCTAAAATATTAAAATTAAATTATAATCATTTTAACTGTAAGCATTACAACGAAATTCATTAAAATAACAAATTGTGCTATAATAACCCACACGCTAGCCTGCTACTAACAAAATTAACACGCTAAAAAAATATTTAATACTCTATTTATAGATGTTACACCTTCATTCAAACAATACATTTAATGTTGTATGCCTTAGAATTTAGAGCTAAATGAAGTCGTTGGCTTTTTTATGCCAATTGTTGATCTTGTTAGTAAAAGGTCTTAAGCGAGACAAAATTAATAAATCCAGTCAACCCTAGCACACTATCTAGTTGATTACATCACAATATCTAACAATGAATAATACATGTGACAAATATGTCTGTGAATTACTAATTGTTACTCTTTTTTTATAGTAATAAGATATCGTGTAAAATTAATACATAATTTATTGTACAACTATATTATTATACACTTTATATAATTAGTGCCTGCTTCATATAATTATTATTGTTCTAAAAAACTAACAAGACTACTATTCTAAAATATTTTCGCAACTTCTTATTGAGAAGTAAAGGCGTGTTGAACGCGTCGGCTATATAACGACTAACATATGAGAGGCTTCCTACGTAATGCTAAAAGTTATAAGATTCTGTTGTTATTGTCTAAGTACGTAAAACGCTTAGCCATTTTACTATTTGTTTAGTTATTAGTAAGCTTATTGTAATACTTTGTCGAATTGGAAGACTTGTTTGGTGCTAAATTGGAAAGACGTTAAGAAAAAAATAAGGAATCAAAAACTCGAAAGTGGAGTCAAAATTTTGAAAATTCTTTCGCGACATTCCGGTTATGGCGAAATGTTAAGTTTTAATTTGCATAAACATTGCAAACGTGAAACGTAGGATTGTTGTGTTTTGTAGTATCGTTAGTGATAGTTTTCTTGTTAATTTGGGTTTGGGAAATAAGTTAGCGTAAGTAGAGTAAGGATATCTGATTCATTAGTTGTAGCTACATGTTTACTTTACAAGTACAGGGATGTGCCGCGCAGGCGAAATATTTGGCTGACGAGAGTATAGCACTATGGAAATTATTGAGAAAAAGGTCTCCCGTTGGAAATTTGCCAAAATCTAATAAACGCTATAGACTGACTAGACTAAGACCACGTTTGATTGTACACTATTAGGCGTATTTTAGGAAAAAATGTACGTTATTTACTAAATTAATTATTGTTTTAAAAGAACTACAGCCGCACAGGAGGCGAAAAGTCAAAAGCGTGATTTTGGGTATTAAATCTCGAAATTTTTGTGATTCGGATCTTCCGTTGAATTTTTTAAGGTGCTAAGTTAAATTGGGATCTCAGGGGCTGACGGTCCCCGGGGTTGACCGGGCGAGTACTACATCGTGTTCTAAGGAGCAGGACACATCCCTGTTAAACTTCATTAGTTAGGACTTAGCAAGATTAAGACTGTATCTGTGACCTGTTTAAGTTTTTATCTTTCTAACTTGTTAAGGTTTATTTTCCGCGCATTCACGCGCTGACTTTATCCAATGTGTTCTTATACCTTCTTGTTGGCATTTTTACTTATTTTATAAGCATCTAAATTAATTTATTGGTTGTTGTATTGAAATTTTATATTTTTTTCTTTAAATTATTGCTCCATTTGCGAAAATATTGTTTTTGTTACGAATTGGCGTTAGAGTTGTGTAGCCCATTGTAAGGTCAGCTCTTCACCTGTGCCAAAATATTCGTAAAAATTTTGTAATTGTTTGTCTTCCATTTAAAAAAGTATTTATTTTGCACAGATTTTTGTCTTTAAAATATATATATATGACATTCAAATGGGCTGCATACAATATAAATTGTAATTATTATAATCAATCTGCATCACTATTATTGTATCCAAAATAGTTCATTTTCCCTTCTTTACTTTTAAACTAAAATAATTGAAGTAACTACTCATAAAATGTAATTTGTAATCGTTAAACAAAACTTCATAAATCCTAATATTGATGATAATGGCGTTTTTAATAAAAACAAATTCACAAAAATACTGGCCGTTTTATTACTGAAATCCCGTTGAGTTATTTGATTTGACGCTTTTTACAACCGTAGGACACACGTAATGCACCGTTTTCTGTTTCCGGCTTGACTATAATTAACTCGTATTTGTTTCCGCTCTTGCGCATGCGTTTGTCTGTCTGTAACACCCTCCTCATCGGCCACCGTAGCTTCGCCATCATTTATAATTTATCCTTTTTCATTTACACTTTAGTTCTTTATTATTTTGATTTTTCATAATTTATTTTGACTTTAAAACTAGAAGCGTGAATTAAAGTGTTGTAAAACACCCGAGATAGGGTAGCAATTATTTTGATTTGACGCGCGCGGGGCCCACCCCCATTGTTTTGTTTGTTTTTCGATCTGTTTCCAGGTAAAAAGGTATTCTCGTGCTCTCTCTGCGGCAAGGTTCTATGCTCGAAAGCCTCGCTGAAGAGGCACATCGCAGACAAGCACGATGAGAGGCAGGAGGAGTACCGATGCACCATATGCGAAAGGGTATACTGTTCGAGGAACTCGCTGATGACGCATATATACACCTACCACAAAACGAGGCCCGCGGAGTCGGATCGTATCCGGTTTTTTTAGTGACTACTCGGGCGGAGCTGGCGGCTGTGCACGGCTAGCGAAGGGAGCCGCGAACACGGCGCGCCCGCCCCCGCCCGCCCATCGCACCCAGGTTAGCCCGCTTCTAGATGATACCGGATAGGCGCTAACTCATTAACATGATACTGATATACCTACTATAACTAGGATAAGGGTCCTTTCACGTTTGTTTTTATTATTTTTTATTTTTATTTTTTAGAGTTTAATTTAACTTTCGGTTGTTTACTCCTAGCCAAGGCCCCCCTCCCGACGGTTTCGCAGTTTTGATGTTGTTGTGTTGCTTGGAGCATGCTTCTATCATTTTGTTATCACGTGTTTCTGTGTCATTGTGGTTGAAACGATTTCCTAAATTTTGATTATAAAATCTCGTGATTACTGTGTAGTTAGTCGATGTGTACAGTGCATTATAGTATTTATTATAATTAACCTCATACATGCTAACACGTTTCGAAATAATGCATTCGATATCTCGCATCACTCTTTCTGGTCCGTGTCGCCATCGCCACTAACCGAAGTTTGCGGAAGCGCCTAGCTCCCCCGACGCGTGTGACAGGTGCGGGTATGTTGCAGCTCCGCCACTGCGCATGCCGCCGCCGACGGCCGGGGGGATCAACGAGCCTCAGGAGTGCCCTTACTGCCGGCGCACCTTCTCGTGCTACTACTCGCTGAAGCGGCACTTCCAGGACAAGCACGAGCAGTCGGACACGCTGTACGTGTGCGAGTTCTGCCACCGGAGGTACCGCACCAAGAACTCGCTGACGACGCACAAGAGCCTGCAGCACCGCGGCTCCAGCGGCATGCTGAAGCGACTGCTGAAGACGTCGGCACTGCACTCGGCGCTGGCACCGGCGCCGCACCACCTGTTCGACCTGGGTGCTGAGCACCCGGCGCTGCCGCCCGGCTTGCACTGACAGGCGCGCGCCCTCGCCGCCAGCGCCCCCGCGCCCCCAAACATGTGCAATATCACGGACAGTGCCAAGATGATGCACGCGCCGCATCTCTTTGGCTGATCGTATTATAATTAGTTAAATATTGACGTTAGCGTAGGTTACATACAGTATTGTCTAGTGTACGCTTCGATTCGAGACTCGGAAATCACTTTGTGAGACGGGAGCTGCGGCCGTCTCTCGGACTTCGCATCGTGAGACGGGAGCTGCGGCCGTCGATGGCGGCTACAGTGTTCAAATGACAATGTAATCCAAGCAATACTAAAGTATTAATATTTCTAGTACTGCCAAATTTATGCCAACTGTATTCTAAAATACTTAAATGATACATTTTGTAAAATCACTTTTCGATAATTGTCTAGTGTCAAATTAGATTCGGTAACTGTACAAAAGGTGAACGTACAAATTTTAAAAAACAGTAATTTTTAAATGCAAAGAAAATATTTTTTAAATAAACTTTTTTCGGAACGCCAAAATCTAAATTAAATAAAAAATCAGATTATTTAGGAAATAATTTAACAAAATTTTAGATTAAAGATGTCGGTGTCGAGTAAAATTAAAGACTTCTTAGAATCTGATTTCGAAAGTACAAAATTAACGTCTAAATAACAATATTATATTCTATGTGCGTTTGGCTTAGTAATGATATATTGTTATGATCAATGTTTAAGTAGCCGTGCCTTCGTTCGTTGTCATGCCATTATGTAGGGGGTGTTGAATGAGAGAGACGAGAGGGCAGACGAACGTCAGGCTAGCGGCCAGCCCGGAGTGCGCCGGACCAGGAGCGCTGCTGATAGCCTGAACGCGGGACTTTGAAAAGCGGTTCGACTATCGTATACGTGTGCATGATTTCAAATCATGAAACAAATAATCATTCTCTGTATAGAACGTAGATGTAGGTATTCATCGATAGATATATTTAATCTGTATCCATTTTCGGATTTCTCTCTATGAGTGTATTAGTGGTTCTTGATTTAATGTTGACCAACGTAGGGGACGTCTCGTTATTGAAAATTTATTAGATTTATTATATTCTCAAAAATCTTAGGAATAACCATGAGATGGCTGCAGATTGTAAAAGAATATTTTATTTACTTATATTATAGAAAATTGCTTGGAACCGTTATCGTTTTGAATCGACATATCTACAATCCAAAGGGTCATAACCGTAGGGGCAGGAAACCGACATATCGCGTATATATCTCAACCAAGTATTTAACACCGTGATATTTCACAAAGCCAAAGAAACGTATAATGTTGCATTTAATATCCATAGCGTACGCGGAATGCATTTGAACCTTGTTAGATAGCCACTGGAGTGTGGCGTCCAACAGTGGACGGACATATCAGTCGACACTCAAAGTGACATGTTTCTGAAACAATTACAATCGAATATTAATGCAAACCCTATAATAACGTATAATATGAACTTCGATGCAATTTATTATTAACTATTGCTACTTTTGCATTTATTTTTATGAAATTTAGTGTTTTCTTCGGTTAAGGTTCGTAATTAAACTTTTTTTGATTTAAAACTACATTTATATAATTTGTGATATCAACTAATGGGATTTTTGGTAAATACGTTATTAGTACTTCTTACTAAAGGTTGCGTCGATAACGTTTCGTATTTAAAGAGAGCATTAACTCTACGTAACGCGTATACCTCCGTTAATGTAGTACCTCAGTAATATTATTTTGTTTTTAATTATTATGAAGATGTTACAGAGAACGTTTCCGGGATAAAGTATGGATAGTGTATCTGTTTAGCTGGAGCTTAGGATGAGGCAAGCGGGTAGGTTCAATTGTAAATATATATTAGTGATAACATCTATAAAACATTAAATCGTGGCATCGTAAAGAGCCTCGTGATATTACTAACTAGCGAATAGGTAAAATCATTAATAAAAGGATTTTTATATATTCTACTAATTGATTTATTAATAGAGAAACTTAGTGTTAGGGTTAACTGTGTTTATAATTTTCGCTGTAAAAATATTTCGATTGGTTTTGCTGTTTAGCTTCGTGTTGGTTGCTTTGTTGAAACTTTCGGAATTGAACCCACCATTGTTTTTGGTTTTGGCATTTTTGTAGTTCTAAATTTTTGATCTCATTTTATCAGCTGCGTACTACATCAGGTTTCGGAGACAACCGCTTGTGATTGTTGCTAGCTCGTAAAGTTTTATGTTAAGTTTGGTGCTGTGTCGGCAAACGCAGCTTATGAACGGATATAGCAGCGAAACAAATCAATATCTTGCAATGTATACCAAAATACTGCATTTATATAAAGAACAGTGAGATGTTTTAATTTAAAGTCTTGAATTGTTTTCCAAATTCGCGTTAGTTTTTTGCTTCTTTGCCAATTTAATATAATTAACTATATATAAACGATAAAGCCAACTGTGTTACTAATAATTGTAATGCAATCAACAGGATGCCTTCGTACAGTACAATTTACAATAGCCTAAATTCATAGATAAAGAATAAGATACATACTTTAAAATGACATTGTGGTGTTGGTATGTAGTAGATAAATATATACATACATATACCGAATCGTCTCGAAGTAGTAGGCGCATTAGAAACTTTTTAAATATTTGTTTTATTGAATGGTTGTAGGGATATGCAAATCGATCAATCAAAAATGTAATTGTGGTTTAAATGTAAAATCTCGAATAAATATTCGGTGTATTTTAGAATATGTTTTGTAATTGATCGAAGATAATTAACGTGTATCCTACGATCATTGGCTCTCTGACTATAGCTTTACGTTTTTTTTTCAGTATTCATTATTAATTACCTGTTTAGTGGCACCAAAAGTCATTTTAAAGTATAATGAAATGTTTGCAATTGCCTACACTTTCTTGGTATACCGACTGCCATTATACAAAAGCTTAAATATAATTGGTATATTAATCGTCTAACCTATTTTTATAAGAATAGGTGTAAAATCGTATTAAAGGTTATACATTTGTCATTTTCTTTCACCTGATATTTTAAACCCATGTTCACAAACTGAATTCACAAAACTGATATAGATTATGCTTTTATGAATAAGTATTATTACCTCCAGTAATGTTAAGTATTACCTCCATAATTATGATTTAACTATTGTATTAATTAATAATAGGAAGCCACTACGCCGTAGACTATCTACGCCGTAGACCCTCTACGCCGTAGCTAGAATGTGTCAACACAATAAGTACCGTTTATATTTTTATGTAATTAATATATTGTAAATGTCAAACAAGATTATAACAGATGTTGAATAGTTTCACCTTACATACATATTTTCGTTGTCCATATCCATAGTAAAATGCAATAGTGAATTCTGTGATGCTGTGAAAAGTTGCTTTTCACATGATTATAGATCTCCAGTACCTACAATAGTTATTTATATGAAATGGTTTACAGTGGCTCGGGCAAGGCGGACTCGCCGTTATATGGATACACCGACCGCATTCTATTGTTATTGTCGCATCGAATCACCTCGTCATAGGATTAAACAATAATTTTAATTAAATAATACTTGGCTGTGACATTACCAAGCATCTATCCTAAGGAGGTTTCGGAGCGAACTTTGCCTCGGTGTATTCACTCTATAGCTTTAATCTATTTATCAGTATCTTCCACTTATAAATATACCTAGTAGCAATAGTTTCCAATCCGCCATAGTACCTCATATACTAGTTTTTATGAATATTTTTAAATAATAGGTGACTTTTTTTAAGCAGAATAGTCGTTCTCAAATTCTAAAATATTTTTTTTTACACATTTTGAACAAGATCTGATACGGTTAATAATTTTGTTTAGTAAAATCTGCTATCCTACAACTATATCATAGTTCCGTACGTAACTCAAAGTGCACTTAAACTAATGGTAATAAACGTAATAAGTATTATAAACTAAGTAGAACATACTGTCCGACCGTCGCCCGAGCCACCCTGTTGTTCCCGTCTTTACTAACCTAAATCAAATTATTTACAATATACATTTATGACTACAATATACTGACAGTTATTTAGAAGTAACTTTTATCTACAGTAAAATAAGGTTGTGGGACAATTTTGTTGGAACAGTGCATACACTGATTACTAAGGGCACTTTGCTGATAATAATTTATCATTGATTATTTAATAGAAATAGCAAATATTTATCACTTGGCATACAATGTATAAATGATAAGAATTATATCCATGTTTTTTTGCACAATCATGTGACGCGCGTTCAAATCTTATGTATGAAGAACGCGTCGCTTCATACGCATAGTGTAAAATGGAAACGTCGATTCTTTAGTTATGGCCCGGGATGTATTATTAAATAAGCTAGCCGAAACTAGCATCTTTAATATTTATAGTACTTTTGAGGTCTTCAACAGAGTTGTCCCATCTCAAAACTTGTTATGCTTGAGTGACACATTTTATACAGAAATATTTTTTTACGAAAAATACAATTTATTGTCGAGTATAATTAAGTGGCAAATTTAATTTTAACTGCACTTATATTTTTGCTGACACACATAGGATTATTTTATTTTTCTTTTTTGTAATTGTATGCACGATCTGCATTTTATTTAGCATCGAGTACCTACTTTTACGCAGACCGGAGCGGTAATCCCCCTCGAGTTAAAAGTAATCAAAATTAAATTAAATTATTAAATTAAGGGTAAATATAAATTTAGGCATTGGACGGGGGTGAGTACCGTTCGGGTTACATTAAGCCTAATATTGTGTTATTGTGTAAAAGTTATAGTTTGCCATCGTTGATCAAAGATATGTGTTAATGCATTTTAGTTATTGAGTTTTGTTATACTTTAGAGGTGAACGCACACTTTGTTATTTCACAGCCAAGCTGAGCACAGACCGGTAAACAAAGTTCAGTAGCTCGGCATGATAAACTTGGTATGTTTGGATATGCCATGATTTCATAGCTGGATCCTTGGCTCACTGCGTCTACACAAAGTATGCATTCACCTTCAATGTTGGAAGAGGTCCGTAGGTTGTAAAAAGAATGTTTAGTGTTGTACATGATTGGTAATGTAGGTTACGGACCTGTAGGCTTTCGGGAATTGTTGTAAGACCACTGTCGATGAGGACACTTAAAGTACTATCGTTGTAGTGGGAATTGAGGGTTGTTGAGTTTACTGGAGTTACCGCAAACATACACTAGAAGTAAATAGCAAACACAGATACAATATTACATCTCGGAATTCAGCAGAGTCAAGTTGTACAATGTAAACTGAAAAATGGCATTCGTCTTTGTAGTCAAATCTAATCTCAAAATCAAATAGTTACTTGCTTCTTGAGACTGATTTAAATAACCCGAACTTTGTCATAACTTTAGTCGACATAATTAGACCAACACATTATCATCCCTATTTACTGGGAGAATAGAAAATGCCCAAAGTCAGACTCCCTATCATATGTTGGATATAATAATTGCATACATATGCAATTGGTGTGAGTCAGTCCAGATGCTCGGGAAGAAGTAAATGTTTGTCGGTAACCCCAGTAGAGCTAACGGTGTCTTATCTTGTTTTGATGTTGTTGATATTGTGATTAAGGAATCATCAGGTTGAATTGGTAGTCAAACCTACATATCAGTCGGAAAAGAAAAACCTAGTACTGTAAGTATCTTTGAATCTGACCTAACGGAAATAGTTTCGGTTTTAAAGTGCATAGAATCTTCACGCGTTGAATGTAAAAGTATAAATTAAACTCGCAGTGATTCCATTGATGATATAGTGGTATTTTATTTCACCCCTTTCCTTTTCCTCTTAGTAAAAAACATCATAGGCTATGTGACAAGGTTTGCAAGTGGTTTTTAAGTGAAACTGGGTAGAGTGGGAGATATTATATTTAGTTAATGTTTAATTCGCTTCTTAACCGTGGTACGGTTGTGTAGTCCGGTTAGCCGGACTATGGAAAATTAGTTTTTTTTCCGTGGTACAGTTGACCGCTCCATTGTCGCGTAGGTGCGATATCGTTTTACCTGCCTACAGTAGTTATAGGAAATAGAAAAGCAGATTCTTACAAGTAATAGGATATATTGATATAAGTCAATTAAGTATAGCTAAGGTTTAAGATAGACGCGCTGGCTATGGGCGTGGGGTGAATGATACTCTCTCTCTCTCTCTCTCTTAGGTTATAAGGTGGCTGAAGGCCTACCTCCAAAGGAACAATCACTTGAGCACCACGAGTACTGTCCTGTGTTGTGCGGCTGTAGCGCGGCGCGGCGTGGACACTTGCCGACGTTGAGTGTGTAGACAGCTGGTCCCAGGACAGCATAGTAGTTCGGCGTAGCTCGGCTGCAGTGCCGGGGCTATAGCTCAGTAGAGGTTAGGCCGTAGAGGTCTGATGGTAGGCAGCCCTGTGGTAGACTGATGGTAGGCAGGCCCGTAGGGGTCTGATGGTAGGCAGGCCTTTAGAGATCTGGTAGTAGACATGGTAGCCCTGCAGTGGATGGGCGCTGGCAGCTTGTCTGCGCACAGCCTGGAAGGTCATTTATAATATTATAACAACTGCTGGGTTGTGGTGCGGTGTGCTATCATGTCTGGTTGCGTGACGGCGACTTCCATGGTCTCAGGAATCGCAGGGGTAGGGCCTGCGAGTGAGCCACGCCACGCGGCAGATGAACAGGACGACTCGGCATCCAGACACAATACGCACACCGTCACAGTATCACAATCAGTATAGTTACAGAGTAGTTATATTAGATTTGACGGAATAGACTTTAACTTTCAACTTTTGAGGCCAAGCGCTTCCCCGTCGTACAATAAAAAAAATATGGAATCCGGTCATTGAATAAAAACACCGTTAACGTATAAAGACTATATTGATATAAGTATATAATAATTATTCAGAGAAAATGGATAAGAATACCCCAAAAACATCCAATAAACGCAGAAAGGATTACATAAAAAAGATGATGCGATACGCAGTATACAACTGCAATTCCTTAACAATGAACTTACTTTACAACGAACACGAACTTATTCTTAATAAACTGTTAGTCAAATAGATAGAGGCATTGAATTACGACTGGACCAAGGTACAGTCTACAGATGTACCTACAATCGACCAAACAGTATCGTCAATTTTCCATAGTCCGGCTGACCGGACTACACAACCGTACCAAGGTTAAGAAGCGGTTTAATTACACTATCATACATAGCACTGGTTCTTCCAGGCACTAAAGGAACATGGCAAACATGGAATAGCTAGCAAGGTTGACTTTTACAAGACATACCTACCCCATTTACATACATTACATTGCATATACACCTGCCACATTTGTAGTCATCTACACTAATATTGTTAAGAGGATTTTTGTTCTAAATTAATGGTTGTTGTTATTTTTGAGATAAAATTATTTATTATTCCATCAGTAGATTTTTTTTTATTACCAGTTATCATTGAGTAGCATCGGCTTTATTTTCACCACGACAACAACCTTTGTTTTATATTAGAAAGGATATTACATTACGTTAGCAACAAGAGAGAGCCTCGAACACGCAGGTGAATAAAGAGAGATCGAGAAAAAAGTGCTTAAGTAAAGTGAGAAAGGTATATTGAAAGCACACTTTTATCGTTTGTTAATTACATTCTATCAAAATAATCTCCGTTACAAACCAGACATCACGCGATCTCAGTTCAGGGCGAACTACTAGAATATAATTATATTTTTATTTATGAAGGTAGATACGTATATTTATTCATGACAAGTAATTCGAAGAACTACTGAACTAAATTTTGGTCAGTCGCGCACTACACAAAACTATCTCAATAAGATTCAGTGACGAGGTATGAAAACATTATTTTTTAATTTGAAATGGGTGAACTCATGAAACGGTTATAATATTCACCATAAACATACTTAGCAGACGAATTGTCCCGTTGTTGTTTTGTTTTAAATGTATACACAAAAAAACTACTGACCGACCGATTCAAAAATTATCTCACCATTAGAATTACATATCACTGAATAACATAGGCTATATTTTTTATTGGTTAAATTAGGGATCCTTTCGAAAACTCTAATAATGTAGCCCGAGGTTATTGGAATTTCAACTCATAAGGAAAAGGGGATTAAATTTTGTATACGACTGACTAGGTGATACATCAACGCACGACCGCTTGACCTAAAGTCTTGAAAATTTGCACGTAGACACCTTATAGGTACTTACAGTGTGGGATACACTAAGGAAGGATTTTCGGAAATCGAGATGAAAGTTTGTATGAAAGTCCACCACTTTTGAAGTTTTTGCATGTATTACAGTCTAATTCATGGGTATAATAAACATTGTATAGTGTACCTACACTAGGTACCTGGAGCAATAAAATCGCATTGCATAATGACACATCTAATCTACTTAGTGTATCATCATGAATGCATCATCAATTGTAAATAAGTCAACATATACAAGGGAAGCAGTAGGTATAAAAGTAACTCAACTGTACCAGTCGTGGCGAAGCGTGCTAAAGACAGCCCTTGGGTCACGTGTCGCCTTAATCAAAAGCTCCGCAAGATTTTTGAAAACCCGGAGGGCACTTTAACACTTCAACCGCCTCTGTGGTCTAATGGTTCACCTTCCGGTGTCAGATCCCCAGGGGAGTACCTACAATATTTCCTTGGTTTTATTGGTGGTAGGACTTTGTTTAAGTCCACCAGGCTAGTTACCACCATCTTTACGAAGTCTGTCGCCATAACATCGATTCTAAATAGTTGTATTCCGGCATTCAGAGGTAAGATAGCCAGTTCTACAGTCTATTGAACTTCGTTTCCACTTTCAATCTTATAATAACTTGAAACCAGGTGAGATGAAGGCAAAGCGCTTCCCCGTCGTACAATAAAAAAAATTGCTGCCCCCTTAAAAAACCAACCAGTAGGTAGTACCTACCTACGTAATTAGGTAGGTACTGACTATTAAGACGGCTAGATTGATATTGATAGCTGCTGAAAAGCACAAGATTGTCACGATAGTGCCGTTTATTAGCAAACTCTGCTAAGTACGCCCAAATAGCCTGGCGACATTGGCAGTGGCAGCTTGGTCACAAGGAAAGCCCCATCGGCAAGTGCCACCGAGCTGTGGGTCTAATGAGATAATTACGAGCTTTCTGAATTCTTACGTCGGATACTTCGTTAACTCCCTTATGCGTATATGTCGCCTGAATTAGTTTGGGAATGTGGTGTTGCCTAGCGGTAGGGTTCTGTCTTTTGCATGAAAAACAATTTGGGTTTACTAAAGGCCGTTCAACGACCAACGCTGGTTCTATGCTGTTGAAGTACGTCTTTAAAGCCTGGGAGGGAAAACAGGATGCCATTGGAGTATTCTGTGATCTATCTAAGGCTTTTGACTGCGAAGATCATGACACCCTGATCTCAAAGCTTAAACACTACGGCATCCAGAATCATGCAATAAACCTCATGCATAGTTACCTATCAAATCGCATTCAAAAAGTGGATATTAGCGGTATCAGATCTTCGGGAACCTCCACTAACATAAGTGTACCACAAGGATCGATCTTAGGGCCTTTTCTGTTTCTAGTCTACGTCAATGATCTACCATCCTATGTAGGGGACCTATGTGACATTGTATTGTTTGCTGACGATACTTCATTAATATTTAGAGTCGATAGGGCTAAAGATAACTATGATTGTGTAAATACTTCTCTAGCTAAAGTTCTTGATTGGTTTACAGTTAACAACCTCCTACTGAATGAGAAAAAAACAAAATGCATCCGATTCACCTTGCCTAATGTTCAAGTCAGCAATGCCAACATTATCTTAAATGGGGAAATACTTAACTTTATTGAAGCAACTACTTTCTTAGGTTTAAATATTGATGCAAAGTTGCAATGGGGTATTTATATTGAGTCATTAGCTAGCAGATTAAGCTCGGCTGCATACGCTGTACGTACAATAAAGCATCTTACTGATGAAGCTACGGCGAGGTTAGTTTATTTTAGTTACTTTCACAGTATTATGTCTTATGGCATATTTTTATGGGGAAGTGCAGCTGATATTGAAAGCATTTTTATTCTACAGAAGAGAGCTGTACGGGCAATTTATAAAATGAAAACTCGTGACTCTCTTAGGGAACGTTTTAAAGAGATTGGTATTCTTACAGTCAGCTCCCAATACATTTATGAAAACCTAATGCACGCTCACAGAAACATTGATGAGTTTAGTAAAAGAAGTGATGTACACAGTGTTAATACTAGAAATAAAAATAAACTTGAGATACCTAAGTTTCGCTTAGGAAAAGTAAATAATTCATTCTTAGGAAACTGTGTGAGATTCTATAATAAGCTTCCTCAAAGCGCCACCAAACTCTCTGCTCGTAAATTCAAATTGTATATAAATAATAATTTAATGAAATGTGCCCACTACAAGGTTAGTGATTATATCGACGATAAGAACGTGTGGCCCGATGTTGCTATACCAGTTGACAGCAAAATGGTGATTTCTGAACGTTAACAAATTGCCCATTAGGTAGATAGGTAATAACAAATGTTTTAAGATTAAGTATTTAGGTTTTTGATGTATCTACTTAGAATATAATAACAAATTGTGTATTTAAATGTTGAATGGATCATCAAAAAAATTTACCGGCCCGAGGTTTTTGCCTTTCTCCTTGTGTGCTGGTCGCGATTCCGAACAGGCGGTAAATTTGACGTTTCAAAATGATCCTAAAAAATCTTAATGAATAAAGAAATTTTGACTTTGACTTTGACTTTGACTTTGTCTTCCACGGACCGTGCTAGAAGATATAAGCACAGATAATAAAATTAATAGAATCCAAAATATAGGTAGGTATGAAAAGGAGTTTTTGTAAATAAGCATGAGTAAATTATTTGCACATTTTTTTTTTGTTGACGGGGATTTGCTTGGACTTCATCTTTATCAGATTTTTCAAGTTATGCTATGGCTGTAGGTGGAAGCGCACTTCACCCATGATTTTAATTGGTACCTATGTAAGTACCAAGCTAATTTAAAATAGGTGCAAATCTATATAGTCCCGATCCTAATCCACAAAAAATCCTTGGAATTGGGCATGCTATTTCGAAATGAATGACAAACAACGATTGCCATCAGCATCAGCTCTCCCATACGTATTCGTACCTAGTTTGTCGTTAATTTGTAGTAAGTAGGTAGGTACCTACGCCGCCGGGGCTTTCTTACGGTTGTTCAGTGCTATTTACGCGCAATGTGATATTTGGTAATCAGCAACAAAACACATCATGGTTTTATGATAGTGAAATTTGCCACTAAGATTAATCCATAATTATATCTATCTACCTACCTACCTGAAGGCTAGGTAGGTAGGTGTATCTACGTACGTGTATCTTATACCTACCTATGTTTCAACTACGTTTTTAAAATTCAATGTTAGGACTTCCCGTGTAGGTAGGTAGGTATTTTAGGTTTCCATATGAAACGAACTTTGCATAAAAAGATTCAGTCAGATATAGAACCATCAAAAAGTACATAGGTACCTACCTTAATTAATAAATATTACAGTACATTAATTTCACACAGCGCCATCTAGCCCCAAACTAAGCATAGCTTGTAATAATAATTAGAAGTTAACACTTTTTAGGATCCACGACGTTGTGTAGTGTTTTGTAGTTTTGCAGCTACAATGTAGAATAGGTACATAGTTTTAATCTGTGAATATAATGTAGGCTACAATTCACTGAAAACAGTCTATTGCGTATCTACCTACTATTACTCAGAGTAATATAAAATACAAGACTAATCTTTAGTTGTTTAGTCCGTCCGTAAATCCGTGTATCCGAACAAAATAATCAGTTGGTATTTGTTAGTGTGACACTGACTGACAGATACAAATTTTAGATATTTAATGATGCCTCAATAATTTCACAGCTTTATGTGACCAATTTCCAGGGAAACGATGCCTTTGTAGGCCCTCCCTACCAGTGAGTTGAGAGATGGTGTATTAGGGTAACATTTTCGTCTTCATATTATTGAATGTAACGCTTTACTGGAATTATGTTATCATACCTATTATAATATAATAGTCAAATAATAGTGTACAACCCACGGGGTTTAATAGAGATATTCTCTTTGCTTATTATCCATAATAGGGTGAAACTGGCTTTATGGATGCGTATGTAAATGTAACGGTGATTAAATTTTTCTTCATACTTTATCTGGATTAGGACTGTCAACGAAAATAAATACGTTGGCGTATTTAAAAAGTTACCCACCTATGTATTGATTTATATGAAGGTACATGATTTCTATAATTCATTGTATTTTAACAAATTTTTTGTTTAACATTTTTATACTCTTTGTTTTATTTATAACAATTTTGTTTATTTCCGACTTCTCTATCTTATTTTCCGATTCAACAGTTAACTGTGACTTCACTGGTTCTTGATCGTTTCATTGCTGCACTATTAAGTACGAACCACGTACACACTATTAGTCAACAAATTCGTGAATTTGAAATTTCGTGAAAGTGATTGATATTCGTAGCTAATGATAGCTACGAATATCAATCACAGAAACTATTATTAACTTAGATTCACTCATTGCTAAACGAAACGAATATCAATCAAATTACAGAATAAATATGAATAGCATTCATCTCACTCTCGCTCCCTCCACGTCCTCTCGCCCGAACAGCTATGTTGCGCGGTGAGTTAACTAAACGAATCTTGGATCAGGCTAATATTTGACTATTATAAAATAATATGAATCTATGGATTCCAATACCTGTTACGAATATGAATTGCTGATATTAGGTTACCTATACCAAATATGAATATATTAGTCACACCTCTAATGAGTTGGGATGGTTGAGTAGGTTAGGTACTCTATCTAGCAAAATTAATTTACAATTAACAACATGTTATATATTATATTGTTATATAAACTGTGTTTCCCTGCATGATTTTGTACTTTTATCTGCATGTTTTTATACTTTCTACATTAAAACATGTACTTCTTTATCTTGTAGTTCTAATTTAGTTCTAAAACAGTACCTTTTTGTGTTATTGCTTCACAATTCGTACATTAATATTTTCATTTTTATCCCTTGTTTTGCTTTCAAATGTACATCTATAGATTCTCTGGATTTATCTTATAACGATAAGCTTATTATTTTTTCTTCAAATATAATATTTAGCTGAAATCAGTAGACCTTAGACTTTCAAATATTGTTGATATTATTTTAGGTTGTCAATTATGGCAAATGTCATTTATCTTTTTTATGTCAAAAAAAGCTCATAGACGTAAGTTCCCTTTATATTTTATATGCTATATCTGTCTAACACATACATTTTTATCTGAACTTGTATTAGAACCTTAGCGATTATCTTTGACCATGTATAATATTTGAATTAATCAAATTTAGAATCCTAGCGTTCCACCAAAGTCTTCTTGCGAAAGCTGGTGGCTGAGGAAAGTGAGTTCATATCTAGCATCCAAACGGAGCAGAGATAAGTACACCTATTAGCTCCCAATCGGAGAACTCCAAATTAAATACAAGACCATTCCCGGGTCAAGTGGCCCGGGAAAGTTGCTGGTCTTCAATACATTTGTCTGGCTGTCTTTAAAAAACAGCTGTACGGGATACTGAAGCCCCTCATACTGGCTGGGTACTGAACACCCTCATACTGGCTGGACATTGAAGACCCTCATACTGGTTGGACATTGAAGACCTCTTGCTGGCTGGACATTGAAGGTCTTCATACTGGTTGGACATTGAAGACCCTCTTACTGGCTGGACGTTGAAGACTCTGATTTCGTTGAACTTGTGGACTTTCTTCCCTCTATTATACTTTTATTTTCTTTTACTGTCTACTTCTATCTCTTTAACACCTCTAGTAGGATAGGTCCTTTAGTATCTCTTATTATTGTTCCTTACTGTTTCTCTCCTATAAAAAAAGTAACGTTACAATATACAGCTTCATAATTTCAGATAAGTGGGTATCTAATAGATAGGTATACTGTAATAATTCCGGCGCATTGTGTATTTTTTTTTCTTTACTAATTAAATCGCTCAATCACCCAGCAATAAATCATGGACACTTTTATGAACCCACACCTAGCAGTCTTTGAAATTATTCTCAGTTGGCAGCACCAATTTGAAGTTACGTTACAGTTACAGCAGTGTTGTCAGGTGGGGGGGATTCCCTCCAAATCTGGGGGTTTATTAACACTCGTGGGGAATTTGGGGGGGACTAATCCTTTGGCGGTATTTTCAGGGGGAAAAATTTGGTCGATTTATAGGTATTTCATCAACCATCATTAGACACAGAGACATCAAGACTTGCCAAGCGAAATAATCAAGAAGTCTCCTCGTCATCGGTCACCATCACAATTAGTAATTGTAATGTGTAAATTGTCGGTTTTCAAAAATCTTGCGGGGCTTTTGATCGAGTCGACACATGACTAGAGATGACGAATATAACTATTAACCAATAAATTTAACTAATATTTAAAATCAACCATTATATTCAATAATCAGAATTAACATTATCGAATAAAAATATCATATCAACTTCAGCCTGAGTTAGAACTAACATAATTGAATGCATAGAAATTTTAACTTTAAAGTGCTACAAATAAGAAACATTTTCGTATGTTGCTGCTCACAGAGTTTTCAACTATGTATTAGGTTGACTTCATTCAATTGTATGCTTTCGACTCCTCACTATAGAGATTAAATTTCTCTGATTTCCTGTATATGATATTTTTATTCAATACAAAGTGATGTGATATTTTAAACAAACCCATAGTGCTACTATGATAGAGACGAATTAGCGGTTACTTTTATTTGATAAATAGAATAAAATATTCAACTGCATTAACATCAACCAATAACCAAATCGTGTCGATACTAAACAAATAATATTAACTAATATTTTCAACCAATAAAAATATCGATAAATATTTTTATCAATTAACAGTTAACTAATATTTAATTTTAATCATTATTGCCATCTTTACACGTGACCCAAGCGTGGCAATGCAGTGTCTTGGGCACGCTACCGTCTGGTACTGGTCTGGAACAGTTTACAAATAACGGTCCTTAGGTAATCCGACTGATTCCTTTGTACATACCTAATTAGTTTAATTGTACATTTTATTTAATAAATATATGTATTAATTACTAAATGGCGAAGTATTATATTTATTATTAAAATATAAAAATTACACCCGTATGTAATAAACACAGTTAAATCTGGGTAGGTAATATGAATAAAAAGGTATTTTAGTAATTTTAGGTATTTGAATGTTGGGGAGAAATGCATGGTAACACTGAGTTACAGTTTACTTACAGTATTTTCCTAATCTTAATGAATACCAAATACCAATAACATCAACAACATGCAAAAGGAACCGATAGAAAAATAAATTTTACTATTGTGGACGCAATGGATGCTTACGACATATTTAAGAAGCTGACTAAAGGTCTCACCTTCAAGAATAAGACAATAATCGTGAAAAATAATGTAAGAAATTATAACCTCTACGCATGTGGTTTATTTTGTAGATACATATGTATTTCCGCTCTTTTAGTGTTACATTGGCTATTCTGAGGAAAAAAAGTCGTGTTAGCTATTTAGGTTTATATGCCTTCCAAATGTAAAGCTAAACTAAAGCTTACATAAATTGTTAATTATTATTTTCCTTAAATGAATAACTGATTAAATCTCCTTTATGTTCCGTAATTCGTATATATTAAGTATGTCACAAGTTTTAGAAAAGCGTATATTTATAAGCTTTGTAAACGTGTTATTTTCTAAGTTAGATACCTTTTAGGATAAATTTACACTAAAGTTTGTATCACCTTACTTGTTATAATTGAATAAAGATCTTTTGAAATATAATATAATATAAGTGTTACATTGGCTATTCTGAGGAAAAAAAGTCGTGTTAGCTATTTAGGTACATTGGATAGCCCTCAATTAAAAACAATTTTAAACTAACTCTCTTGAAACGCAATTCCTGCACATTCAAATCGCTTACATATATTTCCCACAGCCCCAAACCCCAAAACCAACGATATCAATAAAAGAGGAAGACCTAAAAAAAGAAGAACTATCAGACAATGAATTTGGCTCCAACCCTGAATCAGCCTCTGAACATTCTGAGGCAGGGTCTGAAGATGAGGCTATCCAACTGGTGAAGGGAATTAAGATCGGAGAGAAGAGGAAGAAGGAAAAAAAAGATAAAACTGAGGATTTGAAGAAGAAGCTTGAATTGGAAGAGGTAAGTACTTATTTTGTTAATATAAATGCAATATTTAAGGCCCTATCATTAGATGTTTCCTCTTTTTCCAATGGAAAATTATAGTACTTCTGAACAAGTCACAAGTCTATTTTTTATATATGTATTACTTTAGGTACCTATCTACATTAAAGGTAAGCTGAAAAAATTCTTGGTAAAAATATTTATTGAAAATGGTATATGACCTGGAATAACACATAGGGTACTTTTTATTGTGAAAAAGTGAATTATTTCCGGGGGATACACTAATATTGTACATGTGAAAGTCCGACCAAGTGTGAATTATGCTAGCGTCAAGAAATCCCCGTCACGGCAGCGAGTCTTACTTGCAATTCTTACATTAGGCACATTAATACCAATGTGTATATAGATCCATAAATATGTTTAAAAATTTACAAGAGAAATATTGTGATATAGGTATCATTTAATAAAATAAAACGTAAGTCAATATTCATTGTAGGCAATGAATATTGACTTACGTTTTATTTTAAATGATACATGTAAGATCTACATTAAAGGTAAGTTAGTTTTTTGATACCAATTCAAATTTAATTTAATTAAATTTAATCACCCTAGCGCCATCTCATCTGCCTGGGACATCAGTTAGGGCTAGTGCGGCGGCTGATTCGGCCGAGGATCACAAAAGGCGCAAATATAGTGGTCTCGACAGAGCTTACCTATTTGAGCCTTTTGGGGTGGAGACCTTGGGTCCGTGGGGAGCCGGTGCTCTCCGGGTTTTCAAAAATATTGCGGGGCTTTTGATTGAGGCGACACGTGACCCAAGGGCTGGCTCTTATTTAGGCCAGCGAATTAGCATAGCTATTCAGCGTGGCAATGCAGCCAGTGTCTTGGGCACGCTTCCGTCTGGTACTGGTCTGGAACAGTCGAGTTACCTATAGGCCGTTTGTAACGGTCCTTAGGTAATCTGACTGATTCCTTTGTACATAGTTAGTTTAATTGTACTTTTTATTGAATAAATGTCCAAAAATTTAATTTTAATCATGAATTATTTGAAAAACTACAGGCGCACTGCCCGCCCGCCTTTCAATCAGCAGCTCTGTGACCACTGTCGACGTCGGACGTGTGCTTGTCGTCCTCGCAGTGGTCAGACAACACCTAGACTCAGAATAAATATTAGGACAAATTTAAATAAGTTATTTGTTCTGTGCCAGGTACCATCACATGGTCACATTACCTACCTACATACCAGCAAAGCGATCTCAGAATAAGAATTATCAAAAGGTTTTATTTACGATATGCATGCGCCACCTACAGCTTGCCGTTGTCAACACTCATAATCGTTTCTGCCGCGATTTTAGCTGCGTAGCGCGCCTTAACATAGCAAATACAAGGGCAAAATTAGTAGGTAGTAAATAATTTAGATCTAGGTAAACTGTCTGCATAAAAAGCTTGATTATGATACAAGCGCACATTTGTATACACACCCTCACTTGAAAACAATACCTAGGTACTTTGATATTGTATTTCAGTCACTATCTATTTCGACGAAAATAAAATCAGTCAAGTTTATTTTCATCCCATAAGAAGGCACTGTGATATTGATCTCCCATACAAACAAAAATAAAATTCAAATCAAAATGAATGGAAAAGAGTTTTCTCATACTCTTTTCCTTATATTTTGACATACCATTTCAAATTAAACAACAAGATATTATTTACGAATGTTATTATGACACAAAAATTCACAACCCACAATTTGTAAATGTTGTGTCCAGGTGCAATCACTTGAAATACAAAAGGGGCTTCTTATGGGATGAAAGTTTAAATTGTTAAGCCAAATAAAACCAATAATGGTTGTTATACTAATCAAATACAATAATCTTTACAGCATAACCGTTTCCGCAATGAACATGGCATCAAAACAGTGGGTCGGCATGTGTCACCTGCACTCCAAGACTTCACTGAGCTGATCAGTCGGTATAAAATATCTCAAGCATTAGTGGACACTGTCAAACAGTGTGGGTATGATGAGCCAACACCCATACAGAGGCAGGCTATGCCTTGTATGTTGGAGGTGAGTCATTAACACATTGGGTGCTGTAAAAAATGCACATGGGGTGTTCTTCATAGACAACTACGGTCTTGTACCCAATAAGGTAGCCTATTGGATGCAGTAATACATGCATGGCGTGTTCTTCATGGATAGCTGGGGGCTCAGCACCCAACACATTATTATCATCTTCACCATCCTCTGTTGATCATTTGCCAAAACAGGACCCGGGGCTCCTGGTACTTTCAAAAATAGAACCGGGAACCCTGGGAATTATGGTACTTTTCTTTACGAATAAACTAAATAGATGGATGGATCAGGTACCAATGTACATACTTCCTATTTAGTCAATAAAGTGGAATTGAGAACAATAACTTAAGATGTGGATAACTATGTTATTACTTTAGAGAGGGTTGAAACTAGACCCCTATAAAGCAGTATGGCTATAAAGAATCTTTGAACTACCCACATCCACTCCCACCACTCCATTCCATTACCTCCACTGTATTAGCAGACTTACGGCAGGTTATAACCACAACCCATACCTTGTAAATGTTCCATTGTGCCAGACACATTGGTGCACCTCTCACCTTACCAGTACTGATGATAAACTAAAAAACCTGTACTGGTATAGAACTCCTTGCCCATATCTGTTTTTGTGCACCAGTACAAACATAGAGTCTTCAAGACCAGAGTGAATAAGTTCCATTTAGACAATGGTGTTCCACCTTCTCAGGCCTTTACTTGTTTTCCAAGTGAGCTAGTGGTCAAACGCCAAAGGTATCACTAAATAACCAAGTTAGATGTTAATGTTGATGGGTTGTAATAATAATCAGACTTATTAAAATACCTGCTTTTTTTGCATGCTAGAGGCAGCTAATATTATTAATATGGTATATCTGTATTGTAACACTGAAGCCGCTGTATGTAATCAGCGGAATCATACAAATTGCCTGCAACATGCACAAAGATCATGATCTACGCGGCATAGCATTGCGCCCGTCAACTGGAAGCAAAAGATGTTAGGCCTTGTCTGTAATTCACAACTTGTCACACGCAATGGATGTACCACTTCTGAGTGTGTGCTCGTTTCCGCACAGACTCTACATTCATTTTACATCATTGTTTAACATTTTATTTTATCTGGGAATCTACTATGCGGGAAAAGCCGCAGAAAAAACTAGTAGTAACATTTGGTTTCATTAATAATAAATTTGTATTCTACAGGACAGACAAATCCTAGCCTGTGCACCAACAGGCTCAGGCAAGACAGCGGCATTCCTCGTTCCCATACTCCACGCACTGGGTGCTCCGCAGGGTGGTCCTAGGGCTCTAGTGCTCTGCCCCACCCGGGAGCTAGCCCAGCAGATCTACAGAGAAGCCCTGAGACTGAGTGCAGCTTCCGAGCTGCGAATCAGTGTGGTGAGGAATATGAAGCAAAGCAAGGTCAAGGAACGAGAGGCTACCATCAGAAAGAGTGGTAACTATCATAGACTACTAGTTGTTAATTATTTTACAACATGGATATGATAGAAGTAAGCAATCTACCATGTAAGGCCATCTACGCGCAACTTAATAATAAATAAATATAACATTACAGGACATTAATTTCACACACAGCGCCATCTTATCCTAAACTTAGCAAAGCTTGTAATATGGGAGCAAGAATTCGGATTATATAATACTTGTATCCTTTTTTTTTGTAAATACATACTTATACAATACAACACCCAAACACAGGACAAACATCAATATTCATGACACAAAGGTTTGTCCTGGGTGGGATTAATCCATAAGGTTAATAAATCGTTTATAGGGCAAACTGTACGCTTTTATAATAAATTGCCAAGTGATGTGCTAAGCTTGTCAAAAATTTTGTAAAACAAAAGCTATCCAGGAAAGCTTATTGTAAAATTTCAGATTACCTAGAAGAAGAAGCCTGGCATTAAAATAAAATGATTTGCTCCAGTGAATAAATTGTAATTAGTATTAGATAATTTTAAGCTATTGTAATGGACCATGAAAAAAAATATATAACCAGACATATAACACAATGCTAATAAAAATAATACTAATAATATGGGAAATATATTTCTAAGAAGTAGAATACTTTTTAAATACATAAATATGATACAATATAATACCCAAACAGAACAAACATTCATTTCACAAATGATTGTCTTGGGTGGACCTCAAACCCACAACCTACTATACCCTTCAAACCAGAACTAAATACTGCTTAGTGGTAGAAACAGGTATGGTAGTAGAACTTTGCCGGACAAGCCCCTTATTTTATTGAATAACTGAGAAGCGATTGGCCTTCATCTCACCTGGTACCATACCATACAAGTAATGATAAGGCCGAAGATGGATTCATACTTCACCCGGAATCGTCAATAGTCTGATAAGCACTGTTATAGCGACAGATTTAAGCATGATGGTGGTTGCTAGCTAGGCTTAACAAAGCCCTACCACCAACCTAACCAGTCACAATATTGTGCTGCCTGGTGATCGGGACCCTCTGAATCTGATATCATACATATAATTGTTACTTTTTTATTCTTATCGTGATCCCTGAAGGACCACCAATAGGAATACTAACTCTACATATTTTGTGAAGTTTAATACCTATATATCATAAAGTTTTTTCAAAACATCCTTCTGTTTTGTTACAGATATAGTAATAAGCACACCAAACCGGCTCTGCTATTTATTAAATCAGGACAATGTGAACATTTCGTTAGAAAAGTAAGTAACAACTTTGCTTGGCCATAATTTGCTTGTCAGTTTGTTTTTAACCTCTAAAATATTATTACTTGGATTAGAAAAACCATTTGTTAAAAAACTAATCTTTAATGGACTCTGCGGTACTTTGGGTTTTCTCTAGTAGTAGTTGGTTGTTCATTTCAAAATGGCCGTCCGATGGCCATTTTGAAATGAATGTAATTTACATATACAAATATACAATAAAAACCTGAATATATTGGTAAGAGTTTATGTATGCGAAAACTCTACCATACCATGATTTGAATAACTTTTTCTAAAAAAAATTGAAATAAATATTGCCTTCATAAAAGTACAAAGCATAATGAATGTCTATGGTTTTTTTTTCTTTTCCTCAGAACTTTTAATTGGCTTTCAGAGTCCGCTGGCTCATCATAGACGAGGCGGACAAGCTATTTGAAGGATCCGTGGAAGAACAGTCAGATTTCAGGCAGCAATTGGAGCAAGTACTTACGGCTTGCGGTAGTAAACAGCGTCGAGTAGCGCTATTCAGCGCGACACAAACTCCGCTGCTAGCAAAGTGGTGTCGTCATCAGCTCAGAGGACTTATCAACATCACTGTAGGACAGAGGTAAGCAGTGCTGCACTAGGCTTGATGAAACGCTGGTGGAAGGTTTTGAGTATGATCTCAAGTTCGATCTGTTTTCGGTTGATGCAGTCAATCTATGAATCTTGTCATGGTTCAGCTAGATACCAACATGAGAAAACCCAGTACTACCATTATTTCGTGTAAATATGAATTTACAATCGATAGGGATGGAATTCAAAAACACGATATAGTTATGTTTCTAAATATCGAAATATATGGAAGATAGTTTTGTTACGTTTTTGTAAATTCATTTGAATCAGATGCCTCTTCGAAATGAACTTCGTTTGTACTGGATGAGGGCGAAGATCAGGGGACTTCCTAACTTGGTGGAGCGCATGCCCAAGAGGCCAATTAGCAAAGAGTATTTAGCCTTGCCATAGCAAGACTCGATAGTTTGCGTGTTTGTCGTTACTTAATAGCATAATAGGTGTGGGTTGTACTTCGGAGAGTGTGCGCAGGAGTTTCATGACGTTATTCCCCCGTCATCATTCTTCTCACTTTGCAAGCCGATCACGAGCTCGTGATGCGATTTCGTTGAATTTATTCTAAACGCACGAGCCACGCTCGCGATCGACGTTCTGTGCAATGCGTAGCTTTAGGTTTTCGCTACACACAAACATGTTTTTTTATTCTTTAATGTTATATGAGTTTTTTATGGACAAAATTTGTAAATATTTGTAAACAATTATTTTTAAATAAAAGTCTAACAAATTTTATGTTTTCATTTAATTTTTTGTTAAATGTAAGTTATTCTAATAGATAGAAAACATTGAATAACTGTTCTAGTTTTTTTATATTGAATTTACAAAAATGCAGAAATTTGTCGGCGCATAGGTACAAGCTCTTTATGAAGTGCATGGCTTGCAAATTATTAATAGAAATGTCACATAGCTACTTATTATCTATATCTGGTTGATATTTCAGTTAACACTTTAACTGCTGAAAACACACCGTATGTGTTATTTCGCGAGTGACGCCAGTGCGGGCGCACGCACAAGTGTGTTTTGCGCCGCCAGCAAACTAAAACGATACAGCTATGCGGGAAATCGCGTTTGCGTGTGAGACGAGAACCGGCCGAGTTTACTATGTAGTATTCTGGTGACGCGGTCGAGCTCGCTGTGCGGTAAACACGGGGTGTGTGTTTCATTCTCGCAGTAAGAGATGAAAAAAAAAATGGCATTTATTTTTTTATAGAATAATCGTTGGTACGTAAGAGCTTGTTATCAGAGCAATAAATATATTACCCAAGAATTATCCATGCTTTTGTATGAAGATAAAAACCTTTGGGATAGGTGATAAGTATTCAATAGAAATTAATTTCGAAACTACAATCTATTAGAACTATACTTGGTAGGTAGTCGCTGATGTAGTAGAGAACACTATCACCAAAGGGTATCTAGTAGGTACTTACCTAGCACCAAACCGAAAAGCAAGTCAAAAGATTTGCTAAGATAAAAGATGTAGGCGGGACGATAAACGTAGGTACCTTCCCTACCTAACCTAGGTAAGTAATTACTTATGCGTTGCGTCGTACCTACCTACCTTACTATTAGGTATTTATAGGTACCTACTTACATATATGAGTAGGTGACTGAAGGAATATGTTTTTCTATGAAGGTAAGAAATAAAATGCATTTAGTAACGACTAAACATTTATCAAATATACACATACGCCGTCGTCGCGCCGCCCCGCCACCCCGCCACCCCGCCCCGCCGCCGTCATCACCGCTCCTAGCCCAGGGAAATAGAATCAGGCAGGTGCTCCTGCCTCATCCTATTTCCCTGGGCTAGAAAGCCCTCCTTCGGCGTTTGGGGATGTCGATGGGAGCTGATGGCGGAGCTTTATATATTATTATATAAGCTTTATATCTACGTGGGAAACTAATTCGTAACCTACCTAAAAATATATAAATAATTTTGTTCAGAAATCAGGACATGCAATAAAACAGTCCTAATCCTAATAGGTAGGTACCTATTCACACAATGGCGGTGGACTAAAGTACTTAGCTCGGTACCAACCTACCTACGTACTGTTTTTGTTGCTGTCAGCTGTGAATATAAGTACCAGCTCTTATAAGCTTCACACAATAGTACTAGTAGTTAGAGGAACTTTGTCATTATAGTACCGCTCAGACAGTAAACAAGTCCCAGCTATATTTTTTTTACATAAGATCAACTTTTGCGCATTGCTAATCCCAATACAATAGGCTGCCGGGTTCTACTAAGTATATTTTGTCGGTGTATGAGGTAAGTCGATAACGAAATATTTCATAATCCTTTACAGTTTATTATTTTATAGATGTGCAGGTGCGTCTAAAGTTCTTAGAACCATCGGTTTATGGCACATAGATAGGTAGTTATACCTACTTAGTTACCCAAAGCGTTTATTGGCATTTACCTACCTCTTAGCCGCAAAACATCGCTACTATTTACTTGAAATTACGTTACAAATATATTGTATAACTCTACTACTTTTTAATTACATTTTTATGTTAGAATTGTAAAAGAAATAACGAAAACTAAAACAAACACATACGGTGTGTTATTTTACTATGAGCCCGCACGCTCGTACCGAAACGCAACATAGACGTAAGTCAGCACTCGCGGAACGGCCGGGAAAACACACATCCGTGTGATTCAGCACTCCCGTAGCAGTTATTTTCGAGTGCTACGCGTGTGCGGGCGCACACAGCATATGCGTGGAGAGTTAGCACAGGTATATTGAGAGAAAATAAAGTTCGCATTCAAGGTGTTAATAAGATTATGAGCTACCGAAAATAATTAATGCCAGCCTTCCCAAAGGACATCTGATATCTGACATTTGCTGGTGTCAAATTATGACGGTCGGCCGTCGTCGGCCCGATATATGGTCTGAAACAAACCTTCTAATACTATTGCTATGGTGAATAATAGATATCGCTGTAGAATAACAACCTAGCATTTTGTATTATTAATTTCACTAATTAATATTAATGTCTCAATTAAGCAACGTTTCTTGTCAGAAGAGTGACCACCAGTCACGAATCGCTGTACAACAAAAAGTTGAAGTTGAGTTTTTGTAACTTGCAGAAATGCAGCTACGAACTTGGTAGAGCAAGAGCTACTATACTGCGGGAATGAGAACGGGAAACTGGTGGCGTTCAGACAGCTCGTACAGAAAGGACTTAAACCACCCGTGTTAGGTAAGTGACACCATCAGCGCTTATATAACCCCGACTAAGAAGAGTGGTGTTTTAAGTTTGACGCCTTAGGATTTATGTCTGTGGCCGTGTAGCAAAAACGAATGCTCTAATTTCAATTATGTTTGTTTTGTAAGACAGCTAAAAGACAGATCAGTCTGGAATGGATCTTAGCTGTGTGAGGTGGAAATCAGCGTAGCCGTTGCCAGCGTGTGAGATTTATCAGCTGGAAGCCCCAGTTTTCAGTTTCTTGGGGCTATTTCTCAAATAATTAACGTTTGCCAAACGGGAGTACATACCCCTGGGTCTGATGACCACAATAATCGTAAAAACTAGATCCAGGGTGCTCCTAGATAGTGAGTAATCGAAATAGAAATCCCATCGAGGATTTGGGCGCTAGGGAATAAAAAGCAATTTGGTTATTATTCTGACAACTCCTGGCCTTGAGAACAGTCTTATGAACAGCATCCAAGGTTACTTGTAGAATTGTTTTATGTTGTGAAGTGTGAGAAATCGGGAGTTTATACATTTTATAAAAAAATGTAACAAGTGTACCTAGATAATTAAGTAAATTAAATAGAAAAAAAAACAAAATTAATAACATCGAGTCTTGTAGATATTTTGAAATATTAGGATTTACATTTCAAAATATGTACAATATGTAAAGATATCCTTATAATATGATTATGCTTATTTTTCAGTGTTTGTTCAAAGCAAGGACCGAGCAAAGCAACTTTTCAAAGAGCTGATCTACGACGGAATTAATGTGGACGTTATACATGCAGACAGGACCCAACAACAGGTAAATCATTATTTTCGCGTAAAAAATAAAAAATGTACATACATTAAAAAAATAAAATTCGAATGTTTCAAACAACGAAAGGGCGAGACAGAGCTTACCGAAACTGTGCCTAACTCTTTCACCAGCAATGTCGGTGGCATTTGAATCATTTGCTAGAGTGTTACCTACACTGTTTACTACACCTGCGCAAGCTCCCCTCTCGCTGCCTGTCACCTGACAATTTGTGTGTCACATATTAGTTCCCAATTTAGCCACGACGGTTCTCAACTGAAGTGACTAGATGTAAATACTGGTGGTGTTTCAGCGCGACAACGTGGTCCGCAGCAAGCACCTTTAAATTCAATGACAATCATTTTAGCTCCGAATTTGGCCACGACGGCTCTTTTATTTGAACCGATTAGTTGTGAATATTCATGTGGTGTTTCAGCGCGACAACGTGGTCCGCAGCAATCACCTTTAAATTCAATGACAATCATTTTAGTTCCGAATTTGGCCACGACGGCTCTTTTATTTGAACCGATTAGTTGTGAACATTATTGTGGTGTTTCAGCGCGACAACGTGGTCCGCAGCAAGCACCTTTAAATTCAATGACAATCATTTTAGTTCCGAATTAGGCCACGACGGCTCTTTTATTTGAACCGATTAGTTGTGAACATTCATGTGGTGTTTCAGCGCGACAACGTGGTCCGCAGCAATCACCTTTAAATTCAATGACAATCATTTTAGTTCCGAATTTGGCCACGACGGCTCTTTTATTTGAACCGATTAGTTGTGAACATTATTGTGGTGTTTCAGCGCGACAACGTGGTCCGCAGCAAGCACCTTTAAATTAAATGACAATCATTTTAGTTCCGAATTAGGCCACGACGGCTCTTTTATTTGAACCGATTAGATGTGAACATCCATGTGGTGTTTCAGCGCGACAACGTGGTCCGCAGCAATCACCTTTAAATTCAATGACAATCATTTTAGTTCCGAATTAGGCCACGACGGCTCTTTTATTTGAACCGATTAGTTGTGAACATTATTGTGGTGTTTCAGCGCGACAACGTGGTCCGCAGCAAGCACCTTTAAATTCAATGACAATCATATTAGTTCCCAATTTGGCCACGACGGCTCTTTTATTTGAACCGATTAGTTGTGAACATTATTGTGGCGTTTCAGCGCGACAACGTGGTCCGCAGCAAGCACCTTTAAATTCAATGACAATCATTTTAGTTCCCAATTTGGCCACGACGGCTCTTTTATTTGAACCGATTAGTTGTGAACATTATTGTGGTGTTTCAGCGCGACAACGTGGTCCGCAGCAAGCACCTTTAAATTCAATGACAATCATTTTAGTTCCGAATTTGGCCACGACGGCTCTTATATTTGAATAGATTAGTTGTGAACATTATTGTGGTGTTTCAGCGCGACAACGTGGTCCGCAGCAAGCACCTTTAAATTCAATGACAATCATTTTGGTTCCGAATTTGGCCACGACGGCTCTTATATTTGAACCGATTAGTTGTGAACATTCATGTGGTGTTTCAGCGCGACAACGTGGTCCGCAGCAAGCACCTTTAAATTCAATGACAATCATTTTAGTTCCGAATTTGGCCACGACGGCTCTTATATTTGAACCGATTAGTTGTGAACATTCATGTGGTGTTTCAGCGCGACAACATGGTCCCCAACAAGCACCTATAAATTCAATGGCAATCATATTAGTTCCCAATTTGGCCACGACGGCTCTTTTATTTGAATAGATTAGTTGTGAACATTATTGTGGTGTTTCAGCGCGACAACGTGGTCCGCAGCAAGCACCTTTAAATTCAATGACAATCATTTTAGTTCCGAATTTGGCCACGACGGCTCTTTTATTTGAATAGATTAGTTGTGAACATTATTGTGATGTTTCAGCGCGACAACGTGGTCCGCAGTTTCCGCGTCGGCCGCATATGGGTGCTGATCTGCACGGAACTGATGGGGCGCGGTATAGACTTCCGGGGGGTCAACCTCGTGCTCAATTACGACTTCCCACCCTCCGCCATATCTTACATACACAGGTAAAAGGAAAGTAGTATCGTATGATACGATATTTTTTTAAATGCCCCAGGTAAACAGCTGATTTTCGCTCTCCAGCGCAATTTGTTGCTCATTTCGAAATGACAGTTCGATTCAAAGTAAATATTATATAGGTGTATAGAGTTAATCTAGGTTCATACTGCGTTACTTTTTCTAAAAATACAAATATCAAATTAAATGGAAATAGTGGAAAATGAAAATCTAAGGAAAACTCTTGCTTAGATTTAGAGAGACTTTGAGCTCAGAGAGTTAGCAGGCTGAGGTGGCAATAGGCTGGCTATACTTGCCGAAAGACAGACCACCGGGGATAACGAATCCTGCACTCCTGGACTCATTGGCGCACCTTGGGAAAAACCAACCCTCCAGCAGTGGCAGTGATAAATTGATGATGATAATTATTACAAAATCTTCGAGTTTTAATAATATTTGTCTCATATACACGAGTCTGTACATCAAATGTATAATGTCAATTACAGAGTGGGTCGAGCAGGGCGCGCGGGCCAGAAGGGGAAAGCTATCACATTGTTCACACAAGATGACGTCGTCAACCTCAGAAGGTAAATTACTTTTTTTGCATCCCATCTGCTGTTGATTGGAACGCTTGTCTATAACAAAGCCGTACTGCGTATGTTATATCCACATAACCTACCCTTCACTGCATTGCACCACTCAACTTGCGTTCGTCTTCAACCTCAGAAGGTAAATAACTTTTTTTTTTGTATCCCATCTGCTGTTAATTGGAACGCTTGTCTATAACAAAGCCGTACTGCGTATGTCATATCCACATAACCTACCCTTCATTGCATTGCACCAGTCAACTTGCATAAAGGTGTTAAGCCCCGTGTGCCCGTAATTTCAACGGCCACCATACCCTTCAAACGGAAACAACAATGCTGCTTGGCGGTAAAAATAGTAATGGTTGTAATAATTCCCCAGACGCGCCCTTTCTCTAGGAACTAACACTCCTAAAAACTTACTAACATATGTAATTGTATGGAGTGAAAACTAAAGTTGTATCACGAAAGTAGGCGCAGGACCCCCCTTAAATTTTTACCCGCCATATTAAAATAATGTAGCCTACATTCCCAAAATTAACACCTTTAATCGCATTAGGTCAACATCGGGCAGAACCGAACATAGGAAAACTTAAAAGAGCAAGAAAAGGGCCTAGGAAAACAAACGTGAGGTGTCGTTTCAAAAAGTCATTTCAAAATTCATCCAGACGTCTAGCTGAGCTGCAGAGCTACAACTAAATAGACATACATACTCTCTAAAACCATTAACCTCCTTCTGAGGCAATTGGGTAAAAATTAGCATACTGTCACATGTAAACCACGGATTCTTAAAGTAAGCTTTAGTTACAGTCAAATGGTGCTCAAATGGATCTGTAAATAATTTTGCGTGACACACGCCGAATTTAAGTTCTTTTGTTTAAATAATGTAGGTACATATTACCTACCTTGTGCGATACGCTACTTATAATGGAAAAGAAGTGTCGTTTGTCGTTTGTCTATCTGTCTTTTTGACAATTTTGGCTTAAAAATACAGTGTGAACTTGCAGCATAGCGTCAGTGATCAAACAGTCGGGCTGCGAAGTCCCGGAGTACATGCTGCAGTTGAAACACGATCACAACCGCAGGAAGCGGCGGATGACGAAGGCGCCGCGCAGAGACGACATCTCCACCGTCGTCAAGAAGGCTGACAAGTACGCTAACTCTACATTTTGGGGTGGTGTGATTGCTTGGGCTACCGCCTTGTCACTAGCAGGTAGCCAAAGCTGTGACAAACAATCCGTTATATAACTTTTGAAACTATCATTATTTTAGTATAACACTATTACTAAAATTTGCGGGATATTTACCATGATTTGTTGTTTTTTGAGTTATCCGATATTTCGACGCAGTTGCATGCGCCATGATCACGGATACACTGAAGTATTTGCGAGTCGGAATGAAGGTAGTTAATGATCGCCTCTTCCTCAGTGTTTTACTGCGACTAACGACACTACTACTGGTTTTATTCTCGAACGCAGCCCGATCACGACAAAACACACTATCATTTACACTACGCACGGTCGGTTTTGCACGTTTTTTGACTTTTGCATTTTCTTCCTGGTGTGAGAAAATGCAAAAGTCCTAGGACCTAGTGGTCTACCCAGGGCAACGGAATCGCTGGCTTTAGAATGATCACAACACTGGTGATAGGACCTGTGAAATCCGCTGGCTAGCGACCATCCTCCTGCCAAAGTACGGCGTCAAACGGTTTGCCGTTAACCGTCGGTTTGCGGCTCGCTCCGCTCCATCATGTAGATCATTCTTGTCTAGAATGCCTTCTAAACTAGTGCTTCACAAGCCTGGAGGTCAATAGCCAATACATCAACAAAAATCCTCCATCTCAGCCCGCTGATGTCGTAAAAGTCGACCTCACAAGATCTCACAGCTTACTGTATTATTTAATTAAACAAAAATAGAAAAGTTAAAGCTGTAACAATAGATAAATTTAAACCTTCATGTTTTTTTTAGAAGAAAACTGGACGCTTCTAACGAAACGATCGATGATGACAAAAGTAAGGACACGGACGCGGTGAAAACTGGTAAAAATGAGAAAAACCGAAAAATACAAAATGGTGGACAAAACAAAATGGAAGGTGGTAAGAAAAATAATGCACACAAAAAGAAGTTTGATAAAAACAAAGCTAAAAATGCTCTGAAACAGAAATCTAATAGATTTGATAAAAATAAAACAGCAAGCAAATCTGATAAAAATAAAAAGAATAACTTTGAAAAGAAAACGGAGTTTAGTAAAAAGAAGAAGAATTTTGTCAGTAAAAAAGCTAAGCCCAGTAAATAAATTATTTATGGAACATTATGTTGTTGTTTTCTTTATAACTAAACAGTATTATGGGAATTTAAACACCAGTGTTATTTTAACATAAATATAATTATTATAGGTCTTACATAAGCACATACAAAATATACAGTCTTCTTCATAATTATATACAAAAATAACATTATGCTTTGAAACAAAAGAAAAGCTACACATATCATAAGAACTAAAATTAACCTCAAAATCATTATTTGGAGTATCAATCTAGTGGCTCAAAGCTAATGTAATCTGTACCCTAAGTATAACTAAAAAAAAATATTGATATTCCTACTTTATTCTTCTAAGAAAATCTATGTTCTTATTTTTAACGCTGAGTACTGTTGTATGTTGCCATAACAACAATTCTAAATAGTTGTATTCCGGCAGGCAAGATAGCCATTTCCTCGGTTTTTTTAGGATTCCGGGTCAAGTGCGTTCCACTTTCGGTCTTATGATATCTTGACCGTAAGATGAAAGTCAAGAACTGACTAAATCTGAGGCTCTGAACTTAAAATTAATCTTTGAATTTCAAATAGCCAATGTCGCAATATATGGCACTATAAATATATCTTAAAAGTTATAGCTATAAGAAAATCGTGTTTGTAGATAGTTCAAATGTTTAAAATACTGTTACATTACTTCCAAAAAGCCTCGACAGGTTATTTTTTCAAGCCTCTATAAAAGAGTATTATAATTAAAGAAGTGCGAAATCACACCATTAAACATTAAATAAGAGATTCCATGTCTCAAAGCTTATAAACTTTCATAATACAAATACGGCTAAGGAGTGGAATACGTTGCCTGCATCTGTTTTCCTGAAAATTACAACAAGGGCGTCGCCAAGGCTAGAGTGAATGGTGTTTTCAAGATCGGCGCGCATATGTAGGTCCCTTATCGCTTCCCATCATATGGAGTTCAAAGGTAGGTTTAACTTAATAAAAAAAAAAGTTTAAAGGCTATACATGTAATATAGTTCTTGTTGTCTTTAGCATCGCTACTTAGAATAGAAAAATAAAGTGTCTTTTTCGTATATAACTAAAGTATAATGCCCTATTATTCTAAACACTTATTAATATTCACAATGTTAAACACAAGTATACTAATAGCTACATGAATTTCAAAATCACATTCAAAGCATATGGGTAGGTAGGAACCTACCTATGTTCTGGTCTAACCGGGTATTGGTATCGATGGGTTTTGCTAGCGGCTACCGCTAAACCCAACCGGTTCAGATAAGTCCGCCAAACGGATTGATGTTCCGTCAGTGCTCGGGAAAGCCGGTGCTTTGTGGGAAAACAGCTAACTCATAATTTATAGACGAAAATGTATGGGTTTTTTGCCATACCTTTATTAGTCTAAATCAGTGAACACTATTGGATGCTTCATAATTTTGTCATTTACACATTTGCAATTGACAATATTGATAATAATCCGTTTATCGACCCTAAAACAATGTTTAATTTTAATTGAAAACTTTATTACCTACGAATGTAGGTAACATCATCAGGGTGAGTTAGTGGCTACATCAACATAAACCTTACGTGAATATCCGTGTTTTTAAATGTACGTCTTACGCAAGTTTTGAAAGTAATATTGTATAATCGCATCAATTCATTTGATTTAAAATAATGCAATGTAATCGTATCCCTTGATTGATTTTGTTCAACATTGTATAATAAGTCTCACGATAAAATACAAATCAAGAAACGTCACATCTGCAGTTTGACGAATGTGCGCACGATATTTTTAACGTAATCTCTCCTTCCCGTTTCCACCACCGGACTAGCATAACGGCTGGTTACAATCCGTGCCTTGATGTTCCATTGTACCGAACACATAGATTCGCCTCTACCTTTATCGTTAGTACATGTAAGGAATGGAATCGTTGCCTCGTCTACCTCATCAGTAAAGTGTAGGAGACTTCAAGTCCAGATAATTAAGACAAGCGCGCTGTATAGGCCACATCTTTACTTGTTTTTTCACCAGCTGGTGGCCAGAGGCTTTCCTATCACATTTTAAAATAAACCCGCCAAGTGTGGTTATGCAGACGGAGGGTTTTGACCCACATTTCAAGACAAAATTGCACGTTTCTTGTATTTTTTTTTTGTTATAGCGGCAATAGAAATACGCGCTGAATATTTCAACTGTCTACCTATAACGATTCATGAGATACAGTTTGCTGACAGACAGATGGACAAACAGTGGAGGGTTAGTAATAGGGTCCAGTTAGCACCCTTTGGGTACGGAAAGAGACGAAGACACAGATGCTCTCACTTTGCTCACACGTTAATTACTTTCGCGGTTAGACTGTTGATACACGGGAATCAATAGTATAAAAATCATTTTCAACACACTTGCTCATAAAGTGGCTCTATGGTCACCGCAATTAGGCACAGAATGGCACCCATAATCAAACTTTTTCATTGCTATAACTCACCAGTGAGTTATAGATTGTTTTTTTAATATTATTGATTTTCTTTGTTCTTAAAAAAGTTTTTAATCAAAAAAAAGATCGTGTTCAATAGAACAAATAAATTATTGTTCCTATTGCTTGCTCATTTCAAGCAACTTCTTATTTAAATAGATATTTTTTACTCGTACGTGTTTAATAAATACAACTTTCACTCAAATATAACTTTTGTTTTCTCTATAATAAAAGAAATCGTTAAATTCCCCATTTTGTACGTGGTAGAATAGGCGCAAACCCTATGCGCGGAAAATAAAAAAAAAACTCATGTCTGTGGCCGATCGCAATGCGCGCGCATAGGAAAACTGATTAATTTTTCCCGCCTTAGCGAAACATTTTTCACAACTCGTTTTCACTGTTGAAATTATAGTTTTTATTGTTATTTTATTCACAAGTGTGTTGAAAAACGTCGTATGATACACGTGTGTATTGATGATTACCGTCCTCGGCTCTCTTAAGACTCGGCTCGGGTCTCAATGGCGCCTCGGCGGTAATCACCAATGTTACACACTAGTACCATAATGTACTATTTTAGAATCACTTTACGATGACATCTGTCATTCGCACAACCAATCACAAGGCAGCCTGGGCATCTTATTCGCCGGCCAGGGCAGGTACCCGGCGGTCTTAAACACCCAATAATCGTAGCTCACTTTGCTGACGAGTAACACCAGTATCAACACCTCGAGGCCTATGATGTAGTAGATGTAGTCGGTCCAGTCGCGTGGTGTGTGACAAACTTGAGATTCGATGATTTCGACCACGGCCTTCATCCCTTGACACTGTAGGGAGCGGTAGTCGGGGATGTTTTTTGCGTTTTCTAACAGCCATGGCTGGAAAAACATTTGGTTATTATAGGTATTTTTTTATATGTTCGCTCAGCTTCAAAAATCTGTTAAAAAGGTAGTTTGACAGCATATAATTCGAACTTATTTACGCGAGGTTTTTTTACATCTTGCTTTTTTTAATGAATGTGTTTGCTGACAAAATACATGTTGGTGCTGACCAGAGCTGACCGTTTAAATGATAGCCTTGTTCCTACGTTAGTACGTTAGTAGTTACCTAGTAGGTACCTACTTTTAGGCATTTCGAACCAACTAAAAACTTTATCCTGATCTAATTTCTGGTTAATCTGTGGGTTAGCCACCCACAGATCGGCCAGAGAGAGTTAGAGAACATTTTTAAATTGGATAGGGATGCTCGCACGCCCTCGGCAGAATTAGATACGATTGCCAATTATTGATAGATATTGTTCGTCAGTTTGTTGGCTTCATCAGTTCCTACATCATAATTACATAATAAATAAATATTCACCTTATAACCGCAAAGCATTTTTTTATTATAAGTACTGAACACCCAAACGTTCATTCATCTCACAAATGTTTGTTCTGGGCGGGAATCGAACCCACAATGTACAGCGCAGAAGTCAGAGCTCTACCAACTGAGCTGTGAGGCAAGGTAAATATTAGCATGTTTTTTTGTTTCAACTCAAGCAGATTACCACGAATTCATTTAATTTTTCACAGCGCCATCTAGTCCCAAACTAAGCATAGCTTGTAATATGGAACTAGATTACGGTTAGAATACTCAAATACTTTTGTAAATACAAACGTACTGTATGATACAACACCCAAACACAGAACAGACATCTATATTCATCACACATTTTTTGTCCTGGGTGGGAATCGAACCCACAGCCTACAGCGCAAAGGCAGAGTTACTACCAACTGAGCTATGAGGCTTGTTGGGTATTGTCGATCATTTTCTCAAAGAAAACCTACGCGTGAATGATTCCGCTATTGCTATTGAGTTTTTAGACGTACCTTCAGCGTCTTCTCAGTGTTGCAGTCGCAGTGTATGTTGTTGCCGGCGATCAGAAACCCGGGCCCGGTCGTGTCAAACCGGTTCGACAGCACGTATGTGTGGATCTAAACAACAATAACATTACAATGTGTGACAGCAGAATGCCTCTGTAAGGTCTTGAATAAGCTAGTTTACGGTTCAAATCAGAAAATCCACGGCTTAGATTGGTTCTCTTGAATCTCACTTTAGCTAGTGTTTCCCGAAAGTGCCCAAAGAGAACAAAATAAGTAATTGTTTACCAAGCAGATCTCAGAGAGAGAGAGAGTTTGTTTTTATAGTACGACGGGGAAGCACTTGGCCTTCATCTCACCTGGTTACAAGATGAGATAAAGCCGAAGGTGGAGGCGCACTTCACCCGGAATCCTCAACAAACTGAGGCACTGGCTATCTTGCCTCTAAATGCCGGAACACAGCAATTTTAGAATTGCTGTTATGGCGACAGAATTAGGTAAGATGGTGGTAACTAGCCAGGCGGACTTTAACAAAGTCACCAACCAAATCAAGCACAATATATTATACTCCCCATGGGGATCGAACCCGGGACCTCTGGATCTGAAATCGGTGGTTTGAACGACTAGACCACAGAGGCGGTTAGATAGAGAGCGAGACAATCAAAATGACGCTACAATATTAACTGCTATAGTTTAGTTTCAGTTTGTAACCCTATATATAAACATGGTAAGATTAGTGTAGCAAGCAATTTTTTTCGCTATTTAAAAGACTAAAAAACTAAGTATAATGTACATGCGGCATAAGGGGCATGTCACATGCCCCTGTTATAACAAAAACTAGTAATATGCAGTGTTTCGGTTCTCATACTCACAGTCTTGAGTTTATTATAAGCGATGGAGAAGTATATAAAGTTGTCGATAAACTTGGTTCCTTCCAGTTCCAGGATATTGGGTATGTCGTTGTAGTCTAGTATCAGACGGCGGAGGTGATCGTATGTGGCGTCGTCACTCACTGGCTGAAGGGAGGTTATCTGAAAGGATTGATAAGGTTCAGATCAGAGAAAGAAACCGTATATATCATACCACCACCAAATCCAATCAAACTTTGAATAGGTAATAAATATATATACCTACCTAAGCATGAAACCATGATTTCGTCAAGTTTCAACGATTTAGCTTTTATCGTACGACGGGTTAGCTTGGCCTAATATCTCACCTGGTTACAGGTTGAGATAAGGCCGAAGGTGGAGGCGCACTTCACCCGGCATCCTCAACAAACTGATTAACTATAGTGATCTAAAGGTAAAACTAACTAATGAGCGGGGTTGACACTGTTTTTGTTTTTTTTATTCATAAATTAAGTTTATTTAAACCAACTAATGAGCGGGGTTGACACGGTTTTTGTTTTTTTTATTCATAAATTAAGTTTATTTAATTTATACTAGTAGAACCTAAATATGTATATGCTATGCCTAAAACAATGAAGAAGCTTGTTGAAAAACGACTACCATCAAACTTTCAAAACGAGTTTACTCAAAAACAACATTTGATTTTTTTGGTTTTTGCACGGAGGCGGCGATATGTGGTGGTGAAACTGGTCCTCAGGATAATGCTACAGCGTGTCGTCACACCGAATACGATACAAATAGACGAATAGTTAGAAAGAGGGAAGACAGTGCGACTCAGTAAAACTTTAAGAAAGAGGGTAGATCGTTGCCGACTTACTCGCTGAAGACTTCGACTCTCCTTAACGGCCACCCACACGGTACCTTACATTAGTAACACAACACAACTTCACTCTAGTTTCGAACCAAGATATAGTTATAATAAAGGTGTCATTGCTGTGCGCTCAACCACGGCGCTTATGACCACCAGATGACAGAAATACGTGCGAATTTCAACGTTTTATTTTTTTACGGTAAAACAAACATTAATTTTGAAAATCTAAAACATAGACCGTCGGCTGTATTCTGTGTTTATTTACTGTACAAAGTGTCAAGGCCTAATTGGGCGTAGTTATTGAATGGCGAACTTTTTTGGTACACATTTAGAGTCAACTTTGTTTTTTTTTCTATAGAGAAAATTTTATGTAATCGTGTTTTCGAAACACAAGCGTTCTAGCATCAATCCTGAACTATAACATATATTAATTTCAAAGTAAATGCAACAGTATTGTGGAATATATGATCGCTGAAGCTAAGCCATTTCACGTATCATAGACTCTTTAAGTTTCTTTCTAGTGGTCTATCCAACCGGCTCGGGCACCGGCGTCGATAATTCGAGAACTCGATTCATCCTTCATCATCCGCAGCAAAATTTCACTCATGTATGTGTCTATGTGCCAGTCTGAACGGTCTTCAGCCAGTCTCATCCAAGTTCGGCTTACGATTTTGGCAAAATCTCGGCGGTTTTACCGTAAAAAAACAAAACTTAGAAATACGCGCATATTTCTGTCATCTGGTGGTTATAAGCGCCGTGGTTGAGCGCACAGCAGTGTCACCTTTATTATTACTATACCTTAGTTCGAAACTAGAATAAAGTTGCGTTGAGTTGCTAATCTAAGGTAGGTACTATAGACCGTTAAGGAGAGTCGAAGTCTTCAGCGAGTAAGTCGGCAACGATCTACCCTCTTTCTTAAAGTTTTACTGAGTCGCACTGTCTTCCCTCTTTCTAACTATTCGTCTATTCGCTGTATTTGCCCGTCAAATATACCGAAATGTAATGAATCCCTTTGAGAAGGTCACTCACATTGTTGTATGACACGTTAAGTTTGACGGTGTTAGGTGGCAGATAGGTTGGCATCTCTGTCAGGTTCCGTAGTGAGCAGTCGACCGCCACCATGCCGGTCACCTCACCAGCTATCACCTCTACAAGCTCCAGCACGCAAGTGCAGTTTATGTTCGCTGGGACTATGTTGCGGCAGCTGGCGTTCAACTGGAATAAAGATTCGTTTTTTTTTTTATTGTACGACGAGGAAGCTATTGGCCTTCATCTCACCTGGTGAAAAAAAAAAAAAGAGTCACGACGAAGATCGAGGAATAGATACGTGAGCGTACTCCGAAGCGTAGAGTAATCTTTAGGTAACAACCAAAAAAATCCATCTGCTTGGATTTCACTGCTGAACTTGGAACTAGATCTTGAAACCCAACGTCTATATTAATATATTTACCTACAACCCTAATAGTACCTATCTTCTGTTAAGACTGCTCGCTTTATCGTAGGTCACTCGGCAGCGATGGTGTCTATACCATCTTTGTCTGTGAAGGTCATTACATTTCGCACTTTTTAGTCATGGCGCGAAATATGCAAACATAAATCACTAACCTCTTTCTGCACCCTGAGGTAGTCAATCTTGACGATCTCAACGTCCTTGAACCAGTTGAAGCTGAGGTCCAGCGCACAGTACGTGTCGTTGTAGTTGAGGAACGTTACTAGCGACGTCTCCATCGTCTTCTGGAAGTGCTTGCAGGGGAGGAAGTTGTTGCCTGCAATTTACATATCGATTTTGTATACAATATATTACTGTATACGCTCCCCAAAGTATTATAATAGAGATCCAAGTCATCAGCTGCCTTGTACTGTACGATACCGTGAACGGATAGAGTCGATCAGAATCCTCTTTTATTTAGCAGCACATAATTAGAGGTTTACATACATACCAAAGACGCCTGTTTTCCAAAGGGGTAGGTGACAGCGGATTTCCATTTATTACGCTCCTGGCACACCTCTGCCTCATTCGCTCTCATCACGTACTTCATACACACATGCTCGTGGGGTACTTCTGACCTGGGCTTATACAATTATAGATAGCGTTAAGCGCTTAGCCTTCACCTCACCTGGTGTTAAGTTATTATAAAGCCGAAAGCGCACTTCAATCGTAATCTTTAACAGATTGATTACTAGAAAGCGGTAAGCGCTTGGCCTTCACCTCACAAGGTGTTAAGTTATTATAAAGCCGAAGGCGCACTTCAATCGTAATCTTCAACAGATTGAGGACTAGATAGCGGTAAGCGCTTGGCCTTCACCTCAACTGGTGTTAAGTTATTATAAAGCCGAAGGCGCACTTCAATCGGAATCTTCAACAGACTGAGGACTAGATAGCGGTAAGCGTTTGGCCTTCACCTCACCTGGTGTTAAGTTATTATAAAGCCGAAGGCGCACTTCAATCGTAATCTTTAACAGATTGATTACTAGAAAGCGGTAAGCGCTTGGCCTTCACCTCACAAGGTGTTAAGTTATTATAAAGCCGAAGGCGCACTTCAATCGTAATCTTTAACAGATTGATTACTAGAAAGCGGTAAGCGCTTGGCCTTCACCTCACAAGGTGTTAAGTTATTATAAAGCCGAAGGCGCACTTCAATCGTAATTTTCAACAGGTTGAGGACTAGATAGCGGTAAGCGCTTGGCCTTCACCTCATCTGGTGTTAAGTTATTATAAAGCCGAAGGCGCACTTCAATCGGATTCGTCAACAGACTGACTAGATAGCGGCAAGCGCTTGGCCTTCACCTCAACTGGTGTTAAGTTATTATAAAGCCGAAGGCGCACTTCAATCGGAATCTTCAACAGACTGAGGACTAGATAGCGGTAAGCGTTTGGCCTTCACCTCACCTGGTGTTAAGTTATTATAAAGCCGAAGGCGCACTTCAATCGTAATCTTTAACAGATTGATTACTAGAAAGCGGTAAGCGCTTGGCCTTCACCTCACAAGGTGTTAAGTTATTATAAAGCCGAAGGCGCACTTCAATCGTAATCTTCAACAGATTGAGGACTAGATAGCGGTAAGCGCTTGGCCTTCACCTCATCTGGTGTTAAGTTATTATAAAGCCGAAGGCGCACTTCAATCGGATTCGTCAACAGACTGACTAGATAGCGGTAAGCGCTTGGCCTTCACCTCTCCTGGTATTCAGTTATTATAAAGCCGAAGGCGCACTTTAATCAGATTCGTCAACAGACTGAGGACTATCTTACCTCTAAATGGCATTTTCGGACGCTTGTAAAATGATTTATTATACTCACTGCAAATACTTGGAATCATACTGTCTTTGATTCCAAGCTACCAGCGTATGTTTACGGCGGTCTGACGACCTTAGTGGCTTCATGAAGGTTAATACGTACCTTCTGGGTAGCGAGCTAATTGTAGACCTAAACCATGTCTGTGTAAGTTTTTGAGGTCATGAGCTCACCAAGTTATAAAAATAAAAAGGTATTATGCAAGTGTACCTATCTATTTACCTGAGAGATCCACGGAGATCTTCTTATTGCTATGCACGAGGCTCAGCGAGAACTCTGTGAGGTTATTCGCTGAGGCGTCCAGAACAGTCAGATTGAAGAGATATGCAAACGGCCGCTGCTTCGACGGCTGCAGCTGCGCGCTGGTGAGGTTGTTGTTTGATATGTTGAGGCAGGCCACTGCTGAATACTTCGGGAACTGACCTGGAATGAGGTTATAAGTACCTACGTTACAAAAAATGGGCTCGGGCGTTGTTATATAAAGCTATTACGCCTACCCACATATTCAAAAATGAGTCATCAAGGCGTTGGATGACAAGAAATAATTTTACACCTGCCGGTGTCGAGATACATTGATAGGATAAATTTGCATTGTGTGATATGTTACCTAGGTACTGTTGATGTTCGTAGGCAACAATTATACAAAATAACATATTACAAAATAACATAATATTTCACCTTACCTATGCCATCTAGGTACCTCGATTTCGACCACAAAGTGTTAGCTGAACCGCTAACTAAGATAGCTTAGCGTGGGTACTAAAATATATCAATACCCAAAAGCCCACTAACATTTGTTTTTTTTTCAACACTGAGTCAGTACTACGGTACCGCCTCAGGTAATAAGAATACGCAAGAATAATCTTTTTCTAGTAGTTGCTGTAGGTAATTGGTATTCATGGTGGCAGTGAATATATATGAGGGGACTTACCAACAATTTTCCCAATGTGTCCATCAGTGAAAGCCATAGAGGCGAGCCGTCGGAACATGGCCTGGGAAACGTCCAGCTCGTCGATGGTTGCGTTAAGCACGTGCAGGTACTTCGTCGTCTTTTGTTGGGTAACTGGTAAATAACCATGTCATCAGTATACAAGATAATGGCACCTAGTTCATATAGCTGAATTTTTGCACAAGCCTAACAGCTCGATGTGGGTTCGATTCCCACCCAGGACAAATATTTATGTGATAATATTGATGTTTATTCTTTGTTGGGTGTTGTATTGTATTATAAGTATGTATTTACAAAAAAAGTATCGAAGTATTATATCCGTAATCTATTTCCCATCAAGCTTTCCTTACTTTGGGACTACTCGTAGATGGCGCGTGTAAAATTTACAGAATGGATATGTATATATTTATGTTTGAATTATGTTTTAACAGTCATTTCAGTAGTTGGTATTACTATCACATCGAAGAAAAAATTCGCACCCCTCATTACGCATGTGTACTTACCTATTGCGCGGTTGTAGGAAATTGAGATTTGTCTACACGCGCTATTAAATGATTTTTTAAGAACTTTAAAGTATTCAGTATTGCACAATGGACGGACCGACTTCGAAGTTCTTAAAAAAACAATTTATTAGCGAAAAGCGATCGTTTTTTTTTTATCTGATGACAATTAAATTTAAACTCATCTAACATAAAATACAGCAAAAGAGAATTTAATAGCTTTACTTACGCATATTCTGAAAGTACAACCTTAATTACTACTACTTTACTACCAAGTGCTGTTTTAGTTAGCATGTTAGACTACTGATCGAGAGGCGAGTGCAACTAGCCTCATAGCTCAGTTGGTACTAACTCTGCCTTCTGCGCTGTAGGCTGTGGGTTCGATTCCCACCCAGGACAAACATTTGTGTGATGAATATAGATGTTTGTTCTGTGTTTTGGTGTTGTATCATATAGTAAGTATGTATTAAAAAAAGTATTTAAGTATTCTATCCTTAATCTAGTTCCTATATTACAAGCTATGCTTAGTTTGGGGCTAGATGGCGCTGTGTAAAAATTAATGTCCTATAATAATAATATTTATTTATTTATTAAATCCTGCGAGCTGTGGCTTCATTATTTTTACAATTAATTTGAATGTTAAATTTTTCCGGCTAAGGCTCCTCTAGTGTCAGATATACCTACCTATACCTACATAGTAGGGATCCCTCTTCACGCGAGTCAGACTAACACTTGACCGCTTTTATTATTTTCTGAGATTCATTAACTTTGTATTTTATATCGATTACCCTTCAAATAAATGACATATGGTAAGTCGTTACCATACAATGGTCAGTAAACATGGAAAGCAATATTCTTGTAGATTATGATACCCCGACGATAACCGATTGACGTAGTAGGTAGGTACATGGTAGGGCAATTCGACAGTAGGTAATCACATAAGTACTTACGTATTTCAATAGCATCATGGTTTAGGAAAAACAAAAGGTAAGCTTTTTGCCGTTGAGTATGGTTTAAAACATATAAGCAACAGTAATTTTTGTATACTTCCTTGAATAATGGTTGCTTTTTTTTTATTGTACGACGGGAAAGCGCTTACTTTTCATCTCACCTTAAGGCCGAAGGTGGCGGCGTACTTCACCCGGAATCCTCAACAAATTGAGGAACTGGCTATATTACCTACCTCTAAATGCCGGAACACAACAATTTTAGAATTGTTATTATGTATGTTGGGATGCTAGTGTAAATATATTTATACCACACCATTGTTACTACACCACACCTACAGGTTGCGAATATTATTTTTTTTTACTTAAAGGGAGACTATGGATGGTAATGTAAATATTTTCACAAAATATACTAAGTTCTTCGCTCCAATCGTACCTACCTCTATCGAAGTCATACCCATTAGCGGGGGCTCATGGCTCATAGTCCATAACACTCATAGGAGGGATCATTTGATTGTATTGGAGGAATTTATACCATCACTGTTGGTAGGCGGTATCATGTAGTGTAGGTACTCAGTTATATGCTGGTGTCCACCTGCTACTGCATCCCTTAGTTGCCTCATACGATGATCACGGGAGTAAAGTGATGGCCTATATTCTTTGCCGACGCCGCTGCGGTTCTTCTTTCCTTACGAAACCGTTCATATCTTTTCACTGTGTCTTGTACACTGAACGTTTTTACGCGAACCCTATACGCTGGATTTAGATACTTTTTGTAAATATATATGATACAGTACTACACCCACACAGTAAGAACATCTATGTTTGTTACCAGGTGGGAATTGAACGTACCTACAGCGCAGAAGGCAGAACTACTGAGCTGAGCTGAGATGCCAGGCGTAGATACATTTATGAATCATCTGGCACTTGGTTTTTACCATACGAAAAATAAATAAATATGAAGGGACATTCATTTCACACAGCGCCATCTAGCCCCAAACTAAGAGTAGCTTATATGGGAACTAGATTACGGATATAATACCTACTTAATTATTTTTTTTGTATATACATACTTAGCATACAATACAACACCCAAACACAGAACCAACATCAATATTCATCATACAAATGTTTGTCCTGGGTGGGAATCGAATCCACAACCTACAGCGCAGAAGGCAGAGTTACTACCAACTGAGCTATGAGGCTTGTAATAAAAGCAAGCAAACATAGACACAAAACAACACAGCAGTGAACTAAGTTCACATCTGACCAATCACGTGACTTACTGGGTGGGTCAGTATCTACGTCTACATCATATCCTGAGTCTGATGCTGTCCTCGGGCGCGTTGGGAATAAACACAATCATTAGCAGAAGGATCTAATAAAAATCAAATTTATTTTTTTGCCTAAATAAGATTATGTCTATACAAAACTCTTGAATCGGACATAAGCAGAATCACGTCTTTTTCACATTCAAGGAATTACCTCCTATCACTAATCAGAGCGTTGATCTTATGAGGATCACCTTCTGGAGGGTAGTCAGAGACACGTTAATTATTTCTTTCAACACATGCTTTGTATGTAGGAATCTTTTCAATTGGCTCGCAACTTGACACGTAGGTAAAGTGTCATGTTGCAAGCGCACAGCATACATTGTACCCACCTACACTATTTGCTCCTCAACATTTAGCGCTTGAAGGATTTTCTGCGTAATACCATGGACGATATGTCTTCGTCCATGGTAATACCTAGGTACGCACAGCACACCCATGACGCAATTATCGACATGTCTTTTTCCGATGAAGATTACTTTTTAATGTAGCAATTAGTACGAAGCAATTGTAACAAAAGATGACACCCTCACACACCCTTGCACACAATAAAAAAGTCTCACAAACTCAACACACCCTAGTTTTATTTTATTTTATCTTATTGTTACTTACTTAATTATTAAATCTAGTGTAAAGCAAAAGCGAGATCTCCTAGCACAAGTATCTAAATCACATGTAATACCTACCTATTTGTATAGACTAAGTTAGAGAAATATACATTTGTATTTGTAAAGACGGTACTTTATAAAGTAGTTCTACCTACATCCTTAAAATCTCGGTTGTGAAAATTATAGACATTTCAAAATATCTTAAGAATTTAATTATATTACAAAAAAGATTCAGTCATATTACAGAATGCTGATAATATACCTATAATACATTTCGAAAGCACTTGGCTTTCGAAATGTATTATACTATATATAAATATATATATAGTATATTTCGAAGTGTGCGGCGCGCATGCTGTCTCGCAGAAAACTGCACCGAGTATCAAAATGCTGCTCGTGTGTAGGTTAGGTACCTGCGTAGTACCATTGATAAAATATAACTTAGTAATATTCAATAAAATGTTCAACTAACCTAACTATGTACAAAGGAATCAGTCAGATTACCTAAGGACCTTTAGAAACGGTCTATAGGCACCTACTCAACTGTTCCAGACCAGGGACGCTACCGCCGACGGCGAAGCCGATCTCCATTGGCTTAAAATTAGCTTCATGAGAACTAGAAACGATTTTTACCGTCAAATGTACTGAACGGATAGGTTTCATAACATGTGTACACTTTTGAGATGGGAAACGCCATTTTGGATATGACACATACCCGGTAGTAAAAATCGTTTTTAGTTCTCATGAAGCTAATTTTAAGCCAATGGAGATCGGCTTCGCCGTCGGCGGTAGCGTCCCAGTACCAGACGGAAGCGTGCCCAAGAAACTGGCTGCATTGCCACGCTGAATAGCTATTCAGCGTGGCAACGCAGCATAGCTAAGGAGATGGTTTTATCGATAAAATATTACTAAGTTACATTTTATCGATGGTAGTACATTCAGTACATAAGTGAACTAAAGCTTTTGCTGTATGCTTGCTGGTTGCTGCTCTGGTGTGCGGCTGGGTTTATAGGTCGGTATGTAAATTATGAAACTGAGTAGGTAACTACTATCTTAAAACTATTTATTACCGAACTATCTAATGGCCAGTTTGATTATATTGTACTCGTAGAACTACCATTTAGCTGCCAACTGGTCGGTACCTATTTATTAAATACTAGTTTTCATTATGTATAAGTTAGGTACTATTTCGGCCGAGTGTGTGTTGCCCACACAAACCAACGTAGTGCAGTAAGTAATACAATTTTTAAATGAGACCTAAAACCCATCTGAGGTCTCATTCAGAAACTGTATTGAGTATGTCATTTAAAATATTTTTTTAATTAAAAAAAAAAAGATGTAACGCCTATCTCGTCAGGCATATTAGTACGGTGCCAACTATTCTGCAGAAGAGACTTACTGTTCTGTCCCAAGGTCTCCTTCAAGTACGCACTGTCGATGTCGCAGCAGAAGATCGCAGTGTCGCCGACAGCGCGACACCGCTCGCCGGACTTGGGACAGTCGTCTCGCGACATCTTGAAACACTTGCCCATGTTGAGGTACTGCTCGATGGCTACGAGCGGCTCGGGCTCGACTGTTGTGGCGTGGGGTTGCTGGAACAGGTAACTTTATATGTTTGGGTTTTTTCTACTCCAACTTATTTTTATTTTTGTGGACGTGGAGACGGCACAAGCAACAGCCCACCTGATGCTAAGTGCATTTTCTGCCTTAGGTCCCTACTGCGTAGGTCACATCCACAAGGAACCTACGCGGCACTGCATTGCGCCCGTCAACTCAAAGCATAATCATACCCTACAAAAAGTAAGTAAAAGTAGTACTTCCCCGGACGAGCCCTTTCACAATTTTTTTCTACTAAACAATAGACTAATCAAGTAATCAAAGATGTTTTAGTCGGCAAAGTGCATTAAAACATTAATGTTCGGCCTGTTCGAAATTAATGTTTTTGGGTGCATAAAAACACTTGCAAGTACGAGAGCATTGCGTTGGTCTGTCGTTGCTTTTCTCAAATGGCGAACGGATTTTAATCCTATTATTCTGCATAGTATGGTAAATCATTATAAGTACAGTTTGGGCGATAGATGGCGCCATGTAAAGTGTCCAGTTTTTGTGTTTAGCGGTTGGGTCTTTGTAGTAATACCTACCTAGGTACTATACCAAGACCAAACAGTGTTTTGTATTGTTGTATCATATATAGTACGTATGTATTTACAAAAGTATTATATCCGTAAGCTAGTTCCAATATTACAAGCTATGCTTAGTTTGGGGCTAGATGGCGTTGTGTGAAAAACGTTTATCCTGTAATATTTATTAATTTATTTATATTAGCAAAACACTATTTATTCATATGGTGTAAGCAGAAATTATCGTATTTATTATCAAGTGTCTAAAACTTAGAAGATACCAAGCAGCTTGCCATACCAACCTCCCTAGGAGCCTCCCTGTGTTCCAGCGCTTCTTCAATCCTCGTCTCGATGCAGGGGACGTGGAGCGTCAGGTAGACCACCAGGATCCATAGTGTCGCCTGAGGACAATCAACGCGAAATGTACAGATGGGCGGACAAATGTTGCATAGCTTATTACCATTCTTGATTTTTTTGCCATTCATTTTGTAATAATGATATCAATACCAAGGTGTCCCTTTTCTGACGTCATTAGATACCTACCTACTGCACCTAGATAAAACATAAGGTATATATTATATGTTATACGTGACCCAAGGGCTGGCTCTTATTATGGCCAGCGAATAAGCATAGCTATTCAGCGTGGCAATGCAGCCAGTGTCTTGGGCACGCTACCGTTTGGTACTGGTCTGGAACAGTTGAGTTACCTATAGGCCGTTTGTAAAGGTCCTTAGGTAATCTTATTGATCCCCTTTGAACATAGCTAGTTTAATTGTACATTTTTTTTAATAAATGAATGGTTATACCTTATTTGAAGTAAGCAATCATAGGCTCACCAACAAATTTCCAAGTAGCTACGTAAACTACTACCTACTTTTTAGGTTAGGCACCCAACGGGTGCCATCTAGACCCTATTGCTAAGTCTCCGCTGTCCGTCTGTCGATCAGTCAACGGACTATCATGCACCGTAATAGGTTGACAGTTGAAATTTTCACAGATCAATTGCTCCCACAACAATACAATTTAAAAATATAATAAAAAATTAAAATTAAAACAATAAACGTGATATTTAAACTATTATTATTTTAGGTCTATCGTGAGAGTAGTAGGTAATGCCTTAATAGTTTAAGCTTTAGGGGATAACAGTCCTTCAACACAAATACAAAAAATCAGCCAAACGCATCCACACAAAAGCCCCAGAACACTTATAAAACAGCATGTTGTGTGCACATTGTGCGTCGCAACCCTCGGGTGTCCGTGTCCGAATCGAACTTGGCAGTTTCATTCAAAGTCACTATGTGTCAAGTGGACCGTCCTAATTATCTGAGGCAGAGTCCTGCCTGCGGTCAATTGTCCAATGGGTCATTTCCTCAGGCCCAAGGTAGACTGGAAATATCCGTAGTCGTAGTCATGCCCAGTTAGAATAGAATTCTACCTATCTATATGTATCTATCCTTAGTTGGTTGGTGGGATGACATTGTTTAAGTCCGCCTGTCTAGCTACTACCATCTTACCTAAGTCCGTTGCCATAAGAAAAATTCTAAATTGTTGTGTTCCGGCATTTAAAAGGTAAAATACCTAGCAAGGTCCTCAGTTTGTTGAGGATTTCGGGTGACCTCCCGTCACCTTCGGTCTTATCATAACTTGACACCAGGTGAGACGATGGCCAAGCGCTTCCCCGTCCCCGAAAAAAACGTGTGTGTGTACCTATGTACGCACGTAAGAAGACAAAAATAACTAAATATTAATGTAATAATAAATAATAATAATTAGTAATGTATTTGTAATGTTGTAAAATAAAATAATATAAAATCTATTAACCCACTAAAAAAAGTTTACAATATTTTTAAAAAATTACGAATACCTACTTACAATCTATTGATATTCACAATACAATACAATATTCTTTATTGAACACCAAATGTAAAAAAAATTATGAACTAATTCATCTTACAAAAAAAAATAATGCACAATGGGCGGTCTTATCGCTAAAAGCGATCTCTTCCAGACAACCTTTGCATGGACAGAACCAGGAAGATGTAAATATGGACATATAGGCGCACAATAAAATATTTGGAAAAAAATAAATAAAAAAAAAACGCAGTATACTAAAAACTAGCATCCGCAGATGATAATAATAATACAAATTCCAATACAATATGCACATGTATAATTTAAAAAATTACGATCGATTTTTATGAATTTCTTATCATTTGTTATGATTATGACATCACATTGCAACCCTCACGCACAATGGTAGCTCCGCATTTCAATTACTTCTATGTATCGTAGGCTACACTCCGGCTTCAGACGTTTCGTAACTAAATGTAAAATATTTTTTCCCTTCACAACCTCGGCAAGATTTTGTTTATCATTCGAAATGCGAGTGCAAAAGTACATTTTTATGAAATGACAATGATGTGGAAAGATTTAATTAAATTCGAACCTTCCAATTCAATTACTTTCTACAACGCCAGTGCACTTTTATGTCAGTGCGCCAACCTCATTTTTAGATCAATCGCATTGGCCAACACAACTGCATGAAAAAAATAACTGTTTAAAATTTCCTCCATTTTTTTAGCTCTGTTATAGTTTGTTTGTAAATGTTCAAGAATCATCTTGAATACTCACTCTTATTCTTCGTATATTCGAGGAATAAGAGGTATTCTTGAGGAGGTAGGTACTAGGTAGGTGGGTATTAAATGAAGCCGCGTTATAATTTCATCAGATCAATATTTACTGGATCACCGCCAGATTGCCACTAATAACGTTAGATAGGTTTAAATCTATGTTTACAATTCCACCACACGGTTGTGATTATGACTCAATCCCACCATGTTTACGACATTTAGCATAACATGTTGTCGTATAACTAGGAAATACTTTATCTATACAGTTGGTATACCTATTCGTTACGCTAAATGTTTAGATGGCAGTTGTGGCAGCCCGGCAAGTCTGTGCCACAGAATTATACTATGGTCTGGATTGCACTACTACTTCAGTGCGGGGCTGCTTCTTTATAAGTCGCAAGTCCGACCCCACATATTGGAGTACTGTTGTCACCTTTGGTCAAGAGCACCTGAATACCAGCTAAAGCCGCTTGACTCGGTTCAAAGACGAGCTGTGAAATGAAATGAAATCATTTATTTGCATGTGAGAATTGTTGACGATGACGATCATACTCACAAGAGGTATTGAACCTTTAAGTCTCGGGAGAGAATTTTCCTCCCTGAGTGTGTTCTTCACCTTGTATATTGGGTGTATTGTGGTAGGAATTGTTCGATATGGTGCCTGCTTTTTATCATCGCACCGCTCGCCATCGACCGAGATTCCATCCACACACTTTGAACACAATGCTGACGCGGACCGTAAGGTTCAAGAGGAACTTCCTCCCGCGAACTATTAAATTGTGGAATGATCTCCCTGCTGAGGTTTTCCCTGCTAGCTACAGTATGGGGTGTTCCAAAATGGGTGTTTTGAAATGTTTATAGGATTGGCAATGCGCGAGAATGCTTCTGGTGTTACGAGCGTCCATAGGCGACGGTAGCCACTTTCCGTAAGGTGGGTCCGTATGCCTGTTTGCCACCTTAGTACTTAGTATAAAAAAAATGGGAACTAGGTTACCGATAGAATACTTATATAGGTACTTACATAGAATGCCTACTTACACACTTACATACTAACACAGGCACAAGTAATAAGTTTTTTTTTTCATTGTTGTGCGACAGAGAAATTGTCCTTCATCTCACTTAATTTTTCAAGTTATATTATTATATCTTGAAAAATCGTGATGAATGAAATGAAAATGATGAGATGAAATGTGAATGAAATGTGTCACCCGGAATCCTCAACAGTCTAAAGAACTGGCTATCTTACCTCTAAATAAAAATAAAAATAAAGTTTATTTCAGATAACAAAGATCCAGGGTTAAATGCCGGACGACAACAATTTTTGAATTGTTGTTATGGTGACATTATATGCAAAAGGTATATATTCAATATTTACTATATATTGCATAAATATTGTTATCCAGTCCTTATTTATTTATACAGTTGTATCAATAAGGTTGATACATATATGTTGTTAAAGTTGTATCAATATTTTTTTTTTCCCAAATATTTTATTGTGCGCCTATATGTCCATATATATATCCTCCTGGTTCTGTCCATGCAAAGGTTGTCTGGAAGAGATCGCTTTTAGCGATAAGACCGCCCATTGTGCATTTTTTTTTTTTTTTGTTAGATGAATTAGTTCATAATTGTATTTACATTTGGTGTTCAATAAAGAATATTGTATTGTATTGTATTGTAATAAGGTGTACGACATGGGGAGCAATAGCACACTGAGATGGGCAGGCAGCAGCGTCTATCTAAGTACCTAACAACATTACCGCCTGCCAAGCGTATTGCATGCTTTGGAGGAGATTCTTAGGACAGGATACACTTTTCCATATTATTTTGATTTTAATTTGTTTTTATGAATTACATTTGTTATTTCAAAAACAATTGAACATAGGCACTTCACTAAAAACTTGAAAATAACTCGTATAAGTATAAGGTCATTGGTTCATATATTTTTGAAGTTGGTTCCGAATTTGAGCCGGAATCCCACCAAATAATATCTGTTGGTACGAAATCGTCGTCGAATGCAAATCGGACCTCAATAGGCTGAGATATTGGTTTGCTCTGCAGGGACCAAAACTACATAAAAAATATATAATCGTATTTTCACCAAAATAAAATATGCCCAATGCCTTATGCCTTACGACTATCGACCAAAAATTTCGAAAAAAATTTGCTAATCGGTTAAGAGCTCGCGGAGAAATCGATGGACATAGGTATACACATAGATAAATAAAAAAAAAAACATTGGCACTCCGGGAGTGCCGACAGAAGTGAAAACTTGAAGTTTGTCGATCTTTGCCGAGAGAACAGCTGAGATTGTTAGATTGATAGGTACCAGATAGGTACATCTGCTGGATAGATATTTCGTACCTCTAACCCAACCAAGGTTCAGAAGTTGGTTAATACCATAAAAGCATCAGAAACTGGATAATACGATAGTATCGCTTTGTGGTAAGGTAATTAATAGTCACGAAAAATAGACTCGTTATAAACGTCAAGTAAACTTCCACGGAGGCCAGAGGGTTATCAAAAAGGTTGCGTACTGACTATTCACTATCGATATTGGCTCTGTGAGCAAACCAACTTATACCTACGTCAATATGTGTACTAAGACGTCAATAAACAAAGCAATTTATGCTCCCCATGCGTCCTATTCGATGTTTGAGGGCAAACATCACCGATCCAAACATGCCTACTTGAGCAAGGCCCACCCTTATTTGCATGGTTTTTCCATGATATGAATTGTTATCAAATACGCTGCTGCTTAGATTATTAATAACTCAATAATCTAAGACACTATGACTATGAGACTATGTACTTTTTTTTTGTTGTGCGACATTTAGGTGCTTGGCCTTCATCTCACCTGGATGTTCAAGTTTTGATAAGGCTGAAGATGGAAGCGTACTTCACCCGGAATCCTCAAAACGCTGAGGAACTGGTTATCTTACCTCAAAATGAAAATATAAAACAACAATTTAAAAATTGTTGTTATGGCTACAGGCTACGACTTAGGTAAGATGGTGGTAGCTATAGGCGGACTTAAACAAAGCCTCACCACCAACCAAACCCAGTACAATATTGTACTCCCCTGAGGATCGAACCCGGGATCTCTGGATCTGACACCGGTAGGCGAACCACTAGACCACAGAGGCGGTTAGAATACATACACCGCTTCGTTTTTCTAAACTATTGTGATGGTTCGTTGTTTTTTTTTTTCAAGCGTTCGACCAGCTCACTTGAAATACCTACTCTCTTCACTGCGGACTTGAAGACTGACTGGTGCGGAAAAACAGACAGGACACACAGTTCAATTCTTAACCAGTACCAATGCCCATTGTATATTTATATTTTTTTAAGTAAGCCAGCTTTATTTTTAAGATGTGCAACAAAGTATTTTCATTCCTTTTCATTCATTCATTCAATGATATAGGTAGAGGCACATCCAATAATCTGTGAAATGTAATTAATATGTAATATGTATAATATGTAAGTAAATCCGTTTTCGGCACAATGGAACATCTACAAAGGACCGACGGATGGGACTAGCAGACGTACGGAAGGTTTTCCGTACGTCTGCTAGTCCGATGGTGGAAAAGAGATGGAGAGATTTTTAGCAAATGTTAAAGTGAAATTATTGGTTAGGTACCTACCAATCACTAACAGTCCAGACCAGCCGTATTTTTATTGGACCGTCTTAATTTTAGCATTTTCGTAACTATTACAATAGATTATAAGATAATATATTTTAGCTTTTTGCATTAAAAAAAATAAAAATCACGACTTTTTTCCGTTTTGAGGATTTACCTCTGATGACTACTCAGAGTAGGCCAGAGACAAATATTTATGGAGCAAGCTTGGGAAAGCGCGAGAGCCTGCGCTGGGGAAGGTTCTCGCACATCCAGCAATTCCGTTGACGGCGCGGCGGTAGACCACTAGGAGTAAATTACATCTAGGTATTCCAAACGTTACCTTCGAAGTATAAATTATTAGGCTAAGATTTGACTTCCGTTACAAGATGGCGTAGGCGAGTAAATTACATCTTGTATTATCTCCAAGCAAATATCAGACAGAACAAGGTTTTTGACTGTTTGCACATAGCAATCTCAGTCTCGTTATGTCGTGTGTTAACACATCCGTTCCATCGTCTAGCCATAGAGTATGTAGCTCTTCATCCAGAGGTCCTGAGTTCAAATACCGGGTACATATTTGTAATATTTGTTCCCAGTTCAAACCAAACTGCTAGATTGGTTTGTTTTGAACTTTTGGACATCGAACACCTGATGCTTGAATCACCTGATTAATATATTATGTACATAGGTATAGGGGTACTTTATCATTGTAATGTAGATACATAAGATACAGTTACGTTACCTACCTAACATAAATGTATTTATTATAAACCTTCTCAAATAAATAGGACGGTTTTAAGTTCCTCGCGATCATTTCAGCCCGTTAATCCCACTGCGGAACAAAACATCTTCTGGGAAGGCTCGCTGCATAGTAGACCTCATTCTTGATCGAGCCCACAACCTACAGCGCAGAAGGCAGAGCTACTACCAACTGAGCTGTGTGAGCTGTGAGGCTTATTGATTGTTGATGTGTACGACACAATATACCCAGGGGGAGTGTAATATTGTGCTTGGTTCGGTCGGTGGTTAGTAGAACTTTGTTTAAGCCCGTATCTTACATAATTCTGTCGCCATAACAACAATTCCAAATTTGTGTTCCGGGTTTATCAGTTCCTCAGACGCTTGAGGATTTCGCGTGAAGTGCGCTTCCACTTATAGCCTTATTTAACTTGTAAGCCAGTTGAGATGAAGGCTAAGCGCTTCCCCGTCGTACAATAAAAATAAAAAAGTCTTGACCCACTTGACCACTTAGCTCTAAAAAAATTATGATACCTATATAAATTGACAAATAGGTAAGAATTCCCACTGGTGCCATTAAATTTCAATCAGTAGATACCTATTGCCTAGGTACCTGCATTGCATACAAAGTTGATAGAAATCGAAACTTATTAGGTGAGTAGGTACCCAGTACATATACATACCTAATTATGTATGTAACCTACCTACTTTTATACCATTAGAGAATCATTCAATCACCGCGAGGTCAACGTCCTTGCTTGCAGTGATTACGCCTGTACAGCTACCTACCTACCTACAAGCTCGCAAAAAATGTTTTTTGCTCGTATTCACATCTTAGCCCGGCCTAAACAAGCTATTTTATAATGGAAGTTACCTACCTACCTACTTACTTACAGATTGATATGTATGTCTGCTTATAAATTTAGAAATTGATATATTTTTTGTAATGTAGGTATCACATGGTCATGGTCGTGGTCATAAGAAGTCTGTAGTGGGTGAAATCACTTTGTTTGATGAAGAACAGAACTGTTTTTTTACTATGAGATCACCTGTCATTGTACGCTTTTGTGTGTTGTGATGCATAGATTGTACCTAGGTAGGTTAGTACCAACCTAGTAGGTGTAGGTGTAGGTACCTAGCCTAAAAGGTAAGTATCCGAATTAACAAATAAACATCTTTATAGCTTCATACTTCTATTCAGCTCTATACCTATTTTAGTACTTACAGGAAAATTAAACATCACAAATAAAGTGGAGCCAAAGCGTGAATTAATAACCGTTTTTATCTGGTAATTAATTACTCACTGACCAACCTAATTTGATAATAATTAATTATTGCCCTTATGTAGTTAGGTAGAAAGAAAGAAAAGGAATTTATTTACCCAATCAAAAAATAACAAAATTATACATAGCTTAAACTAACACAATCTAAGTTACACTATGACGAACTTTATATCTAACTAACTTATATCTAACAGATTTATTAATTATCTAACAAAATTTAAATTTGGGTATAAAGGTACTTTGACACATCTTTGTTGCAGAATCGAGCATATTGCAGGTCCTTATTTGCAAGTGGCGTCACGACGACGACACGACAAGTAATTTACAGATATGTAGATATAGTTACACAATTTTTAGGTAGGTACCTATAGTAAATAAGTTATGCAGTTAAAGGTACATTAGACAATCATAAATAGGTCAATAAAAAACGTCAAAAAAACTCAGATACATAGGTATACTGAATTTCCACAAAGCAACCACTGTTCATTAGAAAAAAAACGAAAATCAAATTCAGGAAATATTTCAGGACATTAATTTAACACAGTGCCATGTAGCGCCAAAGTAAGCAAAGCTTGTAAAAATATGTGAACAAGATTATGGATAAAATATTTGTACCTATACTTTTTATTTGTACATACAATAATACAACACCCAAACATCTACATTCATCACAAAAATGCTTGTTCCGGATGGGAATTGAATCCACAACCTACAGCGCAGAAGGTAGAGCCACAACCATCTGAGGCTTGTCGATAGTCAATAGGAACCTAGGTATAGGTACGTTACGTACTACGAAACCCACTACACACATGAGTAAAACTATTAATAAACCTTATTACGTCTATTTATAAGTTATAATAAAATATTCGTGTTTGTTTCATAAATCAGTCTTCATGCTGCGAAGGACACCGCAATGTAAAAGTAGGTGGGTGTGTATAACAAAGCGACTATTGTTCGTAACTTCATACACCTAGATAACGCTATTGTTTAGCTATGTTTAATCAATATTGTCGCTCATTACGCGAACTTGCCTAACGTGGAGTAATTTTCTATTTATATCTGGTACGTGGTAGGATAAGTACTTATAGAACAACCATAGCGTCGGATTAATGATAGGAAATAGGTCAACACTCGTAGCAATGAATTAATCTGATATAAAGTTTTTGGCGAGTCAAAATCAAAGTTTTTTGTTTAATGTGGTGTCCTAGGCATGGACTAAGAAACAAAGGGTAACAGACAAAACGCTGGGACGATGAGATTAAAAAAGTGGTCGGTCCAGAATGGATACGACTAGCAAAGAATAGAGAAAGGTGAAAATCTTTTGAGGAGGCCTTTGTCGAAAGACAAGCTGTTAATATTTGAGTGTAACTGATTGCCGAAAACTACTATTTACCTAACAATATTTTAGACATAACCAAAAATATTTTATTTTATTTTTATAAAGGTTTGAATTAAGTATATATAGTAAGACCACATAACCACATAAGCGTCGTAGTGAGGATACGGGAGACATAACCTACTTGTTTTCTTTTGTTAGACTAGAAGTTAAAGTAAAGTATCAAACTCACGACTTTTTCCGCTTCGAGGTTTCACATCTGATCATGATCACTACTCAGAATGTGGATCGTATGGGGTTACTACTAGCTAGGGGATAGGCAGAGGCACTTCCAAAATTACGTTCGGCAGTTGTAAGCCCATCGCTGCTAAGCGGAACACTAGCCTAGTGACACTAGTGACACATTTGGAGGTAAAAAATATTGGATACTTTATTTGTATAGTCTCGTCATTAAGTTTGTTGTTACAAGCAAATACCGCATACAAATTAAACTGGAACAGAACTAACTGGCTACGATAGTTATATCATTATTATTATTTATATATTATTGTTATTCTATTAAGATTCGAGAAGTTAGTCCTTGAATTATATCTGGTTTTTATCTGCGTCAACGTGTTCTGAACAAGTATTAACACTAAGTGTAAAGAAATACCTATGCTCTTATCAGCTATGAGTGAAGTCGCAATTTTGATCTCAAATTTTACAAAAAACTTTTTTTTTTTTGTGTACGACGGGTAATCACTTGGCCTTCCACCAACCAAACCAAGCACAATATATTGTACTCCCCAAGGGGATCGCACCCGGGAAATCTGGATCTGAAGTCGGTGGATTGAACCACTAGACCACAGAGGCGGTTAAAATCTGAAATTGTAATGTTATTTAAATACATGTAACTACTAGCACAGTTTTTACGACTCCGGAATACTGCTAGGCGCTTCAACAGTTTTATTACACCACGCAGTCAAGATTAAAGGCCAATTAAAGAGCAGTTAGAACGGTTATGTTGCGACTGGTGTTATTTGCTATGATATTAAGTCAGATTTGATGACTTGACGTGATTTATTCATATCGCACACATCAAAATGTAACACCTTTCTGGCAATTAGTTTTTGTAATATGTTTACTTATTGCTCTGCCCCCTCAGCACGGGGAGGAGATAAAAATTTTGTCCTCTGTTTTTATCCACCTTGTCAGAGCATTTTGTCTCCCGATGGTGGATAAAAACAGAGGACAAAAATTTTATCCCTGCCCCGTGCTGAGGGGGCTGTTAAACGACCTTCATACTGAGTATAAGGGGTAGGTATTAAGTATTTCGTGTGCAACAAACTAGTTTAGTAGAATAAACTTTTTTCATCATTGTCATAATATTTTGATAAGTGAATAGAGTACCTAACATAATAGTTTTCACGTGGTTATCTTGATATTCAATAAAATTATTATGGTATTTTAAAAGGTTTGTATCGGGTTTTTATCCTGATGTACCAGACATATAAATTAGGTAAGAAGAAAGTTTTGATACTGACTTAAATAAATAAATATGACAGGACATTAATTTTAAACAGCGCCATCTAGTCCCAAACGAAGCAAATATTGTAATATGTTTTTTTTGTAAATGCATATTTATCATACAATACAACACCCAAACACAGAACAAACATCAAGATTCATAACACAAATGTTTGTCCTGGATGGGAATCGAACCCACAACCTACAGCGCAGAAGGCAGAGCTACTACCAACTCGGCTGTGACTGTGCGTTACCTACTTACAAACAAGTCAGTTTAACCGTACAATGTTTTATAATGTCGATCTATTTATAGACATTTCGAATAATCTATACGGTATTGGTTACGACCCAGTATAAATATAAATTAACTACTAGTCTTTACTGATTGAATAGCTTGATTGTCTCCATCAAATTATCTAATTGCTGGTGTCGCAGGTCGACACTTGTCAGCTCAATCACACATTGTAATAATACTTGCAAAGTTTCATGGCAAACCTACTTTTATAAGTAATTTAGACGTTATTTACAAACATTTCACTATGCAGAAGAGACACCAGGATAACATGAGTATAAGAGTGCTTTTTTTATTTAAATTTTACTAGTCTTTACTGATTGAATGGCTTTATTGTCTCCATCAAATAATGGTATTGCTAGTGTCGCAGCCTGCAACCTGCGACTCACAGGTAGAAACTTGTCAGCCTAATTAATGCATTATAATGATTGTTGCAAAGTTTCATGGCATACCTACGAGTACTTTTATAAGTAATTTAGACGTTATTTATTGACATTTCACTATGCAGAATAGACACCAGGTTAGCTTGTGTAAAAGATAGCTTTTAACATTTTATTTTTATTTAAATTCAACTAGTCTTTACTGATTGAATAGCTTGATTGTCTCCATCAAATTATCCAATTGCTGGTGTCGCAGGTCGACACTTGTCAGCTCAATCACGCATCATATTAATATTTGCAAAGTTTAATTTCATACCTACTTTTATAAATGATTCAGAGGTTATTTATTAACTTTTTATGCAGAATAGACACCAGGATAATTTGTTTGAAAGAGTGCTTTTAAACTATAATGTTTATTTAAATTTTACTAGTCTTTACCTACTGATTTAATAGCTTGATTTTCTACATCAAATTATCTAACTGCTGGGGTCGCAGGTCGACACTTGTCAGCTTAAACACGCATAATAATAGCTGCAAAGTTTCATGGCATACCTACTTTTATAAGTAATTTAGAGTTTATTTATTAACATTTGACTATGCAGAACAGACGCCAGGATAATATGTGTGAAAGAGTGATTTTAAACTGGATTCTGAATAGAAATTAAACGAGATTAAAATATAATAGGTACTATAGGTAGGTACATACATAGATATTTAATAAATACAACGTATTAAATTAGCTCTTACTGTTTTTATTATTGTTAATGTTATGATTTATGGTATTATAGCATTGTGTAAGTTATGATGATGAAATTGAAAGCTATTTTAAATGCATGGGATAAGTAGAAATCGAGTCCATTACTCTGATAAGACTTAGAGTGAAATACGTCAGTAGGCAAATTTAAAGGTTTGAGATAAAAAAATTACCAATAAATTTATTATAGCAACAATGTTAAGGATTTTGTTTGAGTCCGCCTGGCTAGCTACCACCATCTTACCTGATTATGTCGTCATAATAATAATTCTATGTGTTCCGGCATTTATAGGTAAGATAGCCAGTTCCTCTAGTTGAGGATTCCGGGTGAAGTGCGCCTCCACCGTCGGCCTTATCTCAACTTGTAACCAGGTGAGAGGAAGGCCGAGCGCTTCCCCGTCGTACAATAAAAATTGGTTGTTATTATTAGGTAATTACATGTAATGCTTTGAATTATTTATCCTACTACAGCGTTCATTTGGTATGTTTAGTCATCTTACAAAAACAACCTACCACCTACTTACCATCATACCTACTACTTACGTCATTTCTATGTTCCGTGTCATCTTCTGAAATATTCTTATTAATAATTATCATGACATGACATATATCATAACAAATTACTTTACTTTACATTCTTGCAATATTATTCCAATTACATCATCATTATTTAATTTACCTACTACACCGCGCCGCAAGGTGATGCTGTAGATTTACAATACTAATAATAAGTATTTATACTGAATCCAGCTTACATTTCTAATAATTATAATATTAATTCAGTTATTTAAAATGTTTTTTTATTGTCATAAAGTACATTTATTCAATAAATTAACAAAATAAATTAAAATTAAAAAACCAAGTACAAAGGAATCAGTCAGATTACCTAAGGACCGTTACAAACGGCCTATAGGTAACTCAACTGTTCCAGACCAGTACCAGACGGAAGCGTGCCCAAGACACTGGCTGCATTGCCACGCTGAATAGCTATGCTAATTCGCTGGCCTAAATAAGAGCCAGCCCTTGGGTCACGTGTCGCCTCAATCAAAAGCCCCGCAATATTTTTGAAAACCCGGAGGGCACCGGCTCCCCACGGACCCAAGGTCTCCACCCCAAAAGGCTCAAATAGGTAAGCTCTTTAAAATGTTAATATTGGTGTTCTTAAGATTATGAACTTGGAAACAGGTAGGTACATATTATTAGATCATAACATTTTTATCAAACACGGAATTTTTCTTGACTTTATACGGACCACGTGGTTGCGTCAAGGATGTGGTGTGTTAAGGAACGGATACATTCCAGTAGGAGTGGTCGGCCGGTTATCTCGTTCTATATTTACATTACCTACCTACAAGCCGCAGACATAATGGTTATCACGTCTTTATGAATTTGATCAAGCGTTTATGTTTACGATGGTACCTTTCTAAGTAAGTATTAGGGAAATGTATGGATGGAGGCAATATTTTATCTGTGCGTATCTGTTATATCGATGTTGCAGATATATTTTGTGTCTGATCAATGTTTGGGGTGAATTTTATCACTGATGTAAGTATTTTAGTCAGAATCTGGGTTGTTGCCAGAACATATTTCTTTGTCTCATGGGCGTTTACAAGGAAAATAAAGGAATGAACCCGATTCATTTCTTTTAACTGCATCATAAAGTAATTGTAGAATACGCAGGTGAATCATTTCCAAGAAACATTATGCTGCTGTATGTTAGGTACAGGAAAAAGGAACCTATTATTTTTCAATAAATGACACATTAATAAACGTGATAACACTACTACTTGCTATGGTAAATATTAATAAATAGGTCTAAAAAACTTAATTTATTAAATTCTAATTCTAAATAATTATTACTCACGTCAAAAAAATTACAGCACACTATTTTCATTTTCACAAAAATCACACATTCACAGATAACTGACACTAAATATTTTGAGGCACTTACAAACACTGTTGCATTGGTAAATAGCGATTACTAGCAACTTTCCAAGTCTATCGGAATCTAAAAAATGCAGCGTTTGCGCGCCACTGACGCTCGGCTGGCGATCGCACCATTTTTCACTACACAGATAAAAATATTAATATTAGCGCAATCTGCAATATTGGAGACGATCACAAAACTTTCGACGTTTCCCGCACAAAGCACATGTAGCGAGCAAGTCTAATTCGGACGACACCAACTTGGCAAAACTACACAACACAAAAGTGAATAGTTTACCAGCGTACTGTCTGTACCAACGTGCATAGCTACGTTCGTATAGGGCTCTACTGCTGTTGCGTGAATGAGACGGACAGTGATACGATGCTGCTTTGAAGGGAACAAGTGAAAGGGATGATGATAGTAACGGAAACTCCGCGTTCCAGTATTCCCGTTTGAGATTTTGTGTGTTGAGGTATAGCGTTGCAGTAATGTCTGTTTGCCTGGTCAGTGGTGGTCTGAGGTAGTGGTCATCAGATGGATGGCGTTCGGATATGATCTCTAAACACAAAAAAAAAATATATACTGTACTTAAAGAAAAGAGACGGCATATTTCTATAAATCTCTCTACCTATTCGAAATTATGTTATCATACGCAGCTGTGTCACTGAATGCTGCGATAGTGATGACTGATAAGAGAGTTGAAGTTATAAGATTCTTTGTCTGCGATGCAGGTTATGAACGAAGTTTTTAAGAACTGCACTACAAGCACAACAAGTTAAAAAAGTCACAAGTACACGATTCTTCCAATTTATTTTCCAAAAGAATGGCATTTCGTATTTTCGTATAGTTATTTATATATGTTTTACTTATTAACCTAAGTACCGATAAAAAGTAAAGAATATCTAAAAGTAACAAGTCATTAAACGATTAATGAATTATGAGGTAAGTAGGTAGGTAAACATATTATTTTCGGATGTTTCATGGGTAGGTTTGGTATTCATATTTATCGTGTTATTCACGTTTAATTGTTCCCGACGACGTTTCCCGTAAAATAATTTAAAGTAATGGTGACTAAACGTGAAAGTTAAAAATAAGCCTATTAGAACCTATTTCTTCAATTGAATCTAATTTCTTTGGGATGGTAAGGAACTGGCGCATCACTATTTTTCAAAAGTTTTTGTAGGTAGGTAACGTATTATTATTTCATGCTGGTCCTGTGACTACTAGCCAAATTCTATTTCGAGAACGTAAAATGTGCATCATCTCTTCATATAATAAGAAAGTAATGTAGGTAGTACGCTTTCACCGATATATCAATGTTTTTGAGATCCCCAAGTAGGTAATTTAAAAAAGAAGTTCCCAATGAATTATTATATTTAGGCCAAATTAAACCTCAGCTGGGAAGTCTCCTTCCTGTTTCCATATTTAATAGTTTAAAGAAGTAGTACTTACCCATGTAGTTAGCGCCTACGTAAATTAAATAACTAAGCACAAATCCATTTGCTTACTTTTTATAATGATTCTATTGCTATTGCAACCGCCTTTTATCACTGACCCGAGCCGTAGTACCTATAGCTTACAAGATACTGCTATTTATTTTATGCCCGAGCGTAGTACAAACTTACTTAGTTAAATTATATATTATGTTAATTTATAATATGAAATAAAAGTAAATGTAATGACAAATATATTTTTTATGTACTATCTTAAATCTTAGTGCACCCCTACACCACCTGAAATTGCGTAGTTTTTTGTCAATGTCTACACATACAACGAACTTAAATATTAGAAAAGCTCGCAGCATCGTATCTACTGGACCGGACTATATTCTCGTCGCATTATTTATTTTCTAGAACTCTCTGTAGGTGTGTGTACATGATCATAAATGATCGTAGGTTTCAAAATCAAAAAATATTGTGAGCTGGTCTTACATAGGATACCTACATCTTACATTTTCATAACTTCATTATAATCATCCTAACTCGTTGAGTGCTGCGCGACCCGCTCTCTATGTACTTATAACACACCGTGAAGGTTTTACAGCACCCATCGGCAAATGTCAGGACTTTGATTCACAGAAAAAACTTCTGTTTATCACACATATATTCCTCTCTACTTAAATCATTAGTTAGTAAGAAATGGAATGGAACTCGTTGCCCTCGTCAGTTTTTCACTCAACAGTACAGAGTAAATAGGGTTCCATTTAGACAAGCGTGCTCCATCTGAGGCTGCTAGGCCACGTCTTTAGGTACTTGTTTTTTGACTGCCTTTTTTCTAATGAAAAAAGGCAGTCTTATAAGAAATGACCAGCAGTTCCGCAGACCCATAAAAGTCCATAAAACGCGGCGCAATTATTGGCTAGCCGTGATTTCACGGGGCACGGCGCGCTTATCAGCGTCGATAAGGAGCCGATCGGTGAGCAGTGTATGTAGGACGCACTTGTATTTGTGCCGCAGTCGTAGTGTTAAACAGGGTAGGGAAATGGAGAAATAGCTACACTTGACAAATCCTTTCTTTTCGTAGCTGTCACAGCGTAGTACAGTACGTTACGTTGAAGCGTAGTACGTTACGTTGAAGCATGTCGGACTTTAGGAGTCACCAATCAATCGGGAGCCCGATTCTACTAAACCAAGCTCTTCACTATGTCAATGGTACCATCGCAAATTGGCTATTAGAATATCAAAAGGCTTTATAGTGGTAATTCCGCGACGATACCATTGTCATAGTATAGCGATTGATTAGATAGGATCTGGGCCTTGGTCGTCTGCAGCTTATCATTGGTTTCAACTGTGGGTAAGGTCCTCTAGCTGGTGTTATTTCTGCACCGACTCTTCTGGCTACTACCATGAGGTTACAGGGCATTGCTAAGAAGTCTTCCTGTACCTATTGGTGATCCGTACATCAGTACTCAGTAGCATAATAGCAGGCTTAATTAAGTTTGCTCCATTCTGTATGCAATCCTATGGAGTCCGGTATGCCCAGTTTTACGGCGCAGGGATCCCCAGTTTCTCTGATTGTCCTGTAGACGCGAGTGCAGTGGAGCTACATAATTGAGGTGGCAGTTGACGGCGCAACAGTACCGTAAAGTCCTCAATGGTTGGGATCTGCATCGCGGGCGATGACACGGGTATCGTGTGCAATATATGGTATATGGTATTCAGGACGATGCTTCTCCATTTTCCACCCAGGTGGAAAACTAATTTAAATTCGGTCTGTAGTATTTAGCATTTTTACAACAAGTACAAAGTGTTCTGATTCAAATAATGCGCTCAGGCATAGGTATAGGTACCTACTTTATTTTAAGAATGTAGGTAGTATAGTTGATGGGAATTAAAAAAAAAGGAGGAACTTGGGAAAGGAGTTTTTCATAAATTGTATTTCGAATTGTTAAATACAGCCTGTTACTGATCGTGGTACTATTAGTTATTATGTGCCAACACGCAAGGACAAAGAGTGTAAGATCCGTATTGTTTATTTTCCAAATGAACGATGGGTCTCGAACTCATGATCCCGAAGCTTGCCAAGCCTTGAGGGAAGGATGAGGTCTAAGATGGAGCGAACCATCAGGTTGGGTAGGTACACTAAAGTTAGTGTTAGTTAAAAAGGCCCATGGATGTCGTAAAAGCCGCCTTAGTCGGCTCTTACCAGAAGGGCAGCCTTCCTTCTCCTCCGATCACCGATCCGCCTGGCAAACTTGATGGTTATGGCAAAACCCTCCAGTTTTGGCGGAGGCTCTGTCCAGCAGTGGCCACTAATGGGCTGTTGATGAGAGGATGATAATAAGCTGTAAGCCTGAAATTTATGCTGGAGAATGGTGGATTCTGTAAATTTCATGTTCCAAATTTAATTTATCGGTCATTCTTTTATAACCGTTTGTATCAAACGAAGCAAGTCGTTTAGTAAAAAATAACTTTATCTGCTACATAATTGTTACTATATGGAATGGTATGCTTACAATGACAAGATTAACGTGACGCTAAGGCTTCCAACGTTCCAGAAACTCTAGAACTCTTTAAAAACAAAAATATAGTACAGTAGACTTACCATTATGTAGCAGTAGTTGCTCAAATTTCGAACGCAGAAGGCCCTCTTGCGTATGATATCCTTCCCACCACTTTTCAGCATCGATAAGACGTGAACTGGTGATTTTCCAACGATCATAAACTAAACTTCCGCCGTAACATTACAGAGGTAATAGTAGAAAAGCTACAATTGTTTTAGAAAACACTTGTGCAAACACCATTAGTTTTTGAGGCAGTGTTCCGTAGGCTGTCGCGCGCGCCGCTCTTTACGGAATATCGATTTTTTTGTAATATTTCAGTGAAACAAATTAAATTGAAAATTCTCGCCGCGAAATCTTGATAACAGTTTAGGAACAAGCAAAAAGATTTCAATGACCAGTGTCATGAGCTATTCCATCATACCTACGGACATTACCAAAACGATTGCAAGAACTTGGTGCCAACTCGTAGAATTCAAACTTCTGTAGGTACCAGGTTAGCAGAAGCATGTCGGTTGTCATCGTGCTTCGAAGCCACGCGGTTGGTTATTAATTGCTTACGAAGGCAAACCATCAATGCACGTAAGCTAGTGTGACTGTAAAGTGCCAGCATATCAAATGACATCATGGCGATGTAAACTCTGAAAATGTAACTTTTCAACTCTATCTAGCCTGCCTCTACAAAATTTATTCGTGGCAGTGCGTTAACTTTTTAAGAAGCAGTCGAAAACACGAATCAGCTGTTAACTGTCATGATACTAGCAGAATTATTAAGTATTGTGCCAGGAGTACAGAAGTTTGAAGGAGTTGCACGGGTTTTTTGCGCGCGCTATGTTCTCCAAAACTACCGTCCGAAGAATACAGGGTGTAAAGAAGTATACTTAGGCTTTTGACAGCAAGTCGACCCGAGCGGTATGAGCAAACTATGGAGCCAGCTAGTTTGTTCGCCCCGGCTCGAGTCGACTGGCGTCATGCTATCGACTAGTGGTGATATCTATCGAATTGACAACTTTTATGGACTTTACGGTTAATTTCGTCATTAGAAATGTGCTTGTTTTAACTATATGAGTATTGTTGTATCCAATTATAAGTATTTCCCTTATTAAAAGACCTTGATACACCTCTTCTCACGATCTTGAACGCAGAGAATCATAGAACGTTTAAGGTGATTTGGCATTTTCAGGACACTCAGTATAGCCAGTTGAAGTAAGTTGGTGAGTAATATTTTTCTGTATTTCCTTGCCCTGTCGTTCAGGAGGATATGGAGGTCACATCAGGATAAACTTTTTAACCGCATCTGTGGGGAATTGTTAAAGTCCGCCTGGCTAGCTACCACCATCTCATCTAATTCTGTCGCTATAACAACAATTCCTATATTGTTGTGTTACGGCATTTAGAGGTAAGATAGACAGTTCCTCAGTGCGTTGAGGATTCTGGGTGAAGTGCACTTCCACCTTCGGCCTTATCATAACTTGATGAAGGCCAAGTACCTCCCCGTAGAATAAATTAAATATAAATAAAAAAAAACTATTATCATCAGGGGCTATTACATTATATTGACATAATATCTGTCGGATTTACAATTCTTCACTGAAATATAACTTGCTATTAAATTTTCTAACCTACACAAGGAAACGTGAAGGTGGCGCCGCTGTTGTCATATAAGTTGAGAAGTAATATGTTAACATGGTATGGTCAATGAGGAGGGTTGAACGACGTGTAGGTAACAGGAAGAGTGTTGAATATCAGTGTGGATGGGGATAGAGGTGGGCCGAAGAAGAGATTAATGCTTGTGTGAGAGATGATATAGTCAGTCAGTAAAGAAACTAATCATTGGAAATCTAAGCTTCAATTTTAATAACATTGTTGCTATAGTTACAACTAGATGACCCCGCGCAGTTTTACGTGTGCAAAGTTTTCCTTAGTTTATCACTATCATATACCCAGCCCATTGTGGTGTTTTGGCAAATATTTTTTACAAATAGGATAATAATTGAATGTGGAGAATAAAGTGCGACGTTACACATAACACATAACAGAATGAAGCCCAGACGTCACCATCACCATGATGTTGCAAAATCAATGTTACACTTTGGTCTATCTTTATCACATATACCTAACTCAGATTACATTAACACCCGCTCGTACATGTCCACAGTTGAAAAGAACATTTTCTTAAACTATGTAAATATAACTGGAGTGATTCCCATTAAGCACTACATCTGGCATAAAAGGTATAACTCAATAAGTAGGTAAGTAACTACCTACCTACTCAGGAAGTAGCTGTTACCTATAACCTGGTATAATCCCTTAGTCGCCTACCGACTAGTCGAGTACCTAAATTCAACACAAAATTCACCAAGCTGCTTGCTATGCATGATAATTATAATATTTCTATGGCACTCCTCGGGTGGGCGCGCATAAACTGCAGTGGACGTTTTTCTTTATCTTTACATATATAATGTGAGATCCAGGGCTCAACCTACGAATATAAAGAAACGGGCCTCGCCACTTATCATGAACCGCCTCTATCTAGCAACTCCACGTGACAGCCGCCGGTAACAAATCAGCCCTGGTGAGGTCGCGGACAATTCGTTTAAAACACCACACAACAACACAAAACAGGCTCTCGCTTAGCAGCTGGATCAAGGGCCAGGTTCTGAAGGCAGTGTTCCAGTAGCGTCAGCATGAGCAGCGCGAAAAAACGAGATTTATTTTCATTATTTATGCCTAAACGATGACATATCTCGTTATATCGCGGTGCTCATGCTAGCGCTGCTGGTCTCGGCACACATCGTGAAGAGGTTCCTCTCTCTGCAGCCCCTAGCCATCGACTGCTGGGACCTTGTCCCAAGGTTCATGGTTTACCTTTTTTATATATTTTACTGTAATATGTTGTAAAGTTGTTTTACATTTACATTTTGGGGAACATTATACCTAGTTATACAAAACATCAGAGCATCTAAACTAAGTTAGTAACTTGAAGAAACAGCTGAAGGTTTTCCCTAATTCATATTATATATTTCACGTCAACTCTTTAGTACTTGTGAACGTATGAAAAAACCACCCAGCTCACCTCGCGCGTAGTAAACTCTTTTAACAGAGAGCTCATCGTTAATTGGATTTTTTTATTGGTTTGTTTCTTTTAAAGCCTTATGACTTTTTTTTAGAATGGAAAGGATACACAGGCAAGGATGAGATCTATGGGAGCGAGCCTACCCAGAAAGTATCTATCTCGCTTCTTGAATACATCGGTCATACCTAACACAGCGGAAAACGGACGCTGGGAGCTTACCTACCTATTCCAAGTTCTTGCGCAAAGAAAAATATTGTTGAAAGCACTTCATTCTTATTATGAGGGATATCAAGCAGGTGGGGATAATAGCTTGTGCGTTCAGCAAATGTTTCATCAATCTACTTTGCTCAGTATATATAGCAACTTTCAAGTCAATCCGTCAATATATTCAATTTATTATAAAAAAACTTTGCAACCCTGTAGTTCTGTTATGGGGTAGTTTTTGAAAAAGTTGATGCAGAGGTATATCATCGTTTACAATCAAAAATATTTACACTAGGTTTCCAAATCCTTTCCAGTAACTAGTTACATACTAACAATTTTGGTCAATTTCACTCCTTTAGAGGGATAGCGATACCAGTGATATCAGTGTTATTTATACAAAGTTTCATTCAAATCCATCTAGAATTTCAGCGTGATGTGCTTTCAAGATTCAGACAGACAGACAAAAATAATAAAAAAACTATGGTTTGGCTTCAGTAGGTACCTATCGACAATAGTGTAAATATAATTGAAATTTTCTAAATAAATGATTTTGACCCGTTACAGTTTTATTATAAGTATGTACCTATAGATCATGTAGCCTGTAGGTAAGTATGTAGTGGCGAATTTCCTTGTTTTTAATTCACGGTGTGTTTTGATTTGAAGCTGCAATTTACATAGAAACGTACCTTGTTATTTAGGTATCTTGGGGAATGTTGAAAAGTCGATCCTTAGAGATTTCATGTCGGTCTCAGGTCTCACAACGGTCCGAGAGTTTTACCTTTTAGCATAGGGAAGTGCCATGTCAATGTGGGAGTCGTGAAATGCTGGACCTAATCCTTTTCCTAAGGTTTGGTTTTTTGCTATAATTCTACGCATAATTAAATTCCTAAGTCTAACTCTAATCTATCACATTTTACGGACTACGAGTCTTACACCTAAGCCGAGACCACCCAGGCGTTTTTACCACCTGCCTCATAATCCTATATCTTCATAGCACGTCATACCATACGTAGGTACTATTGAATGTAGATATACCTCAGTAGTAATAGGTAGGTACCTGTGCTTTGTTTTATGTGGCCAGTTGTTAGCCTGCCCTAGATATGGAGTAATAATTACAAACCCAGGTTTACGAGCACATTGTTACCAGGCCGACTGTTCCAAGAATTAATGTTAAGTATTTTACAAGTTCCTGTCTTTGAAGCGAACGACGGAATTAACGCGGCAGCGAGCGAACTAAGTGGGTATGCGAAAATTTTGTTCCATAGCTTATATATAGTATTCATCATGATCATCACATCTCGATGAGTTGCTATCCTAATAGTAAATGTAATTGTAATAAATATTACAAAGGATGATGTTAAGTTTGTACCGAGTTGGTGTGGCCTATTTTATCGGGGGTTTTCGCTAGACCTACTTTTTTCTATTCTAGGCTACTACCAGGAGTCTCCTTACTAGGAGGGTTATTGATTGACTCCTTTCCACCTGTTACCAGGAGAAAGTCGTGAGTTTGTTACTTTTTTAAAGCTAAGTGATATTCGGTCCAATTTCATGTATAGGTACCTACATTATGAAATCGGCGTTTTTTCGAACAGGCTACATTGATCCACAAACCTTTGGTTATTTTTTCCAAATTCCAATATATTTCAAATTTGGGCTTGCGTGTATTTTTTTTTTTTTCTAAAACACTAGCATTATTTAACGAATACGGAGTTCCATCGTTCGTGGCACCATAGCCACAAAACCGTTTGAATGAATTATGTGTTATGTGTTCCAACTTTGTTCTGATTTTTTTTTTTTATTATTGTACGAAGGGGAAGCGCTTGGCCTTCATCTCACCTGGTAACAAGTTGAGGTAAGGCCGAAGGTGGTGGCGCACTTCACCCAGAATCCTCAACAAACTGAGAAACTGGCTATTAAACCTCTGAATGCCGGAACACAACAATTTAAGAATTGTTATTAAGGCGATAGAATTAGGTCAGATGGTGGTAGCTAGCCAGGCGGACTTAAACAAAGTTATACCACCAACCAATCCGAGCCCAATATTTTATCCACCAATACAAGTCTAAACTTGAAGAAACATACATATCTAAGGAACGTGTAATGAAATATGGTGTTCCCCAAGGAAGCGTTTTTGGACCCCTGCTTTTTATAATCTACATAAATGATTTACCTAAGGTTACTAATCAACCTATGTCACTATTTGCCGACGATAGTACTGTCACCATAACATGTAATAACTTTGATACGTATGAAACTGACATTAATTGAACTCTGACATCTATTATATCATGGCTTGACAATAATAACTTGAAGATCAACATAAATAAGACAAAACTAATACAATTTAGACAACGTGATACTGCAAATTCTACTAACCTTGACATTTAATATACTAATAATAAAATTGAGGAAATAAAATCTACTACATTTCTAGGGCATATTGACAAACAACTTTACTGGAAGTCTCATGTAAAAAACTTATCAGTAAAAATGAATAGTTTAGTCTACATTTTTTTAGGCTTTCTCAAATTGTTAACATTGAAACGCTTCTTACTACCTACATACCACGGATTAATCGCCTCAAATATTCGACATGGCATAATATTTTGGGGCAACTCTACTGACGTTGATATAATTTTTAAATGCCAAAAACGCTGCATCAGAGCCGTAAAATGACAGATTCATGTGTCCCTTGCTTTAAAAAATACAACATTTAACAGTAGTTTTTATATTTTCGAAACCGCGATGTTTGTTAGAAATAACCCAGATATATTTATTTGACCATGTGATATTGTACCACGCAATAGAAGAGACAACAATAAAATTTGTGTACAGATCCAAGACCGCGTTGATGCGCAAGAGTATCTTATGTATGGCACCTTCTATTTATGCTAAACTTCCTAAAACAGGGAGGGAACTGCCGACCTCACTTTTTCAGAGAAAGTTGGAGGCCACGTTATTTAGTAAATGTTATTACGAGATCGAACGGTTCATGAATGACCAGTTTTTTTTTTGACATTGTATTTCATTTCTGATACTCAACCTACTTATTATTTTTCCATGTTTAATTTTGTGTGATATTGTCTAGTGTTGTTTTCATTGTTTATTAGTACCTATTTGTAAGCAGTAAATAACTAAAAACTATTTGATTTTAAATGACATTTTATAATTTATTTTATTTTATATTGTAAGTACCTACAATTTTATTTGTTCACCAAAAATTCACGCCGTATTACGGCAGGATACACTAATGCTTATAGTTTATAACACCTTACCACATGTATTTCAAGCAGTAAAATATGTTTATTTTACTTTACCTTTAAAATGGTTAGTGCTAACAATGGTAGGTGTAGGTACACAATATCCGAATTCCGAAACACTATCTCAGAACTTTTCCTGTGTTATCCCCAAAATTACCTATGTAACAACTAACGATTCATTTGTGGCCCTTTTTTATCAAAGAATAAAATTGCTTGTTTTTGTAAAATACATGAGTTATTCATCAGGTACTCGTATTACGTCTTACAAGCGTCTAAAGACTACCGTCATATTGCAATGAAACAGCATTACTATATCTAAAATACCTAATCCTGTAAATCTATCAACATATCTCCACCAAGAGATGGCGCGACCCGTCGCATAGAACCTCATTGATAAAGATTGCGATAGTCGTAACTCAGAAATCGCCCCCGCGCTACCTATGTATTTTTATAGTAAGACAATAAACAGGGGGCGATAAGCACTTTATTGCGAAGTGGTTCTAGCTGAATGCTCGCGCGATAAGCCTCGACAATTTTACGCCATGAGCGAACCTTTAATGAATTTACGTTTCTTTGATTGTTTATCGGATAACTGGTTAAATCCGCATGTTTTAAGGAACATCTCTAGACAGATACTATAATATCCAAGAAGAGTTTGTGGTCTACTGGTTCGTAAACCGGAGTTAGGCCCTGAGGTCTAGGGTTCGAAAACCAGGTGGGTACAAATTTGTGCATGGTTAGTGGTACCTAGGACGTGCTTGGCTAGCTACCACAATGTTACCTAGTCTGTTCCCATATTAAATTTGTTTTATTGTTGTGTACCGGCATTCAGAGGTAGTTCCTCAGTCTGTTGTGGATTCCGAGAAAAGCACGCTTCCACCTTAACTTGATACCAGGTGTGATGATATGGCCAAGACATTCCACGTCGTAGAATATAGAAAAAAAATCCTATGGCCTATGACTATTACAAGCACCAAAGGTTGTTGACCTTGCGGCTATCAAGTACCTACCTGTGCTTATGGTGTTTAAAAGAGTTATAATTGAATATTGGTATGATGTGGCTGTCATGCCAATGTTGGCAGTTCCTTATTAAAATAAAAAACAAACCTTTTTAATTGCTTTTATCTTGTCTGTAACTTCTACTAAAAAAAAGTTTGAAGTACCTACTACAGTTCCTATTAGCTATAAATTACAGAGACTATTCCAGACCATTGTGAAGTAAACCTCAAAACATTTCTGAGCCAATAGGGTGCCGTTCTGATCTAATGACGTGTTCCCATTGTCTAAAAAAATATTCGAGGCAAACTTCATACTAGTCAAGGTTCGTTGGAAAAACACACACGCAGACAGTTCAAAATCTAGGATCGTGTTATATTGGCCCCGCCCAACTTTGTGTGTGCAAATATCATAACAAAAGTTTTATACCCTTCAGCAATAAAAGTGGCTCAAAGTTATACCACCGTTTACAATCTTTCAATTACATTACACAATATTTACAAGTAACAAATAAAATTGCAACACCATGGCTATGTAATAAGGTTTTTATCAGCCACTTTTATGGGTCTTTGTTAGAAATCTATAGATTTTATGAATTCTATTGTGCTTGCTATTTGTACTAACCTATATTGTAATGTAGGTTTGTATAATATGTGTTTAGCTTACTCGAACTTTGTACTACACTTTTGACATTTTATATGTTCCTACGTGTACTTATTTTCATGTCTATAGTGTACCCCTATCTATCATATTTAACTAAATATGTTCCATGATTTGAAGATAAGTATGTTTTTTCTTATATATCAATCATGTTTGTATGGTTTTAAATCATGATTTCATTTAACTTTCAAAGTTTCGTATAGATACTGGTACCTAGTTATACTAAAATCACACAACCACAAAACATCGATATTTTTATTTAAATTCAATTAATAAATTCAACTACAACTTTCTTGTTCCTAAATAATACAAATAATTTCCGGCTCCACTTAAAATACATCTATAAAAATACATTAAAAGAAATGTACTGAATATATTCTAAGCAGATCTGAATTACATTGAAAAAAGTATCATATTTCATACGAATATTTACATCAAAATTGTGCTAGAAGGCTTAAATAAAAATACAGTCAGAAAATACATACATGTAACCAGACAATCTGAATAAACACTGAACTCACAACTTATTCAACTACATATTTATATTTTCTTGAATAAGATTTATTAGAGTAAAGATATTTCGGTTAAGTATCACAATATATACAGATATTTCCCATTTTCAATTCCATTAAATTCAATCTAACGTCTTACTCGTATTACAATCCATTTAATTTCATTTTAATAAAGGAAAGTGAAACCCTAACCCAAGTGATATAACATTTTCAAAACGACGTATATCCTATGTGTATTATGTCTTGGCCATTTCTATATTCTCAGTCTAAAATACACTCTAACACTATACACACAATGTCACTAATTGATTGGCGCTATATCACACAATTAATTTTATCTAAACTTCGCTATTTTTAATTGGAAAATAATTGATTTGGACCATTAATGTGCTGTGTAGTGAAATGTGAGCCTTGTGTCGGGGGCATAAAGATTATTGTCTTAAAAATATTTAAAGTCGCTATGATAATGCATTTCGTGTTGCCAGTAACACCTTACATATATTTGTCTAGCTACTAGCATCGTGCAAGAAGCCACGGCTACAGCTTAGCTTAAAAATGCTACAATAGGGCTAGTATGCTACAGATCAAACTACTACAATAGTTTAAAAAATTATAAAACATTAGCTTTTGTTTGAGGCTACCCCTGCGTATTACCCTTATATAAGTGGCTTTGCTTTTTCCCATAGCGTTTAAAAAGGTGGCTTTTAGATTTTTTTATACTGTATCATATCAACAGTCCATTAATCCAAAGCTGGAGGGTTATTGCTATTATCACCACGCTTGGCAGGCGGCAATACACAGAAGGAAGCTCCCTTCTTTTAGTGAGATCCCTTAATCGGCTTTGACGACATCCTTGGGCCGAGTTGGAGGTCGATTCTAAAGCCCCCGTGGAAAATATTTGTATGAATATGGATTAATATTTTGACACTTTGCCATTACTTGTAAACCGTGCTTGTAAAGCTAAAGTATTATAGACAGTGTAAGTCACTACCGGACATTGTAGTTTCAAAGTTTACAAAGTTTCTTGCCCCGTGGGCCATTCACAGCACTTTAATGACGTATCAGATTCGAGACAAATTTTAAGTGTTGCCAATATATCTTATACAAATTATCAAAAAGTCCAGCGATGAAAAATCGGGGGCAAACCAACCGTCACACCATTTTTTCAAACTGGATTCCCAGTGCCAAATGATATAAGCGTGCCTAGGTATAAGCGATGTACTAAGGTTACGCGTTTTAAAAACCAGTGGGATATTACATAAATAACTAAATGTGGAGAAGTTTAATATTTCGAGGGGATTCTTTTGTATTGTCAGTGTTGCTATAGTGAATTACGTAGTTAGTCTTAACCATTTTCAAATCCATCATAACTTTTCACTTGACATAATCATTGTTATTGACTTATACAACTTTGTTATAATTTGATATCTAGCTATTTACAATCGTTAAAAATATTTGATGAAAAAATATGTATTACATCATTTTTATTGGCAAAAAACGACCATTCATTAAGTTCTCAAATATTGAGTTACCATTGCACTTTCTGTACTTACTTGTAACTTAGTTGGTATTTGTCTTAGTTTATACAATAATTCATAAATCGCATAAAGGTGTTGTTTTTTAATCACTGAGACTAAAATGGAAATGTCATAGTGACCTGAAAATAATATGTTTAATAATATTTGAAATGTGCTAGTAAATAGTAATGAAAAAAGGGCTTTATGAACTACTCTAAAAGTTAAACATTTTAAATCTCACTCTATTACATTAACACACAACATCATCTAATTAAATAAAATTTCTCACTCAGAAATGTTTTTTTTTTGTTTTATGTTCTGTATACTTTTAAATACAGATTAAACAAAAACTACCTTTTACATCAAGACTCATTATCACACCACAATATGTAGCTAAACCTGACATAATGAGCACAACTTACTTTGTTTCACTTTCCTACGCTTTTATTAATAGTTTGAACCATCCCATAATACGATAACTTACATAACTATACATATTTCCTTAAATGAATACTTAAAATTAAATACAGCAGTAGTTGATTACCTGTCTAGATTTATATCGCTTTTGATCTTGATAAGATGTCTCGGAATAACTTTCATTACTTTGTGACGTGTAGACTTGCTTTATAATACATATTCCCTCAATTGAAAAACAAGTGCGAGTCGCGAACAATAAAAGTCGTCTTAGCGTAGAGTTACTCGCCCAGAGTAAATGGAGCATGATAGTATTCAACATTGAGATAAACCTTTTAGATTCAACGACAACAATTTTATTTTGAATAACTATTTAGACCCAAAAATATTGAAAAAAAACACAGACTCACGACTTTTTCTTTTCTAGGATTAATTTCTGAATCATCATCATCATCATCATCAACCTATCGAAGTCCACTGCTGGACGTAGGTCTCCCCCAAGGTGCGCTACTGTATAATTACTGAATATGATCACTATATTTATTGTTATTTTAAAGCCATTTTAAATCTGAAAAATACGATATTTAAACTGTACCTACCCTCAATAATAATGATCTAGTACATTTGCTTTTACAATAATAAATTTAACACATTATGCAAAAAATATCTGTTTAAAATTAAACCGTTCAATAATTTCATATTACTTATAATGTACAGTCAGCCTGCAATAATAGGTTAACACACTACATTATAAAAATAAAAAAAAAACATATTCGCTAAAATTTACTAAAATTCTGGTATTACTTTTGTATGTAATATTAATATATATATCACACTTGGATACCAAATTAATAACATATCTACCAGATGTTGATACCAAACCATTTTGAAAGTTATGAAGCATATATATTTTTGCAGGCGACGGTGCATATTATCAACTTCATTCTTGTTTATAAATAATTAGACTTTAAAGCATTTAGGCTATTATTAAATTCACGTATAAAATTAAAAGGGCATTTCATGTAGTTTGGCTAAACATGGTAGGAATTAAGGACGTAATAAGTTATTATGCAAATAGTGGACCGCTGCTACAATGCAGGATTTAAAACAAAAGCTAAAAGAAGAATTCGCTAGAGAATCGACCAAAATGTTTTTGTAAATATTATCCATTTCATTTTTATATTCTCATAAAATAGGTAAATATATATTAAGAACTTTGAAAGTTGTTATAAATAGTTATCTTTTTTTGTTAATATTAAGGTGTTATATCTCGAGAAAATGTACCAATACCTATTAATTAGTTGGTAATAATTACAAAGCTGCGCATTTGAGCCTTCCGAAAACTGATCCTTGACGTTGAAAATAGCTTTATCGCAACGTTCAGATTATAATTTCAATTTTAAGAAAAAAAATAGTATCATAATCTAATAGGTTCAACTAATTATATCTAATGTATTGGCGGATCACATTTATTTATTTAATTGATGGTTCTTACTTCACTTTCATGCTGCGTCCGCACCAACCAGACGAACGCAAGAGCTTGGTGTGGTCACACTCACTCGTGCTAAGCACTCTCTGTTCTCTGTATCTGTTGTCTCGCTCGCGGCCCGGTGGGTCAACAGAGTCCAAAGTATTTGTTCCTCATTTACACATGAATTGTTTATTGTACACTTATAAGAGGTTGTTAATGCTAATGATCGATAAATTTACTCTAAGCATAAACAACCCCTACTACAAAATTCTACATCAACTAATATTTATAGTTAGTCATCAAAAGCGGTGGTGATCCTGCCCCGGACAGGACGGAAGGTTCAACCGCGGTCCCGGGGGTTCAACCGGATCTAACAAGTTTCGAGTCCAGGGTGCTATCACGAGAAGAATTCGAAAATTCACACATTTTCTATTATTACAATAATGTTCATATTGTTCATAGTTCACTTATCTAGTCATCTTCCATCAGCGGCGGCGACCCCTGTCCCGAGGGTTCAACCGGTGGTCCGGGGGGCGGGGGCGGTACATGGGGTCACCGGGACGGACACGACGACACGTTGGACTTGCCACTGAGGCAGGAGAACCCGCTGGTTCCGGATTGGAGGCTGGACATTGAGCCCCTGGTAAAGAGAAATGGTTTTAGAAATTATTTTTATATTAAATTGGAATTGCGTTAATTGTTGTCACCCTCTTCCACTCATGGGTGTCGCAAAAGGTGTCAAATACCGTAGAGGCTGATCATTTAAAACCATTGTAAATCAGTTTCGAAATTGTGGCTTTGTGAAAGGGTTTACCTTCAGTTTTAATGGGTTATGTGTAATGTGCAACTTTTGACGGTTAAAATGTTAAGTTTAAAAATGGAATTAATATACTATAGATATAATTTTGGCCGTATTTTATATGCCATAAACGCCACGCTTGGCAGATTGCTGATCGCTATTGTTGAATAATACAGATGAGGACGCTACTGGCATTTCAGAGATATCGATGTAGACTTTTACGACAAGTAAACGCATGATGGATTCTAAGCTACTTAAACTAAATATAAACAAGGGAATCATTTGAGTTAACTAATGACGGTTACAAACGGTCTATAAGTAACACAACTGCTCCAGTACCAGACGGAAGCGTGCCCAAGATATTGGCTTATAACATAATTCAGTGAACTGACTTGTACTGGTGGCTGTCGAGCGTTTCGTAGAAGTACATGAGCTGCGCGGCGCGATGCGTGTCCATCGCGTCGCATCGCCACTGCAACACGTAGCTGCCTGACGTCACCATCACGTGGGAGCCCTGCAGGAAAGGTTACCTCGATGTTAAGTCCTACCAAGATATCAGGCCCAGAGAATGTCATACTAAAACATCCCAGACCATAGACCAAATACAGACGTCCCGGGTTCGATCTCTTGGGGGAGTACAATATTTTGCTTGGTTTGGTTGGTAGAACTTAGATTAAGTCTGCCATCTATCACCATAACGAAATTTATAAAATAGTTGTGTTCCGGCATTTAGAGGTTAGATAGACATTTCCTCTGACTGTTGAGGATTCCTATCCGAGTGTAGTATTATTGTACAAAGGAAACACCTTTGTACAATAATAATAAAAAAAACCGGTTCAGAATGTTCTCTCGGCTCATTTGCGGCGTGGGCTTGACACGTTAGCGGTGAAGTAACACATACAATAATACACCTAATTCCAATGGTGCTAAGATATTAAACTCACTTGTATACTCTCTCCATCGTGACAGACGAGTGTGGGCTCGACGCGATGGAAATGGTCCCCCTCCCGCCACCCCTTCTGATCGAGTAACGACCCCTCGTCAGCGCCACCTACGCACAGGGCTGCAAGTCAGACACACACTTACTCAGACAATTTTTTTAAATAAAAACTGTGAAAGTCTGGAAAAAGCTGCATTTTGAAGTGTTTTTATTAAGATCCATTTGTGAGTAAAATATTGTATTGTTGTTCCGTGTTTTTTTTGTAAATATGGTTCCAACTTAAGTTTCATAAGTATGACATCGTTTTAATATTATTTTGAAGAGTTAGGAAACCAGCCCCATCAGCACGGGGCGGGGATAAAAATGTTTGCCTCTGTTTTTATGCACTATCGGGAGACAAAATTCTCTCGAAGGTGGAAAAAAAACAGAGGATAATTTTTTTATCCCCACCCCGTGCTGAGGGGGCAGGTGGTATTTTTTATTGTTATATACAGGTTACTGAGAATTTTGGGCTGCTTCAAGGCATTATTTTGTAGTTAGGACAATTTGTTCATAGACAGCTATTGTTACATTTCAAGGAGAAAACGATGTGATTAGGTAAAATCTTTGTGAAAACTGCTCATGGTAGGAAACAGGAGAACTGGAGTTCATTGTTGAATTTAGATTTGTATTTTTTTTTGACCAACCTTACTAGAAAAATCTGAAAACGCAATTAAATTATTGTTCATTTCGAAATAAAACAAAACAACTACAAAAGAAATTATAGCTGCCCTGAGGGGAACAAAAATTTGCCCCACCTTATTTATTTTACCATCGAATTCGACAGTCAAGTCGACTGTATCTTGTCTATGCACTCAAATGGAGTTAATTCAACAGCATTAGGCCATAATCAGAAACATGGAAACATGTATGATTTCATAGTTATTATGACGAGAGTGGAGAGTGGAGTTTCAAATTGTTGTGTTCCGGCATTCAGAGGTAAGATAGCCAGTTCATTGAGGATTATCAGTTTGTTTAGGATTCCGGGTGAAGTGCGCCTCCACCTTCGGTCTTATCTCAACTTGTTACCAGGTGAGATAAAGGTCAAGCGCTTCCCCGTCGTACAATAAAAAAAAAATATCGTCAACTACAAAGTTTTTTTTAGTTACGCTAAGCGTTTAACCACTTGAAGAACGATTTATGATGTGGCGAGGTCAAAACATTAGACTTATTTTATGACTGGTGGTATGACCTGTGAAGGTTCACCTGAATAGGCCACCTGCTAAAGTCTGGCGCCAAACGGTTTGCTGTGTTCCAACGGCGCGCAAGAGCCAGCGCTTTCTGGTAAAGCTCGATCGTTAGCTCGTCCATCATTTACAATAAAAGAACAGAGGTTTCGGAAAGACTTCGTGCGTGTACATTACCATTGCTGGTGTCTTGTTGCGGGAGCCGCAGCTCGCGGTCGCTGCGGTACACGGTGAAGGCGATGTCGTGCCGCAGCACATCAAAGTCCCACGTCAACACGCTCTGAGGGTCCTTGGTCACCACTAGGACTTCATGCATCTGACGAGAATAATAGACCGGGGGCTTAACCACAACATCTTTAAGCATTCTAAGATATTACATTGATTTTGTCTACTGTTCTCTACACTGGAGAGATAGTGACGAAAGTAAAGTCATATTAAAACAAGAATGCTATAAGACGTCGTGGTCACCCCCCTGTGATATTACATTGCCTTTGTCTTGTATTCTCTATACTGGAGAGATAGTGAAAAAGGTAAAGTAATATCAAAACAAGAATGCTATAAGACGTCATGTTACATAAGGTTACACTTTTTTGGAAATCAATATATTTGTATTTGTATATTGTCATGGTCACCCGCCTGTGATATTACATTACTTTTGTCTCGTATTCTCTACATTGGAGAGATAGTGACAAAAGTAAAGTAATATCTAAACAAGAACGCTAAAAGACGTCATGTTACATAATGTTACACTTTTTTGAGAATAAATATATTTGTATTTGTATATTGTCATGGTTACCCCCCTGTGATATTACATTACTTTTGTCTCGTATTCTCTACACTGGAGAGATAGTGACGAAAGTAAAGATATATCAAAACAAGAATGCTATAAGACGTCATGTCACATAATGTTACACTTTTTTGGGCATTTATATATATTTGTATTTGTATATTGTCATGGTCACCCCCCTATGATATTACATTACTTTTGTCTCGTATTCTCAACACTGGAGAGATAGTGACAAATATCAAAACAAGAATGCTACAAATATACAATACAAATGTATTAATGTAATAAGCGCTTATTAAGAATTGTCGTTATGGCGATATAATTAGGTAAGATGGTGGTAGCTAGCCAGGTGAACTTAAACAAAGTCCTACCACCAACCAAACCAAGCACAATATATTGTACTCCCCATGGGGATCGAACCCGGGACCTCTGGATCTTACACCGGTGGTCGAACCACTAGACCACGGACGCGATCAAAAACTACTTAGCGGAGATTCATTTTTATATTAACCTGACAACTCAGAAATGTGACGTACAGATTTGATTCATCTCAAAAACTATAGTCCATCAAATCTAAGAAGTACACTTTGACAGCTGTCAGATCAACTTGTCTAGGGATGTGAACCAAATAATCGCCATCGAAAATATCCGATATTAATGAGAAATTGAAAAATCGATATTGATACTTTATAGGTAGGAAACAATCGCTTACTTTTTTGATAAAACTATAAACTCAGATAGAAGTTAAATAAATATGTAGCGCTTAATTAATACCAAATAAATTAATTATTTCTGCTTTTTTCAAGATGAAGAGATGATGAGAAGAGAGCCACCCACAAATAGACGACAGACTAAAAACGATAGACAAAAAAATATCGGTAAAAGCGATTGATTTCGAAAGACAAATGCCATGCCATGACAAAGATAATTGGGAAATCCGGCAATGTATGTGTGTGGCAATGTTTGTGACGGCATAACTCTCGAACAGATTATCCGATTTTCATGAAATTTAAATTGAATAGAGAAAACGTAATATATTTTGATTGTGGCGGGGGATTTTTGCAAAATGGGGTAGTTTTTGAGAACGACATCAACCTTCGTTTTATGTAAGAAAGGATATTAATTACATTACGTTAGCAACAAGAGAACCTCGAATACTCAGGTTCATAAAGAGAGTTAGAGAAAAAGTGCTTAAGTAAAGTGAGAAAGGTATATTGAAAGCACACTTTTATCGTTTGTTAATTACGTTCTATTTGAGAATTAATCTCCGTTACAAACCAGACATCATGAGATCTCAGTTCAGGGCGAACTACTTACTAGAATATAAATATTTTTTTTATTTATTTAGGTACCTATATTTATTCAAGACAAGTAATTCTAAGAACTACTGAACTAAATTTTGGCCACTCGCGCACTACACAAAACTATCTCACTGAATTTCCGCCAAAAAGTCGATTCGATTAATTAAATTATTTCAATATTTTTACCGATTATTTGGAAACTCAAGAATTTTAAGCTGTCGCAGCACTACTGTAAACAACTTAATGACATAACATTGTATAAACGTGAACCTCATTTACAATTTTACTGATTGTTTATGTTTTAAACTAGTTTTACGAGATTCAAGTATAGATTAATGTACAGGAATGTTTAATAAATATAATTATTTATCTGAGTAAATAATTTTTCGACATTACATGAATTACTGTTTTTAATATTCTGTGTCTACGTTTGAACAAAGTTTTAGCGTAATAAGAAATGCGAAACGTCAAAATGTACTTCTTAGATTTGATGGACTGTAGGTATATTTTTTCATTATAAAGTAATTTTTGTCTAGATGTTTTAGGTTAATATGGGAAAAAAATAATTATCAGTAAGACTTTTTACCTAAAAACTTGCGTTGATAAGGATGAGGTTGACAATGGTGCTTACCCAGGAGGTGAAATTTTCATTCTCCCTAAAAGACATTAAGGTCGTAAGATAACGAAAACACAGACGTAAGTTTAACCGCCTTTGTGGCCCTGGGTTCGATCCCCAGGGGAGTACAACATTGGTTTGGTTGGTGGTAGGACTTTGTTCAAGTCCGCCCGACTAGCAACCACCATCTTACCTATGTCACCATAGCAACAATTCTAAATTGTTGTGTTCCGACATTTAGAGGTAATAAAGCCAGTTCCGCAGACAGTTGACGAATCCGGGTGAAGTGCGCTTCCACCTTCGGCCTTATCTTGACTTGAAACCAAATGAGACGATGTAAAAAAAAGAATAACCAAAGTTTATTAACTTGTTGCAAGCATTATACTCATACCTGTCCTTTTCCAATGCTGACAGAGCGGTAAATGCTGTCTTCACAGAGCGGATCTCCCTCTCGCTCAGTGAACGCGCCGCTCACATACAGACTCTTCGGAACTAAGCCTCCTTCGTGGACGAAGCTCTGAAACCATGACTTACATTGGTCCTGGTTCTTTCGAGCAATTTGTAACAGAAGTTTGTGAATGCCATGTGAAATAAATGATTGTGGGTTACGTTTTACAGTCGATAGAAATGCTAGTGTTTGATATTTTATCAGACATATAGGTAGTTAATAGATGCGTAATGGTTTATTTATGGGTGCATACGCTATAATAATATTAATAACTGTATTTCGGACAACTTGCTGTAACTTTATTATGTAAAATAACAATGTACAAAGGTTATTTTACATTACATACGGTCATAGCTGAGGAATACCTTTAAACTATTTACTGGTACTTTAAGTCTGTACGTGACTCACTAATGTTGTTAAGTAATCGTCCGCGATATTTTATTTTTTTTTATTGTACGACGGGATCTTATCTCTTTTCAAGCTATGATAAGGCCGAACGTGGAAGCGCACTTCACCCGGAATCCTCAACAGTTTTGTTTTGACATTTAGAGGTAAGAGAGCCAGTTTCTCTGCCTGTTGAGGATTCCGGGTGAACTTAATGACTTGCGCTTTAACTTAATGATCTATAAGATGCTTGCCTTATCATAACATGACACCCAGGTGAGATGAAGGCCGCTTCCCCATCGTAATATAAACGTAAAGCATTTCCTGTATGCCCTTTTACTAGGTAGATTCCTATTACGGTTCAAAATATATCTTCAAAAAATATCGGATTAAGAGTAAACTAAACCTAAATTATGAATGAATATTACTCAAGAACATAGCCGTTTTGACGTTAAAGAAGCCAAATGAAACATGTAACCGAAAAGTTGAATAGTTTGTCTGTTGAATATTTTTATATTCAACAAACAAATTATATTCTGACGCTGCCGCGCTGACCAAACTTTAATTTGTTGGACGAACAACGAAATATTAGAATATTTTAATTTATTATTTGAATATTTTGGTCTATAGTATTAGTACTAGGGTCTCGTTGGTTGTTCGGAATGCTTATAATTGGGATAGATAGAATAATCTGTCATTTAAATATACCTCTATACAAAACAACTTTTCGGTAATAACTTTTAGAAAACGTAAATGCCTTTTCAATATGATTATATTTATATAATGTAGATTTATTTATTCCCTATTTGTGTTAATCTTTGTATATTTCTAGCATTGAGAATGATCTGTGTATTGTATATGAGCTTTTATGTTGCATAAATTGTAATACATGATATAATAAGTGATTGTTATCTATGTGAAACATACTGTGCTGTAACCTAGCGGACATCACCGTGTAGTGATGGGACAGAGCACACATCGAATCGACTAGCACATGATACATCACTAGTACAAAGTCTCACGTCATACATAATCGTAATAATGCTGAGGCACGTGCAATGGCGCCTCTATTATATCCGACTGCCGCAGATAACATAAAATAAAAAAACTGTATTAAACTGCATTAAACTAGATTGTCAATTTTTTTTATACCACTAAGGTGGCAAACAGGCAACAGCCCACCTTATGGAAAGCGGTTACCGTCGCCTCTGGACGCTCGCAACACCAGAAACATTACTCGCGCATTGCCGACCCTGTGACCCTAAATGTGACTAGAATCAGCATTCCGGTCACATTTAGACAATTTAGTAAGTATTTTGCTCAAGGTATTGCCATCCAACATTTGCTGGTAGAAAACTCTTGAGAGTTAAGCTCGCCTCTGCATACTTCTTTTTCTATGCCATGTTTAACAATAAAGAGTAACACAGTGTTTTTATTATTATTGGTGGTCAAACGATTGACCACCAGGTCACTAGAAAGCAATTGAAGATGTGGCTGAGAGCACGCTCTCGAACCTATTCACTCTGGACTTGAAGACTCCAAGATTGTGCTGGAAAAGATGACCTTTGTATACCTACCTTTATACAAGACTTTTTTTCAATTATTGATAGGTCAGCACGTGACCTTTCGTTTGCCTGTATGTATAATAAATCTCGAATTAACTATTGCAGATACAGAATCACATAAAACGGAGTTTAAAATTTTAACCTTAATATTAAAAACAACAATGTAAGTGTGGCTACCTTGTTTTCAGGATGCAACACCTGAAGAGCGTTTGTAATGGTCCCTATGTAACACGACAGCTTCCAATGTAAACTATAACTGTATTTTTATACATTCGTGGTTAGAACACATTACTTTGATTCGAAAAACGAGTATTTATCGCATATTTATCTACCCGCAACCACTGCCAGTGCAACCCCGCCGAAACGTCGGGATAAATACCTCTTTTTTAATCAAAATAACTATAACTGTACATATAATATAATATCTGTAAGGTTTTTTTTTTGCGTAGGTGTATTCTCAACAAGCCTCACATCTCAGTTGGGAGTAGCTCTGCCTTCTGCGCTGTAGGTTGTGGGTTCGATTCCCACCCAGGACAAACATTTATGTGATGAATATAGATGTTTGTTCTGTGTTTGGGTGTTGTATTGTATGATAAGTATGTATTTACAAAAAAAAAAAAATGTATTCTATCATTTTGTAATCTAGTTCTATATTACAAGCTATGCTTAGTTTGGGACTAGATGGCGCTGTGTGAAATTAATGTCCTGTAATTTATTTATTTATTCTGCCTTCGTGGTCTACACAGAGCAACGGAATCGCTGGCTATAGCTAATGGTTACAGCTGAATGATCACAACACACATACAAAACACATACAAAAGGTAGTAGGCCCTAAAGGTAAAGGTTTAAACCGCCCCTGTGGTCTAGTGGCCCGCCCACCGGTCTCAGATCCAGAGATCCCGGGTTCGATCGCCAAGGGGAGTACAATATTGTGTTTGGTTTGGCATCTTACCTAAATCTGTCGCCATAACAATTCTTAAATTGTTGTGTTACTGCATTTAGATTTTCAGATTTCATTTTTATTGGCCACATTATAACAAAGATTGCTATACAAGGCAAATCACAATTTTTTACATAAAATATGTTAAACATTAAGATTAGTAATAGTTCACCAAATTCAACTTATTTCAACAAATTATCAAATAAAGTTAAATGACAGGAATTAAACAAAATATCAATAAAAATTTAAACACCTACTAAAACAGTTCAAAATATGTCAAAATGGATTCAAAATATATAATTACATGATAGGTATTTCATTTTCAATTTTCAATAACACATTTCAGGCAAAAACATATATTTAAATAAAGCAAGTCAAATAAAATGTGATTCTCCTAGAGACATGTAAAAAAAAAAAAATTCATTACCAGTTCAAAATATGTCAAACTGGATTCAGAATATTATTACATAGGTATTTCATTTTCAATTTTCAATAAAACAAAACCTTAAATAAATAATAATGTCAGGCAAAACATATATTTAAATAAAGCGAGTCAAATAAAATGTGATTCTCTTAGAGACATGTCAAAAAATTCATTTATATTATAAAATACATAATTTTCAAAGAATCGTTTAACTTTACATTTAAAGTCTGACATGTGTTCCGTCTTCGTTGTGTTTATGGGAAGTTTATTGTACATCATTATTTTAGTATGTTCTCCTTGCTTTTGAACCTTGGTTGATCTTACTTTTGGTTTCTGTAAGAGTCTGTTTAGAGGTAAGATAGCGTTCCTGAGTTTGTAGAGGATTCCGTGTGAAGTGCGCTTCCACCTTAGGCTTTATCATAATCTGAAAAATCTGGTGAGATGGAGGGCAAGCCAACCCCGTCGTACAATTAAAAAAAACCTGGCTAACGACCACCCTACTGCCATAGTCCGGCGCCAAACGGTTTGCTGTGTTCCGTCGGTGCGAGAGCCAGTGCTTTCTGGAAAAGCTCGCTATATCGTAGACTTCATCCTTGCTTTGGCATACATATAGACAACCCTAGAGCTACCCAATCATTATCAATAAAAAAACGCTGTATTTTTATTGACACACAAGCAATATGTACAGTGTAAATTAAATATTTCTAAGGGAAGCAGCTGGGTTACCTTAGGACCGTTACAAACGGTCTATATGTAAGATAACCAGATAGGTACCGAAAATGTGCCCAAGACACTGTCTACATTGCCACGCTGAAAGCAATGCTAATTTACTGGCCCGAATAACAGCCAGCCTTTGGGTCAATGTATCGTGTTTTTTAGAAATATGCCTGGCATGAATAACAGCCAGCCTTTGGGTCAATGTATCGTGTTTTTAAAGTATGTGCCTGGCCCGAATAGCAGCCAGAATTTGGGTCAATGTATCGTGTTTTTAAAGTATGGGCCTGACCCGAATAGCAGCCAGACTTTGGGTCAATGTATCGTGTTTAATTAATATGTGCCTGACACGAATAACAGCCAGCCTTTGGGTCAATGTATAGTGTTTATTTAATATGTGCCTGGCCCGAATAACAGCCAGCCTTTGGGTAAATAAATCGCGTTTTTAAAGTATGTGCAAGTACCTTGCAAGGTCCCCCCAGGAAGTCGGGTATGAGATCTTTGGAGATGTAGTCCAGGAGTCCGCCCGCCTGGAGATAGTCCTTACCGCCGTAGAACAGGAACTTGCTGCGTGTGTTCTCATCTGGAAGCAAAATAGAAAATACCTTAATACATAAGATAGAGTGGTAAATGTATAAATTTAAAAATCTGTTGCATGACTTGTAGCAAATAACGAGACGTCTTTTGAGAATTTTAAACAGATGAAATATAAATAGACGGAATATTATTACCTCTATATTTTTGACAATAAATTAGGAGGGAACATTTTACACAGCGCTACCCCCCACGCTAAGCAAACAAGCTTTTGCTTAGTTTGGGGCTAGAAATTAGTCCTTCGCGAGTTTTGAATTATACCAGTGATTCAAAACTCGCGAAGGGACTCGAACCCGCGTATTTTCCTCAAGCCAGAAACGCTTTAACCAACTGAGCAACGAGGGCCTAGACGTGAGTTGCGAATTTTAGTTCCATATTTTATTCAACTAAGCGCTGAGTAACGCCAACTAGTAGTAATCCATTAAAATATGTGAAACTGCCCTGTAAATACGTTCAAATCACTACCGAAAGATGGTTTTTTATTTTAAATTATTGCACAAAATCTTTGTGTGTCATGTAATTTACATACTGTTCATAAGTAAGTGGCATTTGTCTTTTTATGAATAAATGTATTAAACCCAATTTCTGCAAGAAATCGAAACGAAATCTCGTGAATTTCTAGAGTAATATCTCAAAATGTCACCTATGAACGTGCTAACGATGGTCCACAGTATGGGAAACACCCTCGGCGCCCGCACTATTAGCACTCGTCCCATGGTCTCCGGGTAATTCGCTTCCACGATCTGTGTACAAATAAAATAAACCCCCTTTAAAACCTGGGCGTTAGCAGTCACATGTGAAGTTAGCCGTTTTCTTGCGCAAACAACGTGTTTCGTTGTAACTGTTCACTGCGGTAAATAATATTTTGCAACAATTGAAAAGTAAGGGATCTATAGAAAAGTAACAGATCTCATTTGAGTTATTCTACGGCCCATAGCAATATATATACTGTAATACCGGTTCATAAGAACCTACTTCAGGCAAAAGTAACTCACAATGCAAGTGCTTCCTTAAATATTTCTGTACTTATAGGCCTAAAGTTCATTATAGTGTTTAACTACTGTGAGAGAAAACAAATAGATATACAAATATAACAGGACATTACATTTTACACAGCGCCATCTAGCCCCAAACTAAGCATAGCTTGTTATATGGGAACTAGGTTACGGATAGAATACTTAAATACTTTTGTAAATACATATGTATGTACTATACGATACTACACCCAAACACAGAAAAAAAGTATTTATTCATCACATAAATTATTATTGTCCTGTCCTAGTTGTATATGCCTTAAAGTATTATACATAATAATGATTTACAAAATTAATATCTAGCCATATACACGATTAGCGTCAACCTGTGATCGAATCACGGTGTCAGTTGCAAGCAGTACAAAAGGGCGGCCTTATATTATATGGGATTGATTTCTTTCAACTCGAGTATGGGAAACTAGTTTTCAACAATTTAAATGACTATCGTGTTTTTTTACACAGAGCCATCTAGCCTCAAACTAAGCATACATAGGAACTAGATAGTGGATAGATTACTTTGTAAATACATTCTTATAACACAGTAAATATTACACTCAAACACAGTACATTCATCACACTTATGTATGTCCCGGGTGGTAATCAAACCCACAACAGAAGGCAAAACTTCAGACTGCACTGTGAATCCAGCACTAAGGCACCACGAGAGGACAGCCTGTCCTGTGAACTGCCTGAGCTTCCTCCATCGAACAAAAATATACAAATGTATATATTTATTATTATTCTATTTATTTATATTATATTGTATAAAATATATTTTATAAATAAATATGTATCAAACATTGTATTTATATATAATAATTTTGCCTTATATTTATATATTTAGTAAGTATTAAACATATATGTGTAGGTATACTTTTGATATAACTTTTTTCAACCTATGTATGTATATTTCATTAGTCAATTAAAATTTTATTTTCAATTCAAGTACACTTTTCTACCTTTTCAGTGTATCACCTATCTCTCTCAAAGGTTTGCTGGTAGAAAACTCTTTAAGGGTTAAGCTCGCCTCTGTACATATGTTTTCCATCATCATTGAACAATGCTCTGACCTGTATGATCCTGAGCAGAGCCCGGACCCCCGGCCGCCACAGATGGCGCATGTTTAGCCCGTCCAGGTCTACTAGCATGCACCACGAGAGGACAGGCTGCGAACTGCTCCGAGAAGCCTCCTCCAGTAGTTTCAGACCCTCTTCGCATACGTGAAGCGTCTGGAAATACACAAAATGTATTAACTTTACAGATATTGCTGTTTTTACTACATTTGACTTCGGTTTAAAGAGTTTATTTCTCATAAAAAGCTTATGTATTAGAAAAGAAAACCAACAGTACATAATATTAGAACAATTAGAATATCAATTAGACTTTCTTTCTTCATGTGGGCTGTGTAACCACCGCTGTGAGAGTCTGATGCGGCTCTTTGTCAACTACTGGGCGCGTTCCGTTACTAGCCACTTTCGCGGCGGTCGTCCATTTTGCCGTTCCGTTTGTAGCGGCGATCGCTCAAGAAACATCGCCCACAACGCCCGCGGTGCGAGGTGGGTCTAGTGACAATGACAACTGCACGTCAGTTGTCATGAGTGAAAAGAGCGCGAAATGCAAATCATGAAAAACATACATGAAAATGTATGTTTACGTTTATATTATGTACCTACATACAAAATTACACTTAAATCCACTTAATTTTTTGTTCTGCTGGGATAATCATTTCATAGTGCATAGATAATTATATATGATCGCAAGCAGGTATTGCAAGAAAGACCTCGACTGTTTATAAATTAATAACAATAGGTATTTACTATGAATATTTTATTTTTATTACCTACAGTAAAACTTGAGTATGTACCAAGTAAAAAACATAATAAATAAACAAAACAATCCTGTTTTATTTCCATAACTAAGTACTAAACATTCTCATACATTTATCTAGGACTCACTGTAGCTTTACAGGTAGGTATCACAGTTACAATTTTCAGTGATTTCCTAGCTAGACAAAGTCTGTATTTACAAATATAAGACCTAGAGGCAACATTCGTTGGGAGTTCCGTGCTCTTATAAAGTTAAAACTTGTGTGTAGAGGCGAGGCGAGGGCTACCTGACTCCGAATATTATGAGTAGGTGAGGTACTGCAGTAGTTAGACCGCCCGCCCTTACAGCAGGGCTTTCACACCACCTTAATGATTGCGAGTGCTCAGCATCTGGGATTTGAGCCCAGGACCTCCAGATCGAAAGCCACACGCCATACCTATTAATAATTTTAAGACATTACTTTTTATATTATTTTTATAGGCACACAAAATCACGAGGGTCCTGACGCAGTACTCTCAGAGCCTCGTTGCTAAATTGGTTCAGAGCGTTTCAGCTTGAAGAAAAGATACGAGTTCGAGTCCCATCGCGGGTTGTAAATTTGTGTGTCATAACATTTGCTAATAAACCACTACTATTGCATACTCACCAACTTCAAGAGGCCGTCTTCGCCGATGGATTTGAGCAGACCCTTCACGTCCATCTGTCCTAAACGCAGGACGTAGAGCGGCCGGCCGTCTGCAATTACATTTATGTTTGAAACGTGACCAGTTCGCTGGGTTCCGTCGATGCGCGGGGCAGCTTCCGGGAAAGATTGTTTACCTCATCCCTGCCTAGGTATACCCAGACGTGCCTTGAGGTCAAGAGCTTACCCATTTCATATAAAAAAAAACGTAGGTTGTGTTGTTATAGTACAGGCTTGAAACGGAAGTGATAGGAGATATATCATACTCGAGTAAAGTGAATAAGTGACTTGCAAACAGGCGGCGGCGGCGGTCGGAGTTGGGTACATTTTCTTCGGTTATTGCCCACCGTCCACCTCCTGAGACCACCGGGTAGACGGTTGAAAGTTTTTTTTTACGGCTCACCTCTCAGATAAAACATTGAATGTCTTACACTTTATATTGGTGACGGTACACCTCAGAAATTGTAGACGACGTTCACCGAAACTCCATAAAAAAACAATTTAACCTAGCATTGTTTGGGCTTAGTGGAATTGTCTTATGATGCGTTCTGGCTATAAATGCTGTATACTTATCATCACCATCATTACAGCCCATGAAAGGAACATTTATAGTTGTACATAACATCGGAGCGAGCCTCTAAACTATGTAAGTACCTTGTATTTTAAAGGCCGAGACTCGAGTAATTTGTATGCAAATAAAGTATATATATATATATATATATATATATGTAATAATTTAATAAGCTTATTACACTTGTGTATGTATGCTTAATTGTTTATTGATCTTTGCATGTTTCTGTCATAGATGCATGCTAGCTGTCAAATTGAATTGCCGATTCAACTGCTTTTGTTTAGGCACCTGGTACTGCCTTATTTTAAGTATATACCTTTGTCGTGATGGTGCCACCCCCCGGGGAAGTACTGTCTCACTACGTCTGGGGTCTCGTATTCTGCCAGGAGACGGTCAACCTGTAATACATCACATCAAGTTTTCATGCTTCCATGCTCAGTTAATGTGACGGAAATAAATACCCCCCCCCCCCGACTATAGGTATACCTATTACAAGACATTTTTGCAACAGGTTTACAACGTGTATTAAATTCCTTCATAAAAACAGTGTTTGCGATGTCTGGCACAACGGAATTTCATAAATACATACAAAAGATACAATAAAAGACCTAATTCCGCCTTCACTATGACAGGAATTTCAGACGCAAAGTCAAAGTCAAATATTTTTATTCATTAAGATTTTTAGGATCATTTTGAAACGTCAAATCTACCGCTTGTTCGGAATCGCGACCAGCACACAAGGAGAAAGGCAAGAACCACTAGCTGGTAAATTTTTTGATGATCCATTTAACATTTAGGTATTCAGTGTTTATAATAATTTAATAACATTACAAGTGTTACCTACATGGTAAACCTAAATACTTAATATTATCTTAAAACATTGATTATTACATAACTACCTAATGGGCAGTTTCTTAACATTGAGAAATCACCATTTAACTGTCAACTGGTATAGCAACATCGGGCCACGCGCTCTTATCGTCTTTATAGACACTTATTTTGTAGTAGGCTCTTTTAATTTAATTATTCTTTATATACAATTTCAATTTACGAGCAGAGAGTTTGGTGGCGCTTTGAGGAAGCTTATTATAGAATCGTACACAGTTTCCTAACAATAAATGATTTACTTTTCCTAAGCGATACCTAGGTATGTCATGCTTATTTTTATTTCTAGTATTAACACTGTGTACATCACTTCTTTTACCAAACTCATCAATGTTCCTGTGAGCGTGCATTAGATTTGCATAAGCTGACTGTAAGAATACCAATCTCTTTAAAACGTTCCCTGAGAGAGTCACACTTTCAGCTGTTTGAAGTTAAACTTGAATTTTGTATTTATGCGCAATGCAAAAACCTGGAATCATTTTCCAGCTTCTGGTATTTCCGCTGTTGTACGACACTAAAACTTCAAGAAAAGAGTTAATAAGAGTCGGTTCAAGCTATTTCAAGCTGCAAGTTGCAAAGTCAAGAGCAGTGACCTATTTATAAAAAAACACCCGAAATACATCTATAGTTTCATCACACAAACAAAAAGTATAGTCCTAGTCGGTCTGTAATTATCTAGAACTAGAATTAGATGGGAAAATAGCCCACAACCTACTGAGCTAGTTGCTTCTAAGTCAAACTACATTGTGAGGCCAGTTGAGATGATGTAAGGCGAAAGCGCGAGGTTTTGCTTCGACATCTTGACGGTTTTCTCCGCTACATCTCTGCCTGCACGAATAGCGCCTGTATGGATGAGAGCAGATGGGTGGTCAGTTACCTGGTGCTTCTTTCTCCAGAGCAGAGACTGTGACAGCATCTCCCGGGCTTTCTCCACGTTGAAATCGCGGGCGCGGAGGAATCGGAGCAGCGTCGTCTCACTCGGCACCTGCGGTAACATACACCAGACGATCCTGGGTCATGGGAGTCTTCAAGTCGAGAGTGAATAGGTTCCTTTAAGACACGCGTGCTCCATCGTAGGCATCCTTGCTTAATATCAGACGAGAAAGCAGCAAACTCAATCCTATATAATATAAAAAAGACCCGCTTCAAATAGAGGTTACAATTTTTTTTACGCGTGATGTTTCTTTTGATTTGCATAAAGTGTGGGAGTGACATACATAGGCCAGCGAATTAGCATAGCTATTCAGCGTGGCAATGCCAGAGTCTTGGGCACGCTTCCGTCTGGTACTGGTCTGGAACAGTTGAGTTACCTATAGGCCGCTTGTAACGGTCCTCAGGTAATCTGACTGAATCCTTTGTACTTAGTTTAATTGTACATTTTATTGATTAAATGTATACGAATCAAAATATATAGGTTAGGGAGGATAAAACAATTGTTCTAATACAAAAATTTGTAGTTGAATATATGAATATGAAAGAGTAAAACGCATGTTTTCGTAAAATGAAGATTATTATTTTGCTGCAGTCGGGTTTTTGCGTGTTTATGATTTGATTTTGCTTACTGACCATTAGCTAAGAATCGATATCATTTTAGTGTGTATGTTTTATGTATCAATTGTCATGTATTCTTTGGTGTACAGTAAAGAGTTTCATGAATTCTCCGTACCTTGCCCTTCTGTAGGTCGGCGATCCATTTCCTGAGCTGCAGTAGCCGGGACTCCTGCATCGGAGTCAGCTCGCCAAGGTTCCTCTTTATATATTCGCTGTCTAGTGTGTATTGATCTGTAAAAATGGCTACCATTAAACTTTATGCAAAATACGAGATTTTTAGGAAACCCAGGACTATATTCATACCTCTGACTACCCCCTAGTAGGTGATCCTCTAATTATCCCAGGCTCTGAGTAGTGATCAGAAGAGGAAAAAGTCGTGAGTTTGTTTTTAACTTACACTATAGGAGTTTTTTTTCTGGGAATCAGTAGAATCTCAAATTCGCAAATACATAGATATTCTACTTCTTAGAATTAGTAGTAGGTATTCAAGATATTTTCTAGCCTTGTTTCGAACGTAGGTAGATCGTAGATCGATACAACACAACTGAAAGATTAGATGAGAATTTCCGAAAACATGAGGTACTGTTGACTTCGCAGTCTTTATGGACTTCGTTCGACCTATCCCGCAGGAACAAAATATTTGATACATTATTATTATATTATATTAAGCCGTTAGTGTCCCACTAGTAGGCAAAGGCCTCCCCCACTCAACCCAGACTTCCCGATCTTAGGCATCATTCCTCCAGTCATATACAGGGTGAGTTTTTTTCCAGGGCCACTGAGGCCAAGTCTGAAACCGTGAAGTTATCGAAAAGTCATGTTAGGAGTTACGTGCTCGATTTCGAAAAAATAAGTTCTGCATTAAAGAAATTTTTATTTTATAGTTTTTCGGGAAAAGCTAGTTTAAAAAAAAAAAACAGTTATGAGTTCTTTTGTTTGATAATAAAAAAATAGTGCATGACGACTATGTGCCCGACGTTGTTGGAACACTTTCAAAATTGAAAATTTAGAAATTAATCTTTATGCATTTAGTAAAGGTTGTAGGTTCAGTCAGACTATGCGTAAGCTAAGCTATTAAATCCTCTTTTGCTGTATTTTCTGTTCGTGATGAGCTTGAATTGAATCGTCATCGGATTAAAAAACGTTGGCTTTTTGTGGTAACGCAACTGATGATAAGGCACGGACACCCTAATGGCTGAACATTTTAAATATTGTCGTACCCACCGTACAGTTGCAGATAAAAACTAACCGCCTCTGTGGTCTAGTGGTTCAACCCACCGATTTCAGATCCCCAGATTTGAGGTCCCGGGTTCGATCCCCATGGGGAGTACAATATATTGTGCTTGGTTTGGTTGGTGGTAGGACTTTGTTGAAGTCCGCCTGGCTAGCTACCACCATCTTACCTAATTCTGTCGCCATAATAACAATTCTAAAATTGTTGTGTTCCGGCATTCACAGGTAAGATAGCCAGTTCCTCAGTTTGTTGAGGATTCTGGGTGAAGTGCGCCTCCACCTTCGGCCTTATCTTAACTTGTTACCAGGTGAGATGAGGCCAAGCGCTTCCCCGTCGTATAATAAAAAAAAAACTAATTATTAAAAAAAATATGCTCTTCATAATTTTCATTATTGCTTATAGGTTTTATGTCATGGATAAAATTTCTGGATTCTCCAGTTTTGCATAACGGCGACTCCATTGTGCAAGACTGGAGAATCCAGAAATTTGATCCATGACATAGAAGAAAACTATAAAAAAAAATGTTTTTCTTTAATGCAGAACTTATATTTTTTTTATCTAGCACGTAACACCTTACATGACTTTTCGAAAACTCTCAAGGTTTCAGACTTGGCCTCAGTGGCCCTGGAAAAAAACTCAACCTGTATATTGGCACAAAAACAAATCCTACCAAATCCCAGCTATGAATTGGCCATGGCTCGGCAGTAAGTTCGATAAATCGTAGGCAATATTTCAAGCCCTAAAACATCCCCGCTATCTAATCGGATGCTATCCCGCGCCGCACCGCAAACAGGTCAAGGCCAATTAGATCACAGTTTTCTACGAAGGTTTGGGCGGAAATTTCACAATTTCAATTGAAATTTCATGAGAATATCTCGTAATAATACAATGTTTCATCTTCTTTGTTTAGACTAATAGCCTTTCTATGAATACCTTTATGTTTGAGCTTATTCACCAAAACCAACATTAATTTGTTTGTCAAAGCTTTTCTAGGAATAACTTTAGTTGTTTGAGCTTATACCAAATTATTCGCACATTATTTGCTTTTCAGATTTTATTTTTATTGTACGACGGGTAAGCACTTGGCCTTCATCTCACCTGGTTACAAGTTGAGATAAGGCTGAAGGTGGAGGCGCACTCCATCCGGAATCCTCAACAAACGGAGGAACTGGCTATCTTACCTCTGAATGCCGGAACACAACAATTTTAGAATTGTTATTATGGCGACAGAATTAGGTAAGTTGTTGGTAGCTAGCCAGGCGGACTTAAACAAAGTCCTACCACCAACCAAACCAAGCACAATATATTGTACTCCCTATGGGGATCGAACCCGGGACCTCTGGATCTGAAATCGGTGGCTTGAACCACTAGACCACAGAGGCGGTTAAATTTGGTTAATTGCGAAAAGCTAGGAATTAATATTTTATTCACAGAAATGTTTGGCGATGTATCTGATATTACCAAAATTATTGAAAGATTCCTTATTGAATAAGGACTTTTTTTTATATATGACGCGTATGTTAGGTTAGATAAGGTTAAGGTTGCCTGGAAGAAATATTATTAAAATATAGCTAAAAGCGTAGCTATATTTTAATAATATTTCGTTCATAACTTAACCTTTGGTGTTCAATAAAGAATATTGTGTTGTATTATTAGCCTTGTATAGCTCTACGATGCTTTTCCAGAAAGAACTGGCTATTCCTTACTTTATTTCATGTACAAATATAAGCATGTATTGTTTTCCGGTTTTAAATATATTTTTTCAAATAAAATTGATCTAGGGTTACAACAAAGCAATTAATCGCTTAGATGGCATAATAATTAACATGGCTCGGGTCTTTATCGCGGAAACCTACCTTTACTAATTAAATAATTAGTAATAATTGAGGTTTTAAAAAAACTACCATAAAAAATGGTAGTTTTTTTAAAACCTCAATTATTTGCTGACCATTGATAGCCGTTATTAAGCATGTGTATACAAATCGCGAAAATTCATAAATGCTGTTATGATTGTAGTACGAGTAGTAAAGGTACCTCAACGGACTCTCCAGTCAAAACAAGGAACTCTCCATACCTTCTCTTTCAATGTCCACAGACTCACAACTAATCATTGATTCTGTCAGTACGTATGAAGGTTGAAGCTAACGGTCACATCCGCGGTCCCATATCCCAAGGGAAAAATCGATCTAAGCGCCCACACCTTCTAACATATCCAAGCAACATCCAACCCTGTCGCTATCGAAATAGAGTCCTGATTTAGTTGTACTGTAAACGTGATACTAGGAGGTATGAATGGAACATATTGAATGGAGATAGATAGGTATGTGAAACTAAAGTGCAGTTTGCAACTTTGCACAAAATATATATATATAGAAATATAAAGCGCAGAGCTGTTACTTTATGTTTTTAGTATTCCGTACCTAAAGGGTGCCGACGGAACCCTATTACTATGTCTGTCCGTCTGTTTGTCTGTCCCATTTTCTACATTTCACTAATCTTTTGATTCGTAGTAGGCAGATGGTAAAATTATCAGATAATGTGTTGTAATGATTACCTAACATATGGTGGGTCAGACGAAACGTACTTTTTAACGTTTCTAATGTAAGCTATAGTAGAAATAGTAACACCAGCGTTCAAACTTGGTGCGATAATAGTCCTAGCCTTGTGTATAACAAGAAATTTTAAAAATAGACCAAGCGTGAGTTGGACCCACACGAATGATCCAGAACGATATACAAAAAGCCAGCAAATTTCGCCTTGAAATGCGGATCAGAACCCTCGGTGTGGGTATCAACACGCAGTTGGCCGGTTTTTATTCCCTAAAGGCAATCCGGAACCTAACCACAATTTACTGTATTGTGCTATACGTTTTCAGGCAATAGCAAACAGAAGAATACAATGACACTGGATGAGAGATTTACTCTAGAATAGGTCCACTTTAGATCATGCATCAACAAAGTGGGATAAACTGCAGTTGCTTATACTTCCTGAGTGCCAAGCGCCGAGGTAAGCCGTATATAAGCGCTTTGCGATTCGAGCTTTGAAGTTGTTTGAAATAGTTCAAGTAAAAATGTTTAACCAATTCGAGCTTCCAAGTTCAGCTTATTCGATTAAGGCAACTATGCGAACAGAAAGAAGTCAAAAAAACTTTTTCAGTCGCCATTTTAAAATACCATTTGTTGTCAGAGCTCGCGGAATGTTTAATATCGCATGCTTTTCTAAGCTATGATACTAGGAGCGACTTAAGCTGTAAAGCCGTAACACTCTACAAGACTTCAATGTTAAAAATCAGTTTATCGAGTATATATATACCTACTCAATCACTCGAACATGTGCCTACGAAAATAACAGAAAAAAAACATTATTATTTTTATTGGAGCCAAGCATTTGAACACTAGCTAAAAAAGCTCTAGATGAAGCACGCTTGTCTTAAAGAAACTCATTCACTCTGGACTTGACGACTCCAAGATTGTACTGATTCGGATAAACAGACCGTTCCGTACATCTGGGAGGTATCGATATAAGCACTAGTATTTTAAGCCTATATGTACTCGTAAAATCCAATCCAAGATTGTCTGAAACAGACAGCTCGTAGCGATAAGGACCCATTTTGCTTTACAGCGTGTTATTTAAATTTTTATGTGACATCTATAGCTTTATAATTTTGAGTTTATCTATCTTCAAAAGACTCAAGCAAGCTTTCTGCTAAGGTTCTGTACAGATACGAGAGAACCGCGTCACAGTGCTGCAGTAAAAGATTTTATGAGGTACCTAGGCAGCTGGCACGAAGCCTGCCCTGCAGCAAGTCTGCAGTACATTTAATTGTGCTCAAAGGTACCTGACATTTGGCATGATTTCGCAAGCGTAGGCGTTCGTGCGCTCCCACGTATTTGATTATGTTTATTGCTTATTTATACCGCACCTAAGGTTTAGCGATTCAAGATTAGAGTACGTAAAACCTAATAAACTGGTATAGTAATAAGAAGAGCTAGACCGCTCTACCTGTGTGCAGGTATCAAGCCAAACACCTAACCTTACCTTCCACTGTCGAACCTATACTTTATTTTTGGTCAGCCGTTTACCTCGAAACTTGCACAAGCATAAGGATAAGAATGAGGTCTACGATTGCCAGCAGATGTTTGCGTTGCATCGCATGTTATTTTGTATTGTATTATAATACTAGTGAAACGCCCGAGGTTTTTTTCTCGTAATCCCGTGGAAATTTCCCAAAATCATTTATAACCTCTGGTTTGGGCCGTGTCTTGCTTTCCAGTCAGTCAGTCAGTCCGGCAGCTACACGAAAATTTAAAATATTTAGATACTGTGTTGCTTGAAATGTGTATCCAGCTTTAAAATCATTGTCCTTTTATAGATATTACCGCAGCATTCTCTGGTTGGTCGCGTCGCAACGTAATATTAAGGTTCAAATTGACGTAGGTGTCCAATTACAACCACGGTGCCTTTCCCATTCGTGTTGACAATAAGCTTCCATTCATGAATCGAATTCAATAGATACGAGAATATATATCCACAGCAACCTATTGGATTGAATCTATATAAAATATTACAAATAAATAAATATTGTAGGATATTACTTTCACACAGCACCATCTAGCCCCAAATAAAAGTTCGAAACCACCATCGGAGCAAGAGACAGTACAAGTACACTTGCGCAAAGTTGAAGTTGCCAATAAAAAACTGTTGATCCGATCGCTACCAAACAGGGTTCAGCCCAAAGGTTCAGCCGAGTCCATAGAGACCATACACACATCCACTTTTGTATACAAGATTTTTAAAATGTGACCGATCGAAATTACCTTTTGGACAAGTTGCAACTAGCAATTTATTTATAATTTCGTCCTTTGTCATGCCATGTATTCTTGCCGTCTTGCTGATGATGAGTTCCGAGTCGTTTTTACTATCAATTAAAAAGTTTAGTAACCGTAAAACAGACTTAGAGTATCGTTTTTTCTTTAACTGTGCACTTGTTTAGTCCATCAACTGGATGCAGTTGCCATCCCCAGGTGTTATCCTCCAGTTGTTTCCATTTAATCTTACAACATCTCAAACATTTTACTATCCTCTCTAGCCTAATTTATTCTGGAAGAGATCGCTCTTAAACGATAAGAGCGCCCATTTAATGTTTCAGTTTTTATTATTTTGAATTGTCCAATTCATCCCCAGGCTCATGTTATTTTTACAGACAGGACACTAATTTCATACAGTGCCTAAGTCTATCCCCAAACTAAGCAGACCTTGCAATGTGGGACAAGATAAAAGGTTGAATCTAAATAAACTAGGTGCTTACACGCGCCTGAAGTATTTACATAATCGCGCGTTACCAGGGTGGATTCGTCTAAAAACGGCGCTTACCCATAACTCTGGCAGTTCAGCGCAGCGTGGGCGGGCGTCTACCCAATTCCGCCCACGGAGCTCCATTCATAACGTATTTAAACTGAAAAGACTATGCGGAACCCGTGACGTAGTTTCAAATGCATTATTAAAATAGAAAATTAAAGCTGCGTACAAAATGATGCAAGAATTTTGATTCAGTTTAACTTTGAAGTTTGAAATTCTATTGAGGTTTTGAGAACCACTAATGGAAACCAAACAAAAGCCGGTTTTTATTATTGTACGACGGGGAAGCGCTTGGCCTTCATATCAACTGATTTTCATTTATGATATGGCCGAAGGTGGAAGCGCACTTCACCCGAACAGACACCGGCGGCTAAAATTATTAAAATAAAATTGTTGTGTTCCGGCATACAGAAGGTGAGACGTCAGTTTCTCAGCCTGTTGAGGATTCCAGGTGAAGTGCGTTTCCACCTTCGGCCTTATCATACCTTAAAAATCAGGTGAGATAAAGGCCAAGCACCTCCCCATTTAAAATAAAAATAAAAATAAACATTGCAATCAAACTCGCCTGCCCTGCGTACATCATATGGCAAAACTCTCCAGATAGTTTGAGGGAGGCTCAGTGTCTAACAGCTGTTTTGTTCGTGTTCTGTTATGTGATGAAGATACAAATCCAGATCATGAATTAGGCAAGGAAATGCTTCGATTGCAGTATATCATGCTGAAAGTGGAAGCTCCATTACCATAAGCCCTAGGACTCGGACGGAGCTTATGCAAAGCAGTCCAACCTTGGATTCACGCCAAGCTCAGATCCTTACTTAAGCTTACTATAGGTTAGGATTTAGGAAATACATAAACAGGTTTAGCAAATCTGATAAAGCGTGCCGAGTACCTCAGCGACGATATGCTTGTCTCAGAATCAAAAGGCCTCAAGTTTGATTCTTTACCATCAATAAGGGCATTGTTTCCACGTAAAACTATTATTACAAGCCAAAAAGAAAAGATACATCACCCATAGCGTAACAAGTACCGACGAACAAAAAGTAAACAAAAACGTCAATAAATAAATACTATAATTCCTCTTAGCTACCTATCCCTCCTTCGATTCCCGGTGAATAAGACTAGTGGCACTGTGATGAACAAAGCTAACACCAGCGCCAGGATGAGAATCATCACAGCGACGTCTACGCGACCCATCAACGCAGTCAAAGACTCTCTCGAGCCTCGAGAAAGCAAGGGAGATTTCTGCTGTAGCTGTGATGATTGCAAGGTACCATCCGCTTTGTGAGGTTTCACCTTTACATCATGTTTTCTTCTGTCGTCATCTGGGTTCCCTGAATTCACTTTCTTGTGCGGAGTTTCCGTTTCTCCCACGTCCAGGGATTTAGCCGCGAATCCGTCTGGGTCGATGGGTTTTTTAGAATATGACGGACTTCTTTTCCTAACATCTGTAATGCTTTCACTCGATTTCCTCGTAAGGTCTGAGCTTTCACCGATGGATTTCCTTCGAGACGGCCCGGCCAAGGTAGGGGATGTGATATTGAGATGGGAGGACTTGACGAGCTTGAGGAAGCTTTCTCGGAAGTTCTCTGTGGAGGGGAGAGGAATGTCAGGAACGGTAGGTTAATAGGATATGTTTGGGACTTCGTTTAAATTTTACTTTTAAACTTTAAGTAGTGAACTTCACAAGGGTCACTTGTTTAGATATCCAAGTATGATAATATTATCACTTTATAACCCGGAAATGCCGGTAATTTTCCAAAAATAGCGGGAAATCATAAAATACTGTCGTCACTGTACTAACCCACTAACTTGTATTATTAAATATTATGTGCCCTAACCAAGGAATAAAAAAAACATAATTCAGAGCCATCTTGCTCCAAACTAAGCAAAGATTATAATATGGGCACTAGATCAATAGATAATAGCATGGACGAAATATACGAGGATTGATAATTAGGTACACATTTTTGTGATCCAGAAATGTACCACATTTGCGTACTAAAAGTAGATGAAGCCCCTTTTTGAGCGGTACGAATGCTTTGTAACGCCAGTCGAGTCGCCGCGCCCGCCGCACCGTCTTATTGTCGATGTTTATTCTGCATCCGACTTGTAGATAACGCTTAAAACAATTATATTTTTTTAAACTGACTGACGTCGCATCGCCACGCGACTTTGCCAGCTGGTCCGTCCGCGTTAGAACACAATAATAAATATTATTTGCCGAGGGGGCAGCAGAGTGGCGCCTACTCCACTAAGGTCAACTCAACTGCCTGTTTGTCACCTTAGTGGTATAAAAAAAGAAAAACAACTAGTAAACGAAAAGTTTTTTTTTTTTTAAATCAAAATATATATCCTTGAAATACTGAAGATTAAAATACCTTGTCTGAAATTGATTATGCTTCCATTAAAAGGATATGACAGCTATGAACAAGATCTACATTTTAATGACAGCTGTCAAACTTCAAACGACTATATCTCTGAAAATACTTGTCCTAGACTATCCGTTTTTAGTTAAAATGAAACCTATGACAAAGATCTACATTAGCAATGACAGCTGTCAAACTTCAAACGACCATATCTCTGAAGATACTCGTCCTAGACTCTCCGTTTTTTAATTCAAATGAAAGCTATGACCAAGATCTACATTTTCAATGACAGCTGTCAAACTTCAAATGGCCATATCTTTGCAAATACTCGTCCAAGACTCTCCGTTCTTAGTTCTACATTTAGAGATACATTCAGATAACTACATTTGGCAGTGTCATTGAAAATGTCGATCTTGGTCATAGCTCATTTGAACTAAGAACGGATAGTCTAGGACGAGTAGTTTCAGAGATATGGTCGTTTGAAGTTTGACAGCTGTCATATAAAATGTAGATCACGTTTATAGCTTTCATTTCCTTCATATGGAAGCATTATCAATTTTATTCATGATCGGATTAAATGTAGATCGGTGGTAAATCTAGCCAAATTACGGTAGATCTACCGCAGTTACGGTGTAGTTGAAGACACTGTACACTGTATATATTGTCTTTACATACATTACTCTTTACATTTTTATTTAATAAACGCCATCTAACCAATTTAAGTTGTAGCACTACGGTTACAACAAACAAAACGTGGTTCCAACATTCTTGTATGGTTTGAATAGGTGATAGAGATAATGTTGATTTCATAGTTTTGTATCTCCTGGCGGCATCTAGATTTTTGCCCCGAACTGTTATTTGAATCACACCTAGTGGTATGGAGATTATCAGTCCTCTAGTATATTTTGTCCATGATAATAGCTAACGTACTATAGGAAGCTGTTGTGAGAATCTCAAGCTTAATCTTTATCAGGAATAGGTTGTTACTTAAAGTTTTAATCAGTCAACAACTCATTTCAAATGACCTGATTAGGTGAAGAATTTGCACAACTATGTAAAAAAATCGGTCAAGTGCGGATACAAACACCGAGGGTTCCGACCCACATTTCAAGACAAAATATCACGTTTATTGTATCGGGGCCCCATTGTTATAGCGACAATATTACACACTCAGTGAAAATTTCAACTGTGTACCAATTACGGTTCACGAGATATAAGCCACAGATAAACGGACGGACGGAAGGAAGGAAAAGCGGAGGCTTCGTAATAGGGTCCATGGCACCCTTTGGGTACGGATCCCTAAAAAACCCCTCAAGTACGCTAGCTGGTTCAGAAATTTGTTCGATTATGCAAAGTTATACCCTCACCGAAATAGGTCACAGAAGAGGTTTTGTTTTCACTTGCAATTGTGTAAAAGGGGTATTTCAGCGGGTTGTTTGTTATTGAACAAAGGCACACAGAAGACCCGTGTTTTCCTTGCAATTCAAACCACATTGTATGGAAAGGCCGTAATTAATGTTTCATTGTAAAATAATACAAACAAATATATCTGTTATCTTATTGTCGAGTAAAGCTATATACTTACTTATTAGATGATATTGGAATCGAGGGTGTGAATTTCAATCCCATATATCAATTTTACGAGTATATGAAAACGGAAAAGTGTTTGGCAACAAAACCGCAAAGTTCCTTTGAAAATCAAATCGACACGTGTCTTGTCTACGAGACATCGTCTGGAAACTGTCTTTCAACAAGCCTCATAGCTCAGTTGGTAGTAGCTCTGCCTTCTGCGCTGTAGGTTGTGGGTTCGATTCTCACCCAGGACAAACAGTTGTGTGATGAATATTCATGTTTGTTCTATGTTTGGGTGTTGTTTTGTGTGATAAGTGTGTATTTACAAAAAAACAGTTTTATATCCGTAATCTACGAGTAGTTCCCATAAAACTATGCTTAGTTGTGTCATTGTGTCGCCTCAAGTATTGCCTGTGCAAATTTCGACAAGAGCCACCCATATTTAAGAGAGAAAAAAACAATTCAGAAATGTTTTTTTTATTTATTGTACAATAGGGACGGGGAAGGACCACTAGTAACACAACAATTTAAGAATTATTGCTATGGCGACAGAATTAGGTAAGATGGTGGTAGCTACCCAGCGCGTAACTCCTTCTACCAACCAAACCAAACACAATATTGTACTCCCTCTGGGGATCGAATCCATAACCTCTGGATCTGACACCAGTAGGCGAACCACTAAACCACAGAGGCTGTTAAAATGTAAGTATATTATCAAGCCATTTTCTTTCCAAATGTTATCGAACGCTGACAAGGGTCGATCTTTTATCTACAAACAATTCATTCATATATCATTTATCATTTAGAAAATCATCCCCCACAAAAACGATGCTTGGGTCGATCCAAAGAATCACAAATCTAATAAGGTCGCATTCAATTGAAGAATCATACGTTACGTAATAAAAGGTGCTTCTAGGTGATTGTGATTCGGGTGACTTTATATAAACGTTAAAAGTCCACCATATTTAATTTACAAATTTTGAAAATTTTCTAAAAAACGGTAGGGCTATGCCAAAATTTTGAAACTAACATCAGTTTTATAAATCTCTCTTGGCCAGGCCTAGTCCGTTTATTTATGTCGCAGTTTGCACACATCATGTAATTTCGTACAGATATCATGATGAAATAAAATATTTATTATTCCACCAGTAATTACCTCTGATGCGTACTGCTGCGCAGAAGAATACAATTTTTTCTTTTTTTTTTTGTACGACGGGGAAGCGCTTGGCCTTCATCTCACGTGGTAACAAGTTAAAATAAGGCCGATGGTGGAGGCGCATTTCAACCCGATTCCTTAACAAACTGAGGAACTGGCTATACTTCTGAATGCCGGAAAACAACAATTTTAGAATTGTTATTATGGCGACAGAATTAGGTAAGATGGTGGTAGCCAGACAGGCGGACTTAAACAAAGTCCTACCACCAACCAATCCGAGCACAATATTGTACTCTCCTTGGGGATCGAACCCGGGACCTCTGGATCTGAAATCGGTGGGTTGAACCACTTGACCACAGAGGCGGTTAAAATACTAGAAGATGTGACATTGAGCTATCTTCAGTCACCTCTCTACATATAACCGACCCGCCACTGCGATATTGCTACGATGATGCTACTCATCGTTTTTCTAATTAATATACTGATGACATGAAGGTAAGAAATGAATAAATAAGCACCTCCTGGGTAGGCTTGCCCCATCGTAGAACTTTAACTACCTTACGGAAGCTTCGAGGACAAGAGCTGACCAATAAGAAAAATAAAGCTCAATTCACCGTCTAAGATCCGTACCCAAACACTTTTCTGTTCCGGCACTTAAAAGGCAAGATAGCTAGTTCCTCAGATTGTTGAGGATTCCGGTTGAAGTGCCATAGGCTTTATCATAACTTGAAACGAGAAACGAACGAAAACGTAAAGCGCGTATTCGTCGTATAAAAAAAAAACATTAATTTTATGTTTTCTTTTGTCGACATCTGCATTCACTTTCTTGGTGGAGTTTCTAGTTCTCTCACATCCAAATAAGACTAAACACGTTACAGACCCAAACCCGTCTGGGTCGAGTTTTATTAGATACCTTGTTATTCACCGTCTAAAATCCAAACCGTACCCAATCAATGCCGAAAATTTGCCGTAAAGTAGAACAGCGGAGCTCAAACCATTTACATTACTAGGTTCATACTTCTAAATGTCAACGACAGTTAGTTAGGGCTTCTAATTTTGGGCATTGGGCCTTGCGCGCGCATTAAAATGTACGACCCATTAAAGATAAGGTGTCACTTTAGCAGCGTACCCTGTTCTCTTGAATAAGATAGATGTTTATAACCAAAGATATCTTAAGCTCTTTGAGGTATTTTTCTAGTAGTTTCGGGTAGTTTGAAAATTGACAAGCATTTTTCACTACGCACTCTGATCTGATAGTCTCTGTGTCTATATCATATATATCAATATATATGATATCAATATATATATAAATATATATATTATATATCAATATATAATCTATAGCGATTGCATTTATTTAAAAAGAAGCAGTTTCATTATCGGTGGTATTTTGAAAGTTGCCTCGACCAAATTGTTGTTTACTTTTAGATATGTACATAGACTAGTTAGACTGTACCTACAAGGACACAAATGAACTTCTACAGTAGTTATAACATTCATATATAACAAGCCTCAGAGCTTAGTTGGTAGTAGTTCTGCCTTCTGCGCTGTAGGTTTTGGGTTCGATTCCCACTCAGAACAAACATTTGTGTGATTAATATTGATGTTCTGTGTTTGGGTGTTGTATTGTATAAAAAGTATGTATTTACAAAAAAAAAAAGTATCTATGTACTCGTATTACATCCGTAATCTAGTTCCCATATTATAATCTTTGATTAGTTTGGGACTAGATGGCGCTGTGTGAAATTACTGTCCTGTAATCGTTGACAGTAGAAATGTCTATCAGTCAACTGACTCCATTCATTTTCAATAAAATTTAGCCTATCTTACTATCGAACCCTAACTTAAAGTGTGTACGTATAACTTCTTAGGCTCAGACACTAAGAAAGGTACGTTTCAGAGGTCGATGGAGAAAATGGGTATTATACTACTAAGACTGCAAAAGTACGCCATTTATCAAAGCTTAGCTGGGCCTGAAGCTTTAAGACGTATACGTCTGAAAGACGTTGCGTTATTCGCAATATAAACCTGAGCCCTTATTCACTACTGACCAAACGTAACATAACACGGACTATTAACGAAATCTGTGGAATTAATGTGAAACACGTGGTCATGAAGTCAGACGTTATAAAAATATATATATATATATTACAGAACAAAAATTTCTCAAAGTGCCATCTAGCCCGAAATTGAACGCTTGTGATATGGTAACTACATGTATCATACTTATCACATAATAGAACACCCAAACATAGAACTAACATCAAAATTCATCTCAAAAATGTTTGTCCCGAGTGGGAATCGAACCTACAACTGAATGAGGCTTGTAAGGAATCTCCTATGGCATAGCGAATAAAGGCTTTCTTCGTTTCAATTCCAAAGTCAAATCGGCGGCCACACGATAAATATATATGTATAGCAACTAAAGCGGCAATCTGTATTTAGTTGGTCTTTTAGCCCCTCGAATTTCGGACAGAATAATTTATACGACGTCCTCTCCCACCTTTGTATTAAGTTTTTTGGTAATTTGTTTAACCTTTGAATTATTTATGTCATATTCATGTTAATATGTTTTTTTTGTGAATCAGTTTTACGACCGTGAATTTTAATTTCAGTACGGTCCTGTGTCATGAAACATTAAAGGCTGAAACAACCGAAAAGTCCACCCACACTCAAACCAAACAATAAGACAATATTGGATTTCGGACAAAGGCTCTTACAGACATATGTTACTGCACTAACGGAAAAGGGTATACTCTAAATCTTACGCTTTAATGTGCGAATGACATTAATTGGCGTTCTTTTTATGTGCGTTTCTCGGTGAAAATCTGTTTATTGGGTTGTAAGTCTAGTAATAAATTGGTCCGGGTCCACCTGATAACAGGTTAAGATAAGGCCGAAGGTGGAGGCGCACTTCACCCGGAATCCTCAACAAACTGAGGAACTGGCTATCTTACTTCTGAATGCCGGAACACAACATTTTTTTAAGAATTGTTATTATGGCGACAGAATTAGGTAAGATGGTGGTAGCTAGCCAGGCGGACTTAAACAAAATCCTACCACCAACCAAACCCAGCACAATATATTGTACTCCCCCTGGGGATCGAACCCGGGACCTCTGGATCTGAAATCGGTGGGTTGACCCACTAGACCACAGAGGCGGTTGTAAGTTAAAATAGTTCCACGGTTGCCTGGAAGAAATCGCTTTTAGCGACAAGGCCGCTAATTATTCTTAAATACTGTGTCATCCTATTTTGTTCGATGTAATGGATTAAGTTCATAACGTTTGCGTTTATTCATATATATTTTTTTTTGTTACAAGGCGCAAATAATGTCGGAGGCTTTTTAAAGTGCCACACCTCACAACCAGGTTTTCATTATTGGTATAGCTGTACTGATACACGCCCCCGTGAGGGTACTTTGAGCAATCAACTCGGTGTGCGAATTGACGTAGCTAATCCCGCAGGTCCCGTGTTCACGACAGGATGAAGGGGAACCCCGCGTTTTGAATTACGTAGCAATAGTTGATAAGCTAAACACGCTCACGGTCAATTAATTCAACATCAACAGTCCAATAATGTCCACTGTTGGACAGGACCTCAGGCAGGCGGATCGGAGATCGCAGAAAAGGTGCTAGGGTAGGTTACACAGAAGGAAGCGGCAGCACTCATTTTGGTGAGATCCCTTAGTCGTCTTTTACGACATCCGCTGGGTGATGTGGAGGGGTATCGACTCTAAGATCAGAACTCCTTTTTTACAAATAGTGGGTTAGCTCTTGCGCATTAAACTTGTCTAGATCTAGTTTAGAGTCGCTGACGCTATCCAGAAGGGCCTTTACAGCTCCGTGTTCATTCAGCCTTAACCTCTAGTAAAATCCGTCACTGAGGTCTAGTGGCTGCGCTCAACGATATCAGACCCAGAGGTCCCGCGTACGATTTCCAGAGGAGTACTAATTTGCGCTTGGTTTGGATGATGGTACGACTTTGTTTAAGTCCGTCTGGCTAGCCACCATCATACCTACGTATATCGCCATAACAACAATTCTAAATGTTTGTGTTCCGGCATTTAGAGGTAAGTTAGCCATTTCCTAAGTTTGATGAGGATTCCGGGTAAAACGCGCTTATATCTTCGACGTTACCATAACACCAGATGAGCTGAAGGCCAAGCGCTTGCCCGTCGTAGCTAAAATCTGATAGGTATGCCGTTGCCCAGAGTAGACAAATAAGAGGTAGACCCTAAGATCCAGATGGTTCGACAACACTCACCTAGCTGCGTGAGCGACCGCCCGGTGTCAGCCGTGGGCCCGGGAGAGAGTGGCTCCGCATCTCGCGACACGATCTTCCTGAGGTATCGATTGTGCTTCGCGCCATTCGCCTTCCACGGCCTCAAGTCCTTCACGCCTTCAGAGTACACCCCACTCATGAACGATTCTATCAGCTCTTTACCTGCGGAGACATTTTACCTATTATCTATAAACTAGAGGGGATACAGTGATCGAAAATATACCGTTAAATAATATGCGTATAAAAACTATGCCAAATTTCACACATCTCCGTGCGTGGATTAAGCTTAGCAAGGGGTCCGAAGCTTTCTCTTAGCGTATTAATATACAGGGCAAGTTTTTTTTTCAGAGCCACTTTGGCGAAGTCTGAATCCGTGAGAGATTTCAAAAAGTGGTATTAAGAGTCGCGGGCTCCATTTTTAGCAGTTTTTTTTTTTCATAAAAAGCGGCCTCGGAGTACCGCTGATACTCGTTTTTCCATACTAACGTAGTTTGTCGTTCATTTCAAATTTTATCAAATCGCTGCAAATGACAAACTGTTAAATGAACACTTACTTTGCCCGTTTAAATTAATAAATTAATATAATTAAAATCAAAATATATTGGTATTCAAAATATTTTTTATGGTTAAATTATTTTCAGTTACTGAGCGGTTTTAAGGTGGAAATGAATGACCGCATCTCTCGCAAAATTTTGATAAGAAAATCATCTAAACTTTCTTGTAAAAGACTCATAAAAACTTAAAACACAGAAGCAGATATAAAAAAAATCTCGCCATCATATTAATAGTACCGACCCTTGGCAATATTAGCGGCGTATTGTTTCATGGCGATCTTCTCCACAGTGCTCTCCAGACCGAAGAAGTTCTTAACATCGAGCAGGGCTTTCTGCTCGAAACACGTCCAATCAGAGTTCTCTGGGTGTACCTGGTGAACGAAAACTGAACAATTACTCCACAAATCATTGAATAAGTAGACGTTAATGAAATAAAAGTGACTCTGGACCCGGTCAGTAATCTATTGAAAAAACGACAACGAACTTGATGATAAAAAAAATATATATCTTCGTGCGGTCTTTGTATATGGTATCAGACTTGCGAGCCACCAGCTATAATCGTCTGACTTATTACGACCACTACTATATGCAGTACAATAGACGATGTCCTAATCCTTACTAAACTGGGAACAATCATGACATATATGTACCCGGGATTTGAACTCAGGACTTCCAGATCAAGAGCTACACGCCATATCATCAGACCACGGAGTTACCTGTTGATATAAAAGCAAGAATTCAAGATACAATCTTGAAGTCTTAAAGTTTAGTGTGGACAGGTTTCTTTTAGACAAGCAAGCAAGATACTTTTAGATTATTTCTTATATTATCATACAATTTTGTGCTCGGCTAGGTTAGTGGTAGGACCTGTTTTAAATCCGCCTGGCTAGCTATCAACATCTTACCTAAGTATGACGTCATAACAGCTATAACTATTGTGGTCCGGTTCATAGGGAAGATAGCCAGTTCCTCAGTCTGTTGAGGATTCCGGGGGAAGTGCGCTTCTACCTTCGACCTTATCATAACTTTACACCAGATGAGACGAATGCCAAACGCCCCGTTGTAGAATTAAAAAATCTTCAAAAATGGAACTTAGGTCTATTAACCGCCGCTGTGGTCAGGTGGTTCAACCCACCGATTTCAGATCCAGAGGTCCCGGGTTCGATCCCCAGGGGAAGCAATAATGTGCTTGGTTTGATTGGTGGTAGGATTTTGTTGAAGTCCGCATTGCTAGCTATCACCTAACTCAGTCGCCATAATAACAATTCTTTAAAAAAATGTTGTGTTCCGGCATTTAGAGGAAAGATAGCCAGTTCCTTAGTTTGTTGAGGATTCCAGGTGGAGCGCGCTACTACCTTCGGCTTTATCTCAACTTGTAACCATATGAAGGCCAAGCGCTTCCCCGTCGTACAATAAAAAAGGGTAAAGAATTTCTTTAAGAGCGTTTTTTGCTCCAGAAAAAAACGACATGACATAGCTGCAATAATTAATATTTATAAATACCTAGGATCAAATTAGTATCTATAGTATAATACGTATTATAGGTTCAGTGATGCATCATAGGTTAATTTCTTATCGTTACAATGACAAACACATCGAATATGCAAAACATGGTATGTTTCCTCATTCCAAACATCGCCTTGAATGCTTAGACGACCTTATAGCAACGTAACCGGTTGTTAACAAAAACGTTAATCAAAATATCAAAATATGTCTGTTTGTTTGTTTGTTTGTTTGTTTGATGATCTTGATGACATTTGGCATGGAAATAGATTGTATCCTGCGGAGGAACATAGACTACTTTAAATTATCCGGGTAGGTACTACGCGGGCGAAGCCGCGGGCAAAAGCTAGTGAATCTATAAAAGCTTGTCAAACAAAAAAGTACGCATGCGTAGAGCTTCGTTTGTGAGTGAACGGAACCAGTTCCCGTCGAATGTATACAAGGTGAGGTAGGTATGACCTACTCTTAATGGTCTACCCCGGGCAACGGAATCGCTGGCTTTTGCTAGCGGTTACGGCAGATATCACAACACTGGTGGTAGGACCTGTGAAAGTCCACTTGGCTAACCACGCTGACGGCGGTTAGGCGGACACGGCAGACCGTTTGCCGTGCTCCGTTGGAGCACGGGAGAGCCAGTGCCTACTGGGAAAGCTCGCACCAACGTGGCCTCATCCTTGCTCTGGCCTAGAGGGCAAGAGCTCATCCAACAGTTACATCAAAATAAGTTATTAATATACGAGCTGTTAGGTCTAGTGAAGTTGAGTGTTTTTTTTTATTTTATTGTAGACTTTTGTACAAAAAGCCAATGCACTAAAAGGTCGAAAAATAGCTACCTTCGTTCTCATTCAACGTGTAGTAGTTCAAAAGGCTTTAGCGGCCTTGCTAGTATCTATGTCAAGCATCCGCAGTGTAAGGATTATGAAGGAAAACAATTAAAATAATTACATACAATTAATTCAACCACTAAGACCGTATTGCAATGCTTTAAGGTTCAAAAAGCATTATACGAAAAATCTATTTATACATGCTATTCACAAACCGAATGAACAAGAAGATAGGGTTCATAATTGCAACAGCATTACTTTTACATTGGTAACGAGCACGTGTCTATAAACGTTATAAAATTAGCGAGTGTGAAAAGGTATGCAAGTACTGATTATTATTTTACCTACTGAATTTGATAAGGTTATGTGGCCAACTGACACGTATTATATAATATATAATATATTCCTATCTATATTACCTGTCCTGTCATTGCATATTGCATTCTTCTCAATGGCTGTCACTGTCATGTAGTTTCTGGATCTAAGAGAATATCACCTTACTATTATACTGCTTTTGGCGCGTTTGGGCAAAATGATGAGTGATTTTTATACGATGCACGCGCACATCGACACCTAAAAGCGACACCAGTAAGTTGGTAGCTCTCAAGTTTTCGTGAGAACTGATAACTATATATTAATCTACAATACGTGTTTTATATCAGTGGAGATAAAAAATATGTATACATAAATATACATGTGTATTTGTGTGATTTTAAATTGTATATGGTGGTAAATGATTTTTTTTATTGTACGACGGGGAAGTGCTTGGCCTTCATCTCACCAGGGACGCTACCGCCGACAGCGAAGCCGATCTCCATTGGCTTAAAATTATCTTCATGAGAACTAGAAACGATTTTTACTACCGGGTATGTGTCATATCCAAAATGGCGTTTCCCATCTCAAAAGTGTACACATGTTATGAAACCTATCCGTTCAGTACATTTGACGGTAAAAATCGTTTCTAGTTCTCATGAAGCTAATTTTAAGCCAATGGAGATCGGCTTCGCCGTCGGCGGTAGCGTCCCTGGTTAGAAGTTGAGATAAGGCCGAAGGTGGAGGCGCACTTCACCCGGAATCCTCAACAAACTGAGGAACTGGCTTTCTTACCTCTAAATGCCAGAACACAACAATTTTTAAAATTGTTGATATGGCGACAGAATTAGGTAAGATGGTGGTAGCTAGCCAGGCGGATTTAAACAAAGTCCTACCACCAACCAAACCAAGCACAATTCATGATGAATACTTGTAAAATGTTGTGTCGTAGAGTTTTTTTTTATATAAAAGCTCTTTTAAGTGAGTCTATACATTTGAGGTTGACTGTCAGTATGTATTCTTTTAATTTATTATTTTTACTTTATTACGCGAAAGAAGTAATTTTAAATTACACTGCAAGTCAAACATATTAGTTTTATCTATCTTTAAAGTAAAAATAAATATTTAAATAATAGGCATCACATTATATTACCATGAAAATTGTACTTTGATTAAGCTGTTGGTAGGAATTACTTTTTCATGTAAATTGTATCACTACATAATAGTATTAAATAATAATAACTAAGAGTAACTATAAGATTCTGCCCGGCCGGCGCGGAGGGGGATATTGGTACGTCATTTCACAGGTTGTCCTAGTTTGGGTACCAAAGTCAAGGATTAATTTTATTATTAGGAATATCACTCATTTTTTAATTTATGTGTTGCTGTAATGTTTGCTATCATCATATAAATAAAAAAAATAAAAAACATTTAATTTAAACAAAAAAATAATTCCGCTAAATAAAATGATTCCGTTTTCAGCCGTCGGTCCCGGGTACCGTTGTCAACTAGGAGTCGTGTCAGACAGGGCGGCGGCGGCTCGTAATGTCTTACACAGGGCTGTTACCGTCTAAACGAAAAAAAACAAGAAAATGGCGCCGTTTCGCTTATGTAGCAGAGGAGAGAAAGCACTTAAAACCTATAATACAGGTTTGTTAAGTCTGTATCAAATCAGGTATTCATCGATGGTAATCACGAGGTAAAAATCAAAGTAATTATGTCAGTATGATAACTTAGTGAGAAAAATGAATGTTCATATTAATACAAAAAAAAAAGATGATGATGACAGCGCGATCGCAGCCGCAAGCAGTACAATACTTGCTTAAACGTCAATTTGATTACATAACTACTGTTCTCCCTCCGGATTGCGATGATGCATCAGCGATTGCATGGAATATCTCCACGGCCGGATGTGCTGTTCTTGATTGCATCCGCGCGAATTGCCTATAATGTATCAGGCGCAAGGTGGACGTGCCCAAAACTGGTAGAACAAAACGCACAAGCGTCACGCAAAGATAATAAGAAATCGATTAGATCATCAGTATCTTTGACCGTTCTTAGGTAACCCAGTACCAGGGCATAGCACTATGCTACCCCTAAACGTCACCACTCTATGGTCCATCTATCTCACTGGGCCTTACATTTAGTTTTTTTTAAACATAAAAAAATCGTGTCGAAATCTCATATTTTGACGATTTTGATGGATTTCAATCATTTGTAGGTCGGTGCTGAAACAACAAAGTCTTTAGTCCACCGACCTGGTGGTCTGCCAAGACCTCAACTTGGCTCCGAGACACCTTCATGGATTACTTCACCTGCCAACACCAAATCTAGACAGTAATATCGGATAGAGATAATCCAAGACGACGACAAACTGATCCAAAAAAGGGATTTGCGGTGTCCAACTTTAGCAATCACGTCCCTACTCAAAAAGCTCGACGCTAAGTGTTTTTCAACAAATTCCTAACATTCCTCGCGAGCCTGTTCACGCGATGAAACGATAATTCCAGAGAGCTCAATAGGTTTTTCAGATTTCAGGCAATAAATAAGAATGCGAAACAAAATTCCTCCCATAAAAGAAAATGGTATCTTTTGCTCGACACAAAACTTTTTGCAATTTGATATTTGCAAAATTCGAGGAATTTTATCAGAGACCTAAACGAACGAACTTTGGTCCGTATTTCAAAACTCTACTCAAGCTCGGGCACTTATTTCAACGCTTTGAGCGAAGTTTAATTTCTTAGAATAACTATGTTTCAGATATTACTTTTTTGATTGCAGGACGGTAGGTATATACTTAGGCCAGTTAGCATCTTTCGAAAACAGGCAAGACAAAGAAATTGACCGTCTTCGGGTCGAACACCAGCGCAAACTTATCGATACGTGTAACCTATGGGGCCCAGTCTTGGTCATTAACCTAGGCACAATATTTCAAACATGTGGTTTGCCAAAGAGCGATGGAGCGTAGCATTTTAGGTGTGAAGAGAGTTGACCGGTTTAGAATCACTTGGCTACGTTCAACGACCAGCATCGCTGATGTGGACGTAAAGGCGGCCAAGCTAATATGGGATTAGGCGGGACACGTATTCCGAATGCATCCCGAAGGATGGGCTTACATCCGAAATAATGGTAGGTGTAGGGTAGGCCTTTGCTCAGTATTTGGACTGTATAGGCAAATGATAAAAAAAAATGCAAGACTGTAAATATTGAGGTCTGCTTTACGCGTAGTGTTAAATATGTTATCATATTTTGTTTTCCATCCGCAGGCACGCATTGTGTGACAGTTTTTGCCCATTTGTAAGTAGACATCCAGCTGATGTGGCCCGCCCAGTCCCATTTTAGCCTGGCAGGTTTATCGCCGACATCTACGATACCGGTCTTACACCGTAGTTCGGTATTGCGGAAGACATCCAAGCAGGCCTAGACGACGATGGCGTGACGACCTAACTGCGTTAAATTCGGACCAGTGGAAAAAAGCAGATGACCGAAAAGCCCGGAACAATATGGGGGACACCTTTGCCCTGCAGTGAGACAATGAAGGTTAAAATAAAAATAGTCATTTCATCAGATCCTGTGCATCATAGGCTTCCATAACAAATGAAATAAAATAAAATATTACTAGGAATTTTATATAGCGCAATCTCGCCCCAAAAAGGTAATTTATATGACCTACGTAGTGAGCCTTTGTTATAGGTAGAGTTGACTTAACATCAGGGGCTACTTAATTGTTCCATCCATATTGTATAAAAAAATGTTATTTTGTATCAATGTTCAACAAAAGCTGGATGTTAGTCTATTAGTTTGCCGCCTTTACCACTCTTATACGTCGCCGTCAGCAGGTTCTCCAGCGAGTACGGCCGGGCACAGAGCACATGCAAGGAGGTACGGCATGTACCAGCGGCAGAGGGATTTCATTTGTTTCAATCTCTTACTGCACTAACAGATTAGTTAACCAAAGCATGGGTGGGATGGATCTACGTATTCCCATCTAGCCATGTTTGATCGACAGCGATCTTCTTGGGTTCTATGCCGGTTCAAGGACTAATGCACTATTCTTAAAAGATACAAAACTGGTGTACTCACGTAATATTTACATTTCTCGAGCACACCGACCCTGGAGGCGAAGGTCTCGTTCGTGGCTTCGATTTCCAGAACGCGGCTCTTTAGGTCCAGGTGGTTCTTCTGGATAAAGTAGATGTAGTCCACGCCGATCATCTGTCAACAGACAAATATCTGTAGCGACTGCCCGCGTGTATGTATTTGATACCACCAAACCTATACAGTTACTATTACGAATAACATCCGCATTTATTACGTCGACACCACAGCCAGGAGACGATATTCTTTTTTTTTATTGTACGACGGGGAAGAGAAATGTAATTTAAAACATAATTATCATATCTTTCATATTATTTCTTTGAGTTTTTTGTACTACGTTGTGAAATAAATCGCTAAACATTATTTGTCAACCCGTGGATAAGTTGTGTGTAATACGTTTATCGCGTCATTTTATACTGGTTGTATTTGATAGCTAATTGATTTAGTCGTTATTTTGCGGAGATCCATATTTCAAAATAAAATCTGAAAGCAGAATCCGCCAAATCTCTATAAAAAAATCAAATTGACACGTGTCGAGCCCTCTGTGGACGTTTTGCCGCTCCGAGCTCTGTGCTGCAGGTACTTGCAAGTACTAAACACTAAATACTGAGAATAAATAGTACTAAATATTTTTTCTGTTTTCAGATATTTTTTTTTAGTTGTAATGAGTTTAGCTTTGATAGCTGTTCATAAACAGTAGCATGGGAGCTTCGAATCAGACCCAGTGGTCTGACTGAGAAGTTCTTGAATTAAAAGGGCCCCGGAGTACCGCTGATTTTCGCTCTCCAGTACAAAGGTATAGTCAGAAAGAGATAATCAATGAAAATATATGGAAAAAGGGTTTGTATGGAAAAAACTCTTTTCCATACATTTTGGATTGTATTAGTTTTTTAGAAAAATTAACGCATCATTGACATAGGTATAATCGGATGAGGATAATCATCCGATTATACCTACAAAAAAACTTTTGAATCAGACTTGATATTTCGAAATGAAATGGAACTATGTTTGTATGGGAAAGTGAGACTACTGTGCCTTCGTTGAATTGTAGAAATTGTTTTTATTGAAAGCACGGCACTTTTACGATAGATAATACAAAATCGATGCAATCTGAAACATTTAAATTACCGAGCTATCGAACAATAATGTTGCATTGTGCACTCGAGTTAATAAGTCACTTATGTGCTCCGTTTCACTTTCAACTTTCATACCAAGGCCGTAATCGGCTATGTAGGTACAGTTACCTTCAGAAAGGCGAAAAGGTTTCACCACACAACACCTTGGCGTGACACTTAGCAACATGATTTTAGTACAATAGATATTTAGCCACCTCTGTGGTCTTGTGGTTCGCCTACCGGTGTAAGATCCAGAGGTCCCGGCTTCGATCCCCAGGAGAGTACAATATTGTGCTGGAATTGGTTGATGGTAGTTTGTTTAAGTCCGCCTAAGCTACCACCATCTTACCTAAGTCTATCGCAATAACAACAATTCCAAATTGTTGTGTCCGGGTTATAGAGGAAAGATAGCCAGTTCCTCAGACAGTGGAGGATTCCGGGTGAAGTGCGCTTCCACCTTCGGCCTTATCATAACATATTCTTACGGCAATCAGAAAAGTCTAGAATCATCACGGACCTTCGCATAGTTCCGAGAAAATAATAAAATAACACAAAAGGATGATTTATGACCACTGCACCGAAAACAATAGAGTCCCAGTCCAATAGAGGCTTACTAGATAATACGATAGACTGAATATATAAATATGCCGCGCGATTCGGAAGCAAAACAGTATTCGATTACGATACAAGTGATATTTGAGTGCGATAACAGTGTTTAGTGATTCGGGAGTAGGTATAGCTAAGTAGTGTTGTACTGTGTTTGAGAGTAATTAGTTTGGTGCTGAATCAACGTGTCTTATTTTGAGTAATAACCGGTTGCTTTTAATTTTACGAACCCCAGCTCGTAACAATATTAACGTTCCTCAAGCACTGTAACCGGATAATGATAAAATAATCGTTCTCATTTATTGCTCGATTGCACTGTTTTTGAAATAATTTTAATTTAATTAACTCGCATTGTCACCAACACCCTAATATAGGATAAGATTAAATTGTTACTAACATGATATGGATGGACCTAAATCTTGAAATTTGTATTAATTTGATTTAAAGTAGTCCAAAATAAATGAATTTTATTTATTATTTTTTATAACTTGAAACCAGGTGAGATGATGGCCAAGCGCTTCCCCATTACAAAATAATGCAGATTTAGCTGTTTAGTATTCCTTGCATCGAGTTATGCGAAAATGGTCAACATTGTAAGAGGCGCATTTTCGGTTTCGCAAGTATGTCTGGAGGATGTTTATTGCGTTTATTCTCGTCTTGCCTTTGTGAAATTGCTTATGGAATGCTTCGGTTTATGCCTGAGTGTTATTTTCCTCCAGACAGATTTCTGAGCTTAATTTTGCTGGTGTTTACTGCTTCTAATGGTGAAATATTGCTCAAGAACGAGTGCAGAACCGCATATTTTATGCCACTTATTCAATTTAAACATAGGATATGGTGTTTTTTTAAGGAACTGGTCCGTTCACTATTGCATAAGAAACCAATTTTGTTAAGTACCAAGACTAAAGTTGTTTGTGATTAATGTGAACAGTTTTTATTTAAAATATTATCAGACTTATTTTTCCTTGAGCTGTGCATTAATTACTTAGTCCAAGATGGTCCAAGGTAGTATGTACTTTTTTTTTAATGATAGGTTAACTCTTGACTTTTAAGCATAACTATAGTCTATCAAATCTAACAAATACACTTTGACAGCTGTCAGATCAACTTGTCTAGGGATGTGAACCAAATAAACACCATAGAAAATATCCGATATTAATGAGAAATTGATAAATCGATATTGATACTTTATAGGTAGGAAACAATCGCTTACTTCTTTGATAAAACTATAAACTCATATAGAAGATAAATAAATATGTAGCGCTTAATTAATACCAAATAAATTAATTATTTCTGCTTTTTTTTAAGATGGCCACCCACAGATAGTCGACTGACTAAATTGGAGGTACAATTCTCCAATTGTACCTACTGGTGCCTACGGAGTGAACATCAACTTCAACTTCTTTATTTTGGCTTGCAACCGTTTTACCGATTCTGCCAGTGACAAGTGACGTATTGAAAGTGTCAAGCTTATGAGACAAAAGAAATATCGAGAGAGATTCGATAAAACCGATTGATTTCGAAAGACAAATGCCGAGCCATACAAAGATAATTGGGGAATCCGGCAATGTATGTATGTATGTATGTGGCAATGTCTGTGAACGGATTATCCGATTTTCATGAAATTTAAACTGAATAGAGATAACGCAAATATATTTTGATAGTGGCGGGGGATTTTTCAAAATGGGGTAGTTTTTGAGATATTAAATAAAAATAATTACAATTTTTCCCTTTTCAAAACGACATCAACCTTTGTTTTATGTTAGAAAGGATATAACATTACGTTAGCAACAAGAGAACCTCGAACAGTCAAGTGAATGAAGATAGTTCGAGAAAAAGTGCTGAAGTAAGGTGAGAAAGGTATATTGAAAGCACACTTTTATCGTTTGTTAATTACGTTCTATTTGAGAATGAATCTCCGTTACAAACCAGACATCACGAGATCTCAGTTCGGGGCGAACTACTAGAATATAATTATATTTTTTATTTATTTAGGTACCTATATTTATTCATGACAAGTAAATCGAAGAACTACTGAACTAAATTTTGGTCACTCGCGCACTACACAAAACTATCTCACTGAATTTCCGCCTAATTAAATTATTTCAATATTTTTACCGATTATTTGGAAACTCAAGAATTTTAAACTGTCGCAGCACTACTGTAAACAACGTTATGACATAACTTTGTATAAACGTGAACCTCATTTACAATTTTACTGATTGTTTGTGTTTTAAACTAGTTTTACGAGATTCAAATATAATGTACAGGAATGTTTAATAACTATAATTATTTATCTGAGTAAATCATTTTTCGACATTATAAGAATTACTGTTTGTAATATTTTGTGTCTACGTTTGAACAAAGTTATAGCGTAATAAGAAATGCGAAACGTCAAAATGTACTTCTTAGATTTGATGGACTGTAGCATGGCTCTCCTGCGCACCGACGGAACTTGGCCTCAGAGTTTTGTAGGTGCTTAAAAGACGACCATAGCTTTGCTGGTAGACCGGTCTACGCGGTTTGGTGGGTGCCACTCTCCTTGCAAACTTGGTGGTTTTAAGACACCTTTACTGTGAAAGCAGAATTACAGGTGACGTTGACAATAATAGTAGACCGTAGAATAAGTTTACCTTCTTCAGTAAATAAGGTCCATCAACATTGAGCTGGCACTTCCTGGTGGTATCTCTTTGCGCGTTGTCAGAAGACCAGCAGTCCTCTATGATGACGCACTCCACCACAACGGGGATTTGCGGGCAGCTTGGAAACCGTCGTTCGTACGCCTGCAACAACACAGACAATAGATTTTCGAATAGCTTTTACTCGCGTATCTATACATCCATATTAATATGTGTACCTGGCCTCACAGCTCAGTTGGTAGTACATAATATGTATATATATACATAATTCGTGTGGTGAATATGGATGATTGTTCTGTGGGTCATTATGTATGTCTTTGCAACAAAAAAAAATCTTGAAAGGAAAACAACAGTGAGTCTACTTTTTATTTCGCTTTGTAATCTTGTTTCTATATGAGTCTGGTCAACTGGAGTCCCCTTTGATGTGCGTGTGTGTTTGGGTAATGTAGTGTGTGTGTATCGAGGGTTGTTTCCGTTTGATCAAAGTATGACAACACCGAAAAATGTTGTGCCTACAGTGCCTAGAGATATCTGCTCTGTGGGTTTCGATTCTCCCATTATCAGGGTAAGTGTGATTCACAGATGAAGTAGGAACCACAATGAAGAAATATGCTAGACGCAATGATATACTGAGCTGTTATGTGGTGGCTGTGATGAGGTACAAATGTAATATTAATGCTCTCGAAACCGATGGCAATGCTTGATTGCTTGACTTGATGTGCAATCGCCAGTTATTGCTGGCTGCCTGAGACTAGACCAAGACTAATGGTCTGATAATATCACTTCCCTTTGTTGTTTGGTTATAGGACTTTGTTTGAATCTTCTGATGCCATAACAACAATTGTAAAATTGTTATGACTCGGCATTAAGAGGTTAGAATGCCAGTTACTCTGGCTGCTGAGGATTTCGCTTCCAGCTTCGGCCTTATCATAACTTGAAAACCAGGTGTGATGAAGGCCAAGCGCTTGGACAATAAATAAATTGTTTGAATGGTCATGGGAAGTTCGTAAGAAGGCCCCAGAGTACCGCTGATTTTTGATCACCAGTACAAAAACAGTTCCTCGATCATTTCGAAATGTCAAGTCCGATTCAAATTTAATTTTGCAGGTATTATAGGATAGGGATCATTTGTGCCTGGTGCGGCTACATTGTATGATAAAGCGGCACTGGACACTCTTAAGACATGTTTTGGACTCAGTTTTGTTTATACCTATTTAAAGCGCTACCATGTACTAGTAGACCCTAATTCTTCCCAGGCAAGCCTCGAAGTAAAGAACTGGCCCATCGCAAGCCCAACAATGTTAAAAAGTTCTAGTAAAGGCCCATTCATTCACTATCCAGACTTTTACGACAGAACGCAATCAAGTGAATAACGACATTCCATCCCAAGATGGAATATTTGAGAGTAAAAGTTCGATAGATACTAAACAACATTAATATCATAGCTGTCCGCCAATACCAATTACCCCAGTCCTTGATAAATCGAATGTTAGGCTAGACCTAGATAATGGAAACTCACAAAGGAAGCAAATGTTGTGCTTCCCACGGCTATCTAAGGTTACTTACTACTAAAGTTGTAGTAATAAAACTGAATTTACAAAATTATTTTATAAAATTAATTAACGTATTCAACCACCAGAGCAATGATGGTCGAAATTTAATATTGCTAAAGAATCAACTAAACTTCAGCTTACAAAAAGCTTAAGGGTTTTGCAGGATTTCTAAACGTTTAAACACTTATTTGTAAATTCGCCTACAGAGGGGTCTCTACTCTAGTCTAATACCGTTGGGCATCTAGTCTGACTGTCTACCGGTGGGTGAACCACTAGACCACAGGGTCTAGTGGTTCAAGGTCCGAATCCGAAGTATAATATTGTACTCCCCGAGGGATTGAACCCAGGATCTGTGGATCTGACACCGATGAAAGAGCCACTAGACCACAGAGGCGGTTAGAAATCAGAATTGTATCGTGGTAACATTGGTTACTTTTATCCGGATACCACGACGGTCAATCAAAAGTTATTAATGGAATTAATACGAAATACAACCGGGCAGTCAATATAACCGGTAGCATATATACGAAATGGAGATTTATACATATTGTAGAGCCATCACAATATATTTAGGGCTCCGTATCCAAAAGATGGCAACGGGACCTTATTACTTTAACCTCCGCCGTCGGTCCATCCGTCCCAAATAAAATGTAGCTACATTTTATTGTGTTTTTTTATTTTTTATTATATTACATATATATGTTAATTCAGGCCATAATCTATGTACCTATATTCCAAGTTTCAGACAAATCCGTTCATCCGTTTGAGCGTGAATGATTAGGAAACATACAATTTGCTACGTTTGCCATTCTGTGGGACTGCAAAAAACACAACTTAATTTGTTTGCCCTCGTGGCAACTTATTAATCGCGGGTAACACCGCGAGGCGCAGCTAGTTGAAAAATGTATTTATTTATTCTCTTGCATTATTTGCACCCTCTTACTACTGTCAACCAAACTTGTAACAGCCTCTCCATCCTAAGGTTGTCTGGAATCGATCGCTTTTCAGCGATAAGACTGCTCATTGCACTGGTAAATTTAGTTTATAAATTGCCATCCGTCCTACGTGTTTGGTGTACAATAAATAATTTCCCTTTTATTCATTTCATCCACTCAGGCAATACGCAACATATTGCCATGTAGATAAAATATATCTAATCAATGCAAATGTTTAAAGTAAGTCACGGAACGAAGCGGCGGCCGGAGGCACATAATAACTAATAGTCCTATATACCGGATAGTCGCTTAATATTTTTAAAAGAGTCCCATAACCCATCCCATATACATAAAAAAATACGAAACCCTAAAAATAAAACAAATTATTATTCTTGATCGCGTTGACACTCAACTCAGTGTTGCCAAAAAGTAGACAATTTCTCACCTGAGTGCGCCGAAATTCATTTACACAAAAAGCTTTAGCAATACGAACAATAACATTCGTCGCTCTACGACAGGTAGATAAGTGGATCCGCAAAGCTTTCAACACGTATCTGGGAAAATAAAATGGTAAATAGCTAAGTTATGGGGTTTCTCCAGACTTTGTATAACATTTTCATTCATCATCATCATCTTCCTGCCCGATACACAGATGGGGTCGGCACAGCATATCTTCTTCCTCCACATCAAGAACAAAAATAGTTTTGGCTGAAATTTTAGGACCGCCGACCTGCCTGACGTTAACCTTGAATTGAATACTCGGTTGTGTGGAATGACGGGGTAAGGGGGAATGAGGATTCTCCATTTGATATTTTTTAACCGCCTCTGTGGTCTAGTGGTCCGCCCACCGGTCCAGATCCAAATGTCACGGGTTCGATCCCATGGGCAGTACAATATTGTGCTTGGTTTGGTTGGTGGTAGGACTTTGTTGCCTTAGAGCAGTCCGGGGTTACGTACCCGTAACGATTTCGGTCAGATATCGGATGAACGGTGAACCACTCTCAGGACAATCACATTTACATTCGTTATATGCATAAAAAAAAGTTATGAACTATCTACAAGTGTACAGCACGATTCATTATAACATGGAATGTTATAATGAATCACTTGTTTACTTTGTAAACTAATCGCTTATTAAACGGGATAAACGCCCCTCAGGTTTAATTCGCGTTTAACTCGCGATTCCGAGCAGGCGGTAGATTTGACGTTTCAAAGTGATCCTAAAAAATCTTACTGAATAAATATATTTGACTTTGACTTTGAATGGCAAGGACGTAAAAACGGTATCACCCACAAAGTTTAAACTTGTTAATCTTTGTTGGTATTACCGTTTTGACCGTGGAGCTAAAATAAAAATGTACGTTTTTTATTTTTTTGTTTTTCTAATTTGTCAGTTAAACAGCCGCCATGATAACACACATTCCCTGAAAAATTCAACCAGCTACCTATTACGAAAATACAGCCGATAAAAGATAAGACGACTGTCAGAATAGGCTTATAGCAAAAGGGTCCCGTCGCCACACTTTGTGTACGGAATAGGGTGTTTAAAATCAAGTCGCCTCTTACGAGGCCCCCTTAGATGAATCGAGAGGCCCACATTTGTCAGGGCCGCCACGGTCACGGCAGTAATGATAACATGGGCACTGCAAGACAAAGTCTGTCGAAAACTATTATGTGCATCCTCAATTTAAGGCTTTTAGGTTACAAGCTTATCTATTGTTTTTGTTGGGAATTATGTTGATATTTATGGTTTTTTTTATAGTACGACGGGGAAGCGCTTGGCTTTCATTTCACCTGGTTTCAAGTTATGCGCGAGAGGGTGTTTATTAGGTATATATTGATTAAAAGGTATATGTTTGTGTTATTGGATATTAGTATTAATGTTGAAATATAAATTATTGAATCTCAGCAACAACAGGACAAATACCTTAAAAACTATTACAGGACAAGTTTCTTAGGTAATGGAACGGGTCATGTTTTTAAAGGACAACGAACAATTTAAATAACGGTAGGTATCTGTTTAACGTTGGAAGCCCAATTAAACCCTGCTTTCTGCGCAGCTTTTGTGTAGGTTGTGGGTGCGATTCTGACCCAGACAAAAATTTGTGGCATGTATAAAAAAGTACTATACTAGTTCCCACATTACTAAGCTTGGCTAGGTTTGGGACTAGATGTTACCGAGTGGAATTATTGTCGTGTAATATTTTATTTAACTTTATGTTGCCGTTGACATTAGTAATGCAATAGACAGATTTACTGTGTTCCTGTGTAATTATTTTTGGGGTAGAGAACATTATTTATTATGTAGATACATAACAACATGATAAATAATATAGCAGTTCTGCGGTACCAAAGTTGACCGAAACATACCCTCGTTCCTCAAGTAATATGAAGTATCGGTCCCTAAGGCGTTTCGTGTCAGTAGACAGTTTTCTTTGGCTATCATTTAAACGTCAGCTAGTTAAATTAACGGTCACCTACTGACGTACTCCGTCAAAACTTCGACTTATATGCTGACAAAATAACGTTTTAACTGATTTTCTTGCTAACCGAATATAAAAAAAACTGTCTGCCGTTTTTCTTTACACAAGCAATACTTGGAATATATTAAACGAAGACGTCTTCGTGTAATTGCCACCGTATCCTATTGGACACAATACTAGGTTTTGTCGGTTTTGCCTTTAATCATGAATGGAATATCCCATCTTTCATGTTGCACACAGCAATCATCACATTTAACGGTGTTTTACCATCAATCAGGCAAAACTATTGCAAAACGTAGCGAGCAACGTACGAATTATCGCAAACCCGTGAAAAATTTGCAGCACGACTCAACACAACCAAGCGAGTAGAAGGCACCTATGCGCTTTGCGTCTATGCGCCGCCAAGTAAGCTCACTTTCCCATACAAATGTCGTTCCATTTTCAATACGAAATGAAAAGTCTGATTCAAAAGATTTTTGCAGGTATAATCGGAAAGAGATAAGATTCTCTCTCATATAAGATTATCTCTTTCATACCTGCAAAATTTCATGTGGCACTTACCACTTCGAAATGAATAAGGAACTACGTTTGTACTGTAGAGCGAAATCAGCGGAACTCCGGGGCCCTCTTAAAAGTTTAATTTATGATTACACCTACAGGAAACTACTCTTATCAACTCTAGGGTAGTTTCTGTTCGTAGCTGTGAAAGCTGTCAACTGCCACGTCGGATGCATTGTGCGGATACAATGCCTTACAAACTTGCTCTATTCAACACTATTGCCTTGCTACATCAATGCTTACGTTGAATGCTGGAGTGTTTTCCACCTCATTTTAGGTTCAGTATTTATTTACCAATGAATGTCTAAAACTTTACACTAAACGCAAATTGAAAATACTCAAAAAAATCACGGCCACTAATACGTATTAAAATATATATATATTTACAATCGGCATGATACCAATCTTGATGAAAATAAATATATTTTTTATCATATAAAAAGTTTTTGGTCGCCCCACCACATTCAATAATAGAGCCCATGTCACTCCCAGAATATAGACAAACCAACTACACCTTTCAGGTAAAAATCCGGCTGTTTAGGCTGTAGAGCGAGCGTGCCAATGAAATAGACAGACACAAGTACATACATACAAACACTCGAAAAATATTACCTTCCCGAGGCAGTCGGGTAACTATTCAAATATAGAACTACGATGAATCGTTAAAAAACAACTTTAAATTCAAGCATTCCATAGCGCTGACAATAAATACTGCAGTGTTATTGATTAAGCCAGCACGTGAACCGAAACTCTAACCACATACTAGTTTTTATAAAACTATGCTCAGACCAAATTGATTATGTTACGAAGTGTAGATTACCTCTCGATTATATAATTTTAATTATACCAGATTATACATTCAACATTCATAGTCTAGAAATCCGAGATTCTGATTAGAAAATGTGAATTTACAAGCAGAATCCTTCGATACAGAAGGTGCTGGCCTTCAGATCCGTTATGAAGAGAAATCGAACATAATTAATTGCGAAACACGCGATTTCAATATAATCGAATCATTATTTATACAGTTAAGACTTCTTGGGGAAATAAAGTATTCTAGTACCTATACAGTGAATATTATAAAGAATAACAAAAAATATGGAGAAGCATACACCCAATGAATAGCCCTACCCTATCCGAACCCTGCTGAGAACACCAGCGAGCCGAAGTGCTTTCACTGACGTAATATATTTAATGACGTCAATTAAGATTACGTAGAAAACTAATTATTGATATAAGCTTACTTTCTCGTGTTTTTAGTTGTCACTTTTCAATGGCAGTACAGCATCGCGTCCATATTTGATTAAATTCCATATTTTGAATATGAGTTGTGTGAGCTTAAGAATCTGGATAATCGGGGAGCCTGCCGATTTTTTTAGCTGTCGGTACAATAAGCAGCTCGCCCAAATGGAATTTAAATTCGCATTTCGTCCAACACGCACTTCTCCCAACACCATGTGGTCAAACGCGTATTTGGTCCAACAAATATTTCGATAAACTATAGGGACGAAGTCAAATATGTTACCATAGTCCTTCAGGGGGGCGTTCCATAAAAGCCTGTTGCTTGTAGTAAAAGTGAAAGTCTCCTTTCCACTTCTTTTATTAGAAAGAGACTTTCCCTTATATTGATGGCACTGTATTTTGCTATGATATATTTATGTATTACAATATATTTCATCCATTATATTTTGTCCGGTATATTTCACGCTATTCTCCCCCATAATAAGGAAATATATAAAAAGGTAATATTGGTTTGTCAGTTGTAATGTAATCACCAAATAGACAGACTGCGTATTGTTAAATCTTAAAATGGACTAACTGCGCAATGACCAACCTCGAAATGGACGAATAAATTTATGAACGCTAAGTAGTAGACGAAAGGCAAAATGCGAGATGGTCGAACTGCTTATTGGACCGACAGCTAACAAATCAACGGAGAGCGGTTTTATCGTAGCTTCTCTTCAGCTCTCTAGTTTTCGATTCGAAATACTCATTGCAGAGGAAATTACAGATTTCCCACTTCACGGTGGAACAATTCTGGGTCAAAGTTAAAGATTATTTCAATGGAGATTGCAAGGTCACAGAGTTACCTACTCAAAATAGACAAAAACTATTGTATCAAGACTTTGAACATCCTACTATCATTATCTTTTCTGCCTGTTTGCACCTACTGCTGGGTATAGGCCTCTATGACGCCAACCTATCGGGTTCCTGGTTATTATAAAAAAATGAAGCGGTTCTAGTAGGTCATAGACGTGCATATGTATATCTCGAGTGGCGGGGCGGGACACGTTGCCACAAGGAATGTTGGTTGGATGATGATCGTTCGCTAAAGTACATCGCTAGTGGCGTAGAGACACACGCCGACCAAGAGTCAGACTACCCGCCGCCGCCAGATGGTCAAACGACATCGTGCAAGTAGCCGGGAAGAGTACAGCAAGGGAACCACTAGGTTACAAGTTGAGATAAGGTCTAAGTTGGAGGCGCACTTCACTTGGAACTCAACGAACTGAGGAACTGGCTATCTTACCTCTAAATGCCACAAACATAGCATTTTTTTTTAATTGTTGTTATGGCGACAGACTTATGGTGGTAGCCAGACGGAATTAAACAAAGTCCTACCACCAACCAAACCACAAGTCAAGAGCTTACCCTTACTACTTGGTAAGCTCTTGACTTCAAAACAGCAACAGGGATGTGATTCATAATGGCGCGTAGAGAGCACTGGCTCTCCGGCGCGGCGCATCGACGGAACACAGCGAAATGCTTAGCAATGGACTTCAATAGGAGTCAGAGGTGCGGTCGCAAGCCAGGCGGGAATTTGAAGGTCCTACTACCAGACCTGGGATCATTCATTCGCTAGCAAAAGCCAGCGATTCCGTTGCCCGGGTTAGACTACTAGGAAGTAGATCCCACCAATCCCAAAACTATCGCAGTTAATATTAGTAGTAGCTTCTGGTACGGCTTTGGAAGTCTACTATGGCTGTATAATACGTGCCTCATTCATGTAAAGGGTTGAAACCGGTTGACCAGAAGCCCTGGGAATCGCGTGACTATATACCGCCAATAAAGATGGCTTGAGTACAAACGGGTCTTTGACAGCGCTTCTGTAATTTAAGGCTACTTGGAATTGGAAGACAAATGAGTCTTGACTCTTGAAAATAACACGTTGCGTTATTAATGGTTAAGCTTTATTGTTGCGTCGTTATAAGTTGTTTGACAAACTGCTAATTACTATTACAATTATTTTGCTACTACCTCGATGTGTCCCACTACGGCAAAGACCTCCCCTGATATATCCAATCGTCATCGAGCTCGTTCAACCCATTCTAAGTATGAAAAAAGTATTTCATTGTTTTGAAAGGGCCAATCAATTTAAACATTTATACTCAACTGTTAAAATTAGTTACTATGAAAGCCTGAATTTTTAAATGAGTGTGGTAAGTGTGATTTACCTCCTAGTAAAGCTGGCTTTTACTAGCAGTTACGACATAAAAATCATACACTAGTGGTTGATTCCACCCTCCAGCCGAAATCCAATCAGTCCAATCAGTCCAAGCGCCAAACAGTTCGCCGAGTTCCGTCGGTACACAGAAGAGCTAGTGCTTTCTGGGTCATCCTTGCTCTGGCCTAGAGCTCTACAAGCCTAGAGGTTAAGACAAGAGCTTACCCATTGTTTATAAAAAAAAAAGTAAAAGTAAGTTATATAGTGTTAAAATGTCTGTTATTTATCTAACAAAGCAAACAGATTCAACCGAAAACCTCTAATAAATACATAGAGATTATCATCTGTGACAATGACTCGGAAGTAGCAGACGCAAAAGTCAACTGTCCAAATTGCCTATCTCACAACAGAGATAGGGTAGTGGCCGGACGGTCGTTCATTGATCTGAATGTGACCTCGAAGAGACATATCAACTGAGGGGACAGATATATGTCGTATTCCCATAGGGTTTAAGGATAACATACATGGGACACTCGGGATAACATTTTGTGATAGTTTCAGCAGGCGGGAGTGTCAGTGCCAATATACAGCTCGCTCCATAGTAGCCTCACCCTCGCCCAAAAAATGCCGCAGGCAAGCCGAGGTCATCAAGAGCTTATTAATTTCAATTATAAAATAAATGAATTTGATCTTTTCAAAACCTTTTTTTTTAACCGCCTCAGTGGTGCAGTGGGTTCGATCCCCAGGGGGAGCAATATTGTGCTAGGTTTGGTTGGTGGTAGGATATTTTTTTCAAGTACGCCTGGCAAGCTACCACCATCTTAACTAATTCTGTCGCCATAATATAAATTGTTAAGTTGTTGTGTTCCGGCATTTAGAGGTAAGATAGCCAGTTCCTCAGTTTGTTGAGGATCCCGGGTGAAGTGCGCTTCCACCTTCGGACTTATCAACTGGAATATTAGGTCAAAAAACAAACATGTAACTACTAATTCAAATGATAGGAATTATTTAAACCTTGTGATAGTGGCAAATAACTTTATTAATTATATTTAAGAGTATCAGTGAAAATATCACAAAAATGGAATCAGTTTCGGTTGCATTCACAATTTAGTTTGCTCACTCCTTTGCCTCATTCACCTCATCAAATTCTTGATATACATGCCCTTCGGTTCAGACTACTTCTGACCTGGCCTTTTTCGAGAACATCTCAGACTTGGCCACAACAGGTTCGCCAAGGTCTTCTCCTCCCAACTGCACCATTCACAATCGACATAATATATATCTACCTATATATCTTAACATCTATATATATGTTCATATATATGGATATTCATTTTTTTTATTGTACAACGGGGAAGCACTTGGCCTTCATCTCACGTAATTACAGATTGAGATAAGGCCGAAGGTGGAGGCGCACTTCTCCCGGAATCCTCATCAAACTGAGGAACTGGCTATCTTGCCTCTAAATGCCACAAACAATTTTTTTTAAGAATTGTTATTATGGCGACAGAATCAGGTAAGATGGTGGATTTTAATACAGGTTAACAGTTTAACAAGTTATCATGGTAACCTACCTTAATTGCTTACAATCAATTCTTACAATTAATATGACACGTCGTGTAAGTGAAAAGTGGAGCACATTTAGCGTGGTAAAGTTTCGACTTACTGCCAATTAATTAATTCACACATACTTCCAAGGAATATTATAAATTAAAATGTATTTCGTTTGTTTTTTAATTTCTCTGTTTGTTTCAGGTCCAGCCAGAGGATGGGTCTCCAGGTAACTGTTTGATTTCTGGGGAATAACCACAACCTCTTTAAGCATTCTCGTTTTAATATTACATTACTCTTGTCACGTTTTTTCTACACTGAATAGATAGAGACAAAAGTAAAGTAATATAAAAACAATGATGTTTTTAGGCCGTGGTCACCCCCCTGGCCGGAACCATTACGGGTACGCAGCACCGGACTGCTCAAGCTGCTATTGTCACACTCACCATTCTCCCGAGACATTAGTATCTTCAACTCTCTTTATCCAGATCTTCGTCACACACAAACTAGTATTCCCAAGATTGGTTGACGTCAGGCAGGCGGCCGGTCGTCAGTCAACACTTTAACAACATGGCGGTCATTGGCGGTCAGCACATATTGTGCCGACCCTGCCCGGAGCGGGATAAGGACAGGAAGATGACCTTTGCACAACTAAACAGGTGAACATATCTTGGCACAGATAGGTTTGATGAAGATTGCTAATTGATTCAGGCGTTATTTTGCGGAAATCCATAATTCAAAATAAAATCTGAAAACAGAAAAAATATTAACCTTATATTTAGTAATAAATCCGCTAAATCTCTCTGAAAAAATCAAATCGACACGTGTTTCGCCTCTACACGAGGCATCCTCATCCATCTCTGCGCTGCAAGAGCTCGGAGCGACAACACGTCCACAGAGGGCTAGTCAGTGAGCAGCAAGACTATATTTCCTGAGGATGCCTCGTGTAGAGGCGAAACACGTGTCGATTTGATTTTTTCAGAGATATTTAGCGGATTTATTACTAAATATAAGGTTAATATTTTTTCTGTTTTCAGATTTTATTTTGATGAAGATTGTTTACACGGGAAGAAGGTAGGCTACTTTTTATCCGAGCACCAATGCGGACGAAAGATAATATAATCATAATAATCAATAGTCAATAGTCAAAGTCAATACGTGATATTTTAATACTGTCTGAGGAATTATAATCAGCTAGGAATTTGACCCAAATTGTTCAACTAAGATAACTACTGTATATGTTTAGGGTCAAAGATAAATATCGCCGGACGGACATTTATAGCGTATGATATTATACATATTCGTAAACGCTGTATAAATTCTGAGCAGTTTGCATTTACAGCAATTTTAAAGGTCGAGTAGAGACAATTTTTGAATCACCTTATTTTCGGGATCACCCGAAAGAGTTCACCGACAAACATTGGCGTTCCAATCATTCTAAAAACAACAATGGTAGGTTTTTCCAAAATCTCCTCGCTCAGCAGGCGGGTTAATGCGACCATCAACTATTATTACTGTTAACTCTCTCTAAGTTTACTCAGGCGGATGCTGCTCTTGTGTAAACCATTTAACATCCCGTTAATTATTATTCTAATAGATTTTTGGCTAGGCAGATTGCTGATTAAATTGATATATTTGTGCTTTTTTTCATTTGGTTGATTGATATTTATATACTTATTGATAGTCGAGTGTTTGACCACTTGTGTGTGAGTCACTTGAATCGAAGACAAGTGAAGATCTGCTGGCCTGTTACATAAAAATGGCGGCATTTCTTAGACTCTCAATGAAGCCGAAATATTGTTCAAAAAAAAATCCGCCATTTTGATTGAAACCAAGATGAAACAGACTTATGTAATAGGCCAGCTGGCTATAGATGGAGCACGCTTATCTGAGGAAACTATTCACTGTAGACAACAACGGCTTTGTAATAAATTAAACGTTTACAGAGAGTCTCAAAATTAAACTCGGAAATAGAACGCCATTACACACAGCTGTGGATTCCACAACTTTTATATGAGCGTTGTTAAAAACTACGTACATGCATCGGTTTGATTAAACATGTGGTAAAGTTCACGTAACTAGCGAATTTTAATTAAATTTTATGCATACAAATTATTCTAATAATTTGAAGCAAGATTTCAAGGTTTGAAAATTAAAATTTCCAACAAACATGGTAGATTTTTTTATAAAATTCAAACTCGGCTAAATACGACTAAATCGCTACTCAAGTATGAGTCTTTTAAACGTGCTTTATGTGCTTCCTGTTTTTTTTTACGGTGTTTTTGTCCTGATCTTGTTTTGACCCGGTTTATTCAATTAACATTTTTATTAAATGGTATAATATGATGGGTGGTGGATATGGGTACTGTCGGGATAAAGGATACTGATGACAAGAAAAACATTTTTTTTCTAAAATAATTTCCTTGGTAATCGATCTTCGAACTCGTTGGTTTGGTCTACCAATATAAATAGCCGTCAAACCCACAGAATCAAGAGGTATCCGAAAACTGTCAAATGCAGCAAATCCCTAAATGAATCAGCATTTACCCAAAAATTTGTTCCGCCAGGACATGACTCTTAAATGTTCCCAATACTTCTGACAGTGACTGGGCAACCCAACGAACATTCGTGGGCGATGATTGGCGTCGAGAATTTATCAATGGGATGAATTACAACGAAAAATCGTAAATAGAGACAATTTTCGAATGGCGGATCAAAACTGGAATTCAATTTAAAAATATCTATATAAGTTTTTATGTGTACAAGACTCGCATGATTGTGATGTGAAGAATGGCAGAGCTAGTAGGGTGACAGAGTTTGTCGTAGAAGTACTACCTGTATGAAATATGCAGGTGAACTTTTTGTGTGTAAGTGCGTGGATGACAGAATTCTAAACTATTGGGAGGTTCTCTCTTATCTCTCATAAAATTGATGATCCGAATTTAGCAATCCATAACAACCTTTGCCATAATAATCAAAATTCCGAAACCTATTTTGTCGAATATCATTTTACCTAACATCACTTGTACGTATTGCAAATTCTATAATCATCAAAATTCCGAAATTGTTTTATCATAATTGACATAATCCCGAATATTCAAAAGTGATAAACACTTTATCCATAGTTTGGTTTATCATAACAGTCATGTTGTATAAAAATAATTTATTCTAAAATGCAATCAATGCAAGCAGCATGCAATGTTTTCTGGGACGAGCTCCCGCCAGAAAATTCGCTCGTCGCCCCTGAGAATCACTTCACCCACTCAACCTACGCTATGCTTCGGAGGTCAGCGGCTCGCTTCGCTCGCCACCTCTCCCCTTCGAAATCAATTGCTAGTACTTATATCAAACAGTCCTGATGAGCTCGCAAATAAAAACTATGAAAATGTAGATCTGTCACCTAAGTATACTTGTAATTTGTAATACAACCAAATTGGTTACATAATTGGTATAGTATTTTTTATAATTCTTATGGTTCGGAATACTATGTATTATGTTATATCATCAATAAGATATGTGAATTTAGGAACATTGAAATTCGGAGATGTGAATATTATGTATTGCTATATTATAGCTGAAGATCATTCGGGAAAAAGAGTATTATAATAATCAAAATGTATTAGAATCTAGCATTATGGCAATTGATGATTATAAGATGTGTGTGCGGGAAAGTGATTTTGGGACAAAAGTGATTATGAGTCTACGGGAATCCCCTATTGGGAATATATATGGGAAAAATGTTTATCGAACATATTTTTTTTTTATATCACAGGACATTCATTTTCTACTGCGCCATCTAGCCCCAAACTAAGCATAGCTTGTAATATGGGAACTAGATTACGGATAGAATACTTATATACTTTTTGTAAATTCATACGTACTATATGATACAACACCCAAACACAGAACAAACATCTATATTCATCACACAAATGTTTGTCCTGGGTGGGAATCAAACCCACAGCCTACAGCGCAAAAGGCAGACCTACTAAGCTATGAGGCTTGTTACCTGCCCTTTCGATTGCCGTTTGAAATTACTTTCCAGAACCTTATAAGCCGCAATTTTTTAACATAACTTATGGGTTAGCTTCTTTCAGGGAAAGCTCACTCCATCATAGACCTGATCCTTGCCCAGAGGTCAAGAGGAAGCCCATCATTAATACAAAAAAAAAACTGTTGTCAGCACTAGCACAAGATTGTTTGACGCCTAGTGAAGTGGCACACAATCATTTAAATTTATTTATACCTTATATATGTGTGCACACACAAAAACATGACAATATTCGCGATAAACAAATAGATAAATTTCGCGATAAACATATCGACGTTATCATGTCCATTTGTTTATTTATATGTTTTTAAAGAAAACCAACATCACATAAAACAGATAGATACAATGATAGAACACAGAAGGCCAATAAAAGGTTTGTCGCGAGAATTCAGTGAAGCCATATTTTAAGAAAGCGATATCGAATTAGTATATTTCACGGTCTCATTTCCCTTAAAACAAATCATCGTATTCTTTCCAGAAAGAAAAACATTTCCGCAACAAACAGCGGAAACTATTTTGGCGGCTACTTTTCCATTGTGCTATTCCCCAAAGGAAACTGAATCTTACTACGTTACATTTGATTACAAATTGGTATACCTGTTAGAGATAAGTTCTATTGAGATAGACGTTGACCTCTAATTTAATGTAAACATTTAAGTAGTTGGAAAAGTAAACAAGTACATGTAAACGTGAACATGCTTCACTTTCAGGAATATGTTTGTTGCACGTTTTGAAAGAAGTCAAAGTCAAAGTCAAATATTTATTCATTAAGATTTTTAGGATCATTTTGAAACGTCTAATCTACCGCCTGTTCGGAATCGCGACCAGCACACAAGAAGAAAGGCAAGAACCTCGAGCTGGTTAATTTTTTAGTGATCCATTTAACATTTAGGTATACAGTGTTTATATTAATTTAATAACATTACAAATGTTACATACATCATAAACCTAAATACTTAATATAATCTTAAAGCATTGATTATTACATAACTACCTAATGGGCAGTTTCTTAAATCGGGCCACGCGTTCTTATCGTCGATATGATCACTTATTTTGTAGTAGGCTCTTTTAATTTAATTATTCTTCAGGAAAAGAGGCAGGAAAGTTAGTTAGTTTGTTATTTTGATAACTTCTGAGATGTTTTAAATTTATACTTGAACATTATCGAGTGCAAACAACGCACAATAGATATGGCTAGGTGGCGCTGAGTGAAATCAATGTCCTGTAAAGGTGTGTAACCTAAAGTGTTTCTATTGTTCGCTATTATTTCTGGATACATGTATCTGTACCTATGTATAAGGTTATTAATTCATTCAATTATTATTTCTTTTATGCGTGAGTGAATTCGAGTGGAGACGAATGATATTTATCCTTTTGTGTAAGTTTAGAAAATTATACCTTCTAGTAGCTCTTTCAATAAAGATATTTAAAACAGTGAATACTCGTACAAATTTAACACTAATATATGGTCAAGGCAAAAGAATGTACCTATATTAGTAGTAGCATATCAAATATCCTTTCTAATCTACTAATTAAGGTAAAATCACCAGTCATGGACAGTATAAGCGATCTTTTTTTGTTTTTACTTTGTAATTTCTTTATTTTTCGATACACGTTCTTTGGGATTTGTAGTTAAATGATAAGTACTTTTCTTAATCAGTATTCGAGGTTTAATTTTAGGCTTAATACAGTGCAATATAAAAAATAACCAATTACAACACTCTTACTCAGGCACCATTTATGGACGGTTATTTTCCAGTGATGGACCCCCAATAATGGACATTGTCCCCAATCATGGACCGCTAGTTATGGACATATAAATAATCAATAAGGTATTTTTTTTAAAGAAATGCTTATCTTTAACAGACCGGCCAATTATTATTAAGTAATTGAAAATAATTATCAAAATCAACCTTATTATATCAAGATAATACGATAGTAAATAGCTATCAAAAATCAACGTTTTTCTTACAGTTTATATAGAAATTAAAAATAAACATTCATATTCGACAGAGATCAATGTTTCCTTGAGTTTAGATGTATTAATAAACATCAGTCTAAAAATAACATAACAAATTAAAAATCTTTCCTTACTATAACTAGAAAAAAAAGTCTCATAAATCACCTTTTTTCAGTCATTCATATTCAACAGAGATCTATGTTTTTCTTGTGTATAACACAACTATTTATAAACATCAGACTAAAAAATACAAATAATGACACATTTTTTTAGTAATCTACCTTCTTAGGTAGTTAAATTAACTCTCAATAAGTAACAATATCTTTGCACTTATAATTATAAACAAAATATTTACCAATACGTACTTAGTTAAAATATCACTAGAAAAAACAGTCTCAAAATCACTTTCTTCAGTCATTCATATTTAACAGAGATCTAAGTTTTCCTTGTGTATAACACAACTATTTATAAACATCAGGGTAAAAATACAAATAATGTAACAAACTTTTATAAAACTACCTTCTTAGGTAGTTAATTGAACTCACCAAAAGTAACAATATCTTTGCACTTATAATTATAAACAAAATATTTACCAATACGTACTTAGTTAAAATATCACTAGAAAAAACAGTCTCAAAATCACTTTCTTCAGTCATTCATATTTAACAGAGATCTAAGTTTTCCTTGTGTATAACACAACTATTTATAAACATCAGGGTAAAAATACAAATAATGTAACAAACTTTTATAAAACTACCTTCTTAGGTAGTTAATTGAACTCACCAAAAGTAACAATATCTTTGCACTTATAATTATAAACAAAATATTTACCAATATGTACCTAGTTAAAATATGGCAATAAGTACTAAACTTAACAGATAAATGGCAAATATTTTTGCATTTCAGGTACTTTAAAAAATCCCCTCTTGTTAATAACCTGAGGCTGCTGATATTTTTTCAATTATTGCTTCCTTATTATACCAAATTGGATCTGGAGTATCAGGCCACCTAAATGTATTTCCTTTCGAAATTACCATTGTACTTATTTTGTATATATTATTATCAATATTTTTAGTCAACCCCGGAAAGTATTCTCCTTCGTATTTAATTATAACATATGTATTTTTCCTTAATAACTGCAGGGATATGTTTTTAAGGGGAATATTTTCATCTGAATCTGTTGATTCAGTTCTACGTTTTGGTTGGTTTATCTGGTCCTCTTCAGACAACTCTAAATCTTGGTCACTTTCTTGATATGGTATATGTATATCATTTTCTTCTTCTGATGAAATAGATGATTCAATTCTCTTCCTTTTCTTAGTTACGGTTTTTGCGATATTTTTTTTATTTAAAACTTTCTTTTCTTCAGCCATCTTCTTTTTCATTAGTTGTTTTTCTTGTCTCTCTTTCATTCTTTTATTTTTCTCTTCTTCCTTATGTTTTTTTTCGTTTTCCTTCTTCGTCATATATACTCTCCATGTTTCACCAGTAATTGCTGAAGGAATCCGTTCTTTAGTACGCCTTTTTTTCGTCTCGTTTCGTTTTTTTTATTTTATTATGTAATGTGATCCTTGGGACAGCATATTTTGTAGCAGCAACAGATATTTTCTCCCCCCTTCTGACTTCTTCGATAGCCTTAGCCACTTGTTCTTTTGTATAATTTTTTTTCGGTGCCATGTCTAGGACGAAATAAAATGTTTGTATTAGGAATATGCTGAACCTATTATGGACACCTAGTCATGGACAGAATGTACAAGACTGGAAAGACTAATAATTGATTGCCGATTTATAGAGAAACATGTAGATATATTAAAACAGAAGTGTAATACGTAAAAAAAAACAAAAAACAAGAAATTCTTTTTTTGGACATTCTGTCCATGATTAGTAAACGTGCTCGAATAAATATCCAGTTATAGACACCGGTAATTTTTAAGGTTATAATTCCAATGACAATTAGGTTATATCAAAAAAATAAGTCATTACTATTGGTAAATCAGTAAATAACATAAAATTTAACAATAACGACACACAACCCACAAAATAACTCACTAAGTCTACTCACTTGCATGGCGATTCTTATAATAAATTACGATTTCCGACACCAACTGTCCTCGCGTAACTAACAATCGTGATGGTCCAAAACAAAATGGCTGTCAGCTGTCAAACAAAGTGTGATTGACAACTAGAATATTGGCACTACTGATTAGTGTAATCATTTTGAAAAAAAAACTTGACGTTTGCTTAATTTTGGTGGTAATTTAAAAAACTGTCCATGATGGGTCTGTGTCCATGATAGGTGACTTTACCCAATCGAAAAAAAGTAGGTATTGAGTACTTTTTGCACATAATAAAATATTAGATTTTGTTAGATAAGACAATAGTGAAACACCCAGCATTTCATTCCCGCCATCATGTAGGAATTTCTCAAAATGTTTTTTTAATACCTTAATAATTCAATAATACAAGACAATTTAAATTTAAATTTACAAATTAAATTAGCAAGTTAAATACGAATAAACAAACCAACCTTACGGTTGCATTGAAATATTTTGACCATGTTTCACATGTCGGTAGCCTTGAAGGAACTCTTACAAGAACGTTTTCGTAGCTGGCTGCCTGCGTCAGCGCGGATTCTACGTCACACCGAAGCCCTATTCAAACAATTATACAAGAAATGATCTTCTTACAGACATTAGAAAACGTATGCTTAGTGTTATGTTATTAACAAGCGTCATAGCTCAGATGGTAGTAGCTCTGCCTTCTGCGCTAGGTTGTGGGTTCGATTGCCACCCAGGACAAACATTTGTGTGATAAATGTAGATGTTGGTCCTGTGTTTGGGTGTTGTATTGTATGATAAGTATGTATTTACAAAAAAAAAGTATTTAAGTATTTATCCGTAATCTAGCTCCCTTAATACAAGCTATGCTTAGTTTGGGGCTAGATGGCGCTGTGTGAAATTTATGTCCTGTAATATTTATTTATTATTATGTAGGATACCTGGTATCACAGCTCAGCTGATAGTATCTCTGCCTTCTGAACTGTAGGTTGTGGGTTCGATTCCCAACCGGGACAAACATATGTGTTTGTTGAGAGTAACAAACTTTAACTGTGTTCTTTTTCTTTATTTCGTCCTTAATTTTCTGCCACACACTCATACTTACCTACACTTACACAGTTAGGTCATAAGTATTGTCACACAGTAAAAACTTTTCTTTTAGAATGCTGCGGGCCTAGCACGGGGATTTCATCTCTACTCTACCCTAGAATAGAGAAGTCAGTTTCTTGTCTTCGTAATCTTTCTTTTGCCCGAACACGCCGTTTCTCAAAGCAAACCCTAGAAAGCAGTTTCCTAGTAGACAAGCTCTTTCTATAGCAACGGAAACGAAACCACAGATCAAATATAAAATGTTGTAAGAAGTTCGTTCGTTGCGTTTCATTACCCACAAAATGTCAACACGAAACAAGAAATACAGCTTATACGTAAAACGAAACGTTTTACATTTTTCCATTGCTCCACAGTCTTGTGGGGCCCTAACTCCTTGAGTGCGCCTTGAAGACGCACCCATTCTTCGTTGTGGGCCCGACGTCCCAGGGGCCCGGTATATTCTCCCAAGGCGAACATATTATGTGTGGACATGTAGTCCACTAATGTATTTACTAATATTATGTTCCATAACCATTTCAAGGCTTCGAAACTATTTCATCCATCCATACTATCCTTATTTGATATCTATCTCATAATGGGAAAGACACCTATGTCTTACTAGCTTCATTGAAATTTTCAGACTTGGAGGGACCTTAAAAAGAAAGCCCGGATCGATGGTGCTCGGCACAATCTTATCAAACACAAATTTGTTACAAAAAAGTTGCGCCTAAACTCGGCCTCCGGCAAATCGAGAGCTACTGTGAGGTCTCGAACTGCGATTATTTCACGTCTCCGGTCGTTTTTCTCCTCGTACTGGCTCAGAAGCCAATTCCTTCCACCGTTCATAGTAACCGTAAAAAATATTCACTAAATTATGCGAGAGAAACGCTTCTCTAGGTCTCGAGAGGTGTAGACAATTTTAGAAGAAATGTTTCTATTCTCAAACGTCAAAAGTAGAGTAAATTGAATGGCATGCTCGCAGTGGTAGACTCATGTCTAGAGTAGACTAGAAAACATTTCTATCCGTTCATTCTTTCGAACGCCATGTTCCCGATCGAAGAAAACTTTCTACTCTCTACACCTAAATGTCATTTTTATGTCATTTTTAATCTATTCTACCCTAGACAAGAAACCCCATGCTAGGCCCGCTGGCCACAAAAAAGTTTATTGAATTCGAATTTCGAATTGTTCATGAAAATAAAAATGTATACTATTTAGAATTTTACTCATTTTTAAATATGGAGTGGGTGGACGCTTAAAGAAGACCGTGTTGCAGTTATTGCGTTGCATCGTTGCGGTTACGCGCCAATTCAAATTTTTTCATACTGAAAAATTTGAATATAACCAAAAGATTCGTTTATCGTACCATCAAACGATACAATGAAGACTCTAGTGTAGATGACAGGTCAAGAAGTGGTCGCCCTCGGTCTGTTAGGACTCCAGCAGTGATAAAAGCTGTGAAGGCGCTAATTCAAAGAAATCCCAAACGTAAGCAGAAACTGTTGGCCCTTCAGATGGGGTTAAGCAGAACTACGGTGAAAAGGGTGTTAAATGAAGACTTAGGGCTTCGGGCATATCGAAGAAAAACAGGACATCGTTTAAATGCTCGTCTAATGGACCTGAGACTGAAGAGATGCCGCGCTTTGTTGAAGCGGTACGCGGGAAAAAAATATCGGGAAATTATTTTTTCGGATGAAAAAATTTTTACCGTAGAAGAGAGCTACAACAAACAAAACGATAAGGTGTACGCACCCAGTAGTGAAGAAGCGAGCAACCGTATTCCGCGTGTCCAACGAGGTCATTTTCCATCCTCGCTCATGGTATGGTTGGGAGTTTCTTATTGGGGCTTAACAGAGGTACATTTTTGTGAGAAAGGTGTAAAAACGAATACAGTTGTGTATCAAAATACAGTCCTGACGAACCTCGTGGAACCTGTTTCTCATACCATGTTCAATAACAGGCACTGGGTATTCCAACAAGATTCGGCGCCAGCTCATAGAGCGAAGAGCACACAAGACTGGCTGGGGGCGCGTGAAATCGACTTCATCCGTCACGAAGACTGGCCCTCCTCCAGTCCAGATTTGAGTCCGTTAGATTACAAAATATGGCAACACTTGGAGGAAAAGGCGTGCTCAAAGCCTCATCCCAATTTGGAGTCATTCAAGACATCCTTGATTAAGGCAGCCGCCGATATTGACATGGACCTCGTTCGTGCTGCGATAGACGACTGGCCGCGCAGATTGAAGGCCTGTATTCAAAATCACGGATGCCATTTTGAATAAACTTTGTTGTCATAAGAATCTATGTTTCGTTAAGTTCATTTTGGTATATAAATGGTTACATAATGAATAAACTTGTTTCAATTATTTTATATTAAACTTGTGACAGAATTTATGACCTGACTGTGTATATTAACTTGCTATCTTTTATCAGATTATTTAGCTTATCGGTACTTGGTTTCGGTCTTCATTGAGTCCGTTTAGTGAGGGACAGGTGCCTCACACTAAACAGGTTCAATGTCACCTAAGCCAATTTTATGCTATTGTTGTTATTACCTACCTATAGATAATAGATAGATAGCAGTCAAACGCAAGCCTATCACATTAAACAAAAAAAAAACCCTACTATTAAGGACCTGTTTGTGGATCTTATGAGGACGTTCGACACATGCCCACGGTTCGGAAGACGCATGTAGCAGTAGTTTGCAAGCTAGTATTCAATACGTGAAAGGTTCCAAGCCCATCTCCGCTTAGCGGAACACTATAAGACCAATGACATTATGCCCTATGGATCTTTGGTCCGAGGGACATGTCGGTCCTCCCAATGTGATCTTCACCACCGTCAGAGGATGTGCACGAGTCAAATGCCCACATAAGCCGAAAATACCATTGGTGCACGACTGGATTTGAACCCACTACCTCCGGACCGGAATTCCGGCCCATACCCACTTGGCCAAGCAGCTCTTTTAAATGGTGTTTCAAAATGTATCTACGCAAATAAAGTATAAGTACTAATAATAATATCAGTAATTTAGCTCCCATATTACAAACTTTGTTTAATTTCCTAGATGTCGTTATGTGAAATATCTAGTAATAATAATTACTAATATATAAGTATTATTTACTAATCAGCTTACCTGATTGATTTATAACACATTTTGCTACATGCTAAAGCTAAAACCGGTACTGTACAGCCAGTAAATATGATCTACGACTGTTCATTATAATAGCTACTCGTAATTTTCTGTTAATACGAGTTTTGTTTCAATGAGGCAGCCGCAGGCAGGCATCAAATGACTATCCACGCCATCGCAAATCGATTGGAACCGGTTCCGAACCGGCGCTAGACCATGCAACGTACAACCGGCTACGCGTGATTTTTTTGCTAATAAACAATTTTGAATATTAAAAAACTAGGTACTTTGGATTTTCAGCCAGATCCAAATGGAAGTAGATAAGGTATTCCTACCGGCTAAAGCGATGCCGATGGCAATGAATTTAATTTTTAAAAGGTTTTCTTCAATTTGGTAATGTCGTTCGTAATCGGTACGAGACAGTAGCCAAAAGCAGGTAAAAGAAGCAGGCGACAGCAAAATAGCTCCATTCAAGTTCAATACATAGCATTGTAACTGCCTCTAAGGTCTAGTGGTTCGTCGTCAGGTGCAGAGGTCCCGGGTTCGATGTACAGGGGAGTACAATACTGTGCTTGCATTGGTTGGTGATAGGACATTGTTTAAGTCAGCCGGCTAGCTACCACCATCTTACCTATTTCTGACCCATAGCAACAAGTCTAAACTTGTTCTTCCAACATTAGGATGAGCCAGTTCCTTAGTTAGACTAGGATTCCGTGTGAAGAGCGCTTCCACCTTCGACCATATCATAGCTTGAAAACCAGGAGAGATGAAGGCCAAGCGCTTTCGCGTCGTACTACGTCTAGTGTTGTCATTTGTCGCTGTCTGCTGCCGCTGCTGCCTGCAGTCGGCTACGTACTTGTACCTTACCCATAAAGATAACGAGTAACGTTGGTATTGAGAGAAAACGAGATCCATTTACAAAATAGCATTATAAAGAATGAAAGAAAAATATTTTATTGACACACAACAACACAGCACAGATTATAACATAAATCATAATTCTTATTTCACCCACCTCCGTGATCCGGTTAATCCTAGAACTGATTCCCAATTTGATACATCAAAAAATAAATTTATTATCTCACAACACTAGTACTTAACTACTCAGGGATATTTTAATATTATGATAATCCTTACTAAGTTTTTTTTTTATTGTTTGCTATTTGTAAATATTATATTGAGTTAATGAATGTGCTTTTTGGATTGTGCAGCCGTTAATCAAAATCAACTTATGAATGGACCATACCATGATATACCAGTAAATGATTCCTGCAATTTACTCGCGTTCTCACATTCCTTTCCATTTAGAAGCTCTCGGTGCCGATGATAACTGACTTCACGAACGCGACCCAATTACACTCTGTTACAGGACAGCTTTTTAGATATAAGGAAAGACCAGAAATGTTATCCGATCGTAAGCAAGTCATCTGGAGCAAGGGTTAGACGTCTGCAATCGTGTTTTTAGTTTTACTTTGGTCTACATACTATGTTCTCCAGAATAGGATATTGGCAGATGAATTACCAGAATTTAGAATCATAGAACTCTTGTGAGACAAAGCCTCTAATCTCAATCTAGCTCCTCAGCGCTGATTGTGTCTCGTTTTTATCATGTTGAATAAGACATTGCTAGAAAGAGATACCAAATATATATATGTATCTTAATATTTCTATTAAAATACGTGAGAAAGACAGCTAGATAGTAATCCTTGTAGGTACTGGCACTGACAGTCATGTTCCCACGTTTATGATGAGTTCCAGCTGGCGGCGGTGGCAGCGCGGCGGCAATTGTATTCCGGTGAATGTGAATAGACCATTCATCTATTCATCATTACACATACCTCTAGATTCTACCGACTGCCTTCACCAACGTTTGAATGGATTCACAAAGCTTAAAGATGTGTCGTACTCACGCTCTTGTAGCACTTTATTTTGTAAGCAGGATCAATCAAAACTTCGAATCCTAATATATCTCTAAAAATCAGTATCAATTATTAATTTTTTATATTGATATTGACTCGCTCGCTCAAAAATATATATAAAGTAATATTACCATAGCACGACCGCAAACTGCTGTAATTGTAATTGGCCTACTGTTATATAACCAAAACAATGTAGTAGGTAGCAATCGTGAGACGTCGCGTAGCGCTACGGCACAATTACGTTAATAATCGACAAGTTATGTACTCGTCTGAATTATTAAGGGCCGCAGCAGACACTTTGCGATTGCGTTGATTTTGTATCGCGAGTCGCGATTTGACAAAACATTCTGCGTCGCGAACGCTATGCTAAAAACGCGCCTCACTGAAAGTTATCGGACATTTTGCTAAATATTACTTGAGATTTTACAACTCCATCTAGCCTCAAACTAAAGCAGCTTTTGTAATATGGCAAATATATTACCGAGTTTATTATATTTATATTTTAATTACATTTTTTTTTACTCAATAGATCGTATACACGCACCCAAACTAGGAACAAACATCTTGATTTCAGCACACAAATGTTTGTCCGGGTGGGAATCAAACCCACAACTTACCCCGAGAAGCGATATAAACCAGAAATTCCACTCGCTTCGTGTGTGATATGACCGTAGCCTAGCATGAGTAGGTAATATTATTATAATACCCACAAGCTAAACGCATGTCGAGGATGCCACTATGCAATTAAAAACCTATATGTATATGGAGTCTCATGAGTACCAGTTTGCGATTACTGAAGAAGTAAAATAAGTGGTGCTAGAATGAGCCATTAGACAAAAATCCACACATAAATTGTACCTATCGTGCCTGCCGAGACGTAAACGCTCACAAAAGAGACAGTCCACCAGATCAGGGTCACTCAGAGAGCTATGAAACGCGCCATGCTCGGCATCACTACCAAAAGTACCACATCTAGATGGGGCTGTGTGAATTTAACGTCCTGTATTTTTTTTATTCTTTTTATTATCACACATCAGACATACACATGCAAGCGCACTAAGATGCAGGACGTAAGTTAGCGAATATTGGGGCTCAAATGGGTTTGGTCAGGTCACGTGGCCAGATGAAGTGATGGCAGGTGGCCTAGTGAAGGCAGTGCAGGTCGTTGGGTTAGATTGATGCAGAATCGAGAAGGTTGGCACAAGTTTAACAAGCCTCATAGCTCAGTTGGTAGTAACTCTGCCTTCTGCCCTGTAGGCTGTGGGTTCGATTCCCACCCAGGACAATCAGTTGTGTGATGAATATAGATGTTTGTTCTGTGTTTGAGTGTTGTATTATATAGTACGTATGTATTTACTGAAGGTATTAAGTATTCTATCCGTAATCTAGTTGCCATATTACAAGCTATGCTTAGTTTGGGGCTAGATAGCGCTGTGTAAAATTAATGTCCTGTAATATTTATTTATTTATTTAAGTAAGGGAAGAGATGCATATGCCGAGCCGTGGGATGAGACATACTGCACGTGAATATGATGATACCAATTCGTAGGTAGATTATATATTATTGCAAAAAGTAATAGAGGTATCGAAAATGAAAAGACCTAAAACTAAGATTCACATAATAGCTACCTATTTTACAAAAAAACTACTCAACAGGCGCAATTTTTTTATTTTTCAAAGATAAATTTAGAAATGTGTGCATAACACAGTTTTTCACCTAATTTTTTTTAGATAAAATTTTCACTTTTCGTGTTTCTGAAAACCAAGACAAAACACCGTTTCATGTACACCAAAAAAAATATCAGTAGCTATTACAATCAGAAGATAATAATCGGTGTATTTTAGTCCTATTTTACATAGTATATATAGCCTCTTAATTGATGTTGTTTATCTTCATTTGAATAATACTGAACGTGTGGTATGCTGTTACGTCTTATTAGATATAGTACAACTCTGCCACCAACACTAGTTTGTATACACTAGCATTTGTTTTGTTTGTAACTTTTTCACGACTAAACGGCTGAAAGCATCAAAATGATATTTGGAATAGAGAGAGTATCTTGAGAAGCAAAAAATTGCTACCTTGCGGGCGAAGCCTAAATATAAGAAGAAAATAAAACACACAAATGTTTGTCGCGGATGGGAATCTACACCACAACCCACAGTATAGAAGGCAGAGCCTAACCAACTGAACTGTGACTGTAGGCTTGTTGTATCGTCTTGCCGAGTGTATGTGTACAATTGAGCTACTTCACGCCCATTCTCGTACCGCTCAAGTCACGGGGCAAACACGTTATCACTCGATAAGTGTTTATGTAAATTGTTATTAGTTCATTGTTTCGTGCAAACGTGCATCGCGCGCGTGCTCGGACCGTGTTATCGTGCTCAGGCTAAGTGGTCGGTCACTTCGGAAGACCATCAAAGATAAATAATTACATGGAGATCAACTTCATTCCGGCCCTTGTACTTTAGTTACTATAGTTACTACTATATAAAAAAACCCGCACATTTTCAGAACTCCATTTGTATGATTGGGTATAGTGTAATCTTTGTAAGTATATTATGTTACGACCCAGACCCGATTTCCGGATTTATTAATTTGGCCAAGGGTAGTAAATAAATGGGTAGTAGTAAATCTAGTTACTGACTGACTGACTGACAATCGACTCACAACCCAAACCAGAGGTCCTTGAAGTTTTCAGGGTAGCTTACTTTTGTAGTGGGGGTGCACTAAGAAATTATTTTACGATTTTTTAACGGGATGACGAGAACGATGTTCCGGTCATTTCACTAGAATAGACTTCGGAAGACTTTATTATAAATGCGAAAGTTTGTGTGAATGTTTGTAACCACTCATCTTCGTAACTACTTAACCGATTTAGATGAAATTTGGTATATAGGTAGGTAGTTTAGGTTCTAGAATAACACATAGACTAAACTAATTTTTAAAAATCATACCCCAAGGGGGTTATACAGGTTGGTAAAGTTACCATGGAAAAAAAATCCTTGGTTCTTTCACTCAAAACTCGGTTTAAATAAACTATGAAGTAAGTAATAAAAAAGTATTTTTTATAATATTCCTTGGTTCGATTGACTCAAAAGTCGGTTTATTGAATAAACGATAAAGTAAATGATGAAGCATATTATGCATGCATGTATTGCTATACTAAACAAAGAAATAACCACACAGATACATAGATAGATCTCAGAGCACGCGTCCGCTCCCCGCCGGCTCTTATATGTAAAAGCCTGAATATGCTGTCAGTGTTGCCAACCCTTACCAAAATTTTACCCCAAGATTTTTTTAAAAAGCCCCTAAATACCCCCGAGTATTGGCTATTTTGTGCCAAAGTTGTGCGTAACCCCACGCTTACGATGAACGAGCATTCTGATTGGCACAGTAAAATTACAGGTTTTTTTTTACATGTAGCGGGTTCGATTCCCGTCCTGGTTCAGACAGGAGATAATTCTAAATTCTTTAAATGTAGTTCGTATTGGTTCTAAAATAAAAATGAAGTTTTGTTACCAACTTTCCGTTCATGTGGCAAAGTCTAGGACGCTCAGTATAACACCAGTGGTTGATTTATTATTTTATCTTTAATCATCGAAGTATCATGATAATGCTTTCGTACACTAACTAGTGTACTTTGTGGCGACGAAACATCCGTCATGTCATCCGTACCTATCGCTCGCTGATGGGTACCAGGTACCTACCTAAACCTACTACTTAGTGTATTAAGACTAGTAGTCTTAATACACTAAGTAGTAGGTTTAGTCGGTATTTGCAAGGAAATCCCGAGGCGTTAACTTCCTAGTAGTCTGTGAAATCCTGTATTATTAAATATACATCACAGATGTTTGATTGAAATAACTATTGAACAAGTTTACGAACCTTTTCCGTACGGGATCTGCCTCCCAAGATTTGCTATACTTTTGTATATATTTTTTTGTTTCGGATTTATCTTTCGGCATTCGTTCGACCGACCAACCAAATCAAAGAGTTCAGAGTAAGAGAGTATATTGTACAATTTTTTTTGTATAGATAATTACTATATCAATACACAATAGAACGAGAACGAACAAACTAACCCAACCAAGCAACGTCAACGGTCAATGAACGAATTTAAATATTAGATACAAAATAATGAATCGAATGAATAAGATGTCAGGTTAGTTCACTCACACAGGTGAGTGAGAGAAGTTCATTTCGTTCGTACCAATGACTGAGCATTTAAGGTAGTTCGTACTTGTTTATGTTTATCGTGGTCGTATCGTGCTTTCCTTTATATTGTGCACAGGGTACTTTTTACTTTGGATTAAAGCCCCTAAAAATAACCCCAAAACATTTCTGCCCCTAAAGATCCCCCTTCTAACACTTTTACCCCCTAAATTTAGGGGTAAAACCCCTAAGTTGTCACCACTGTATGCTGTCGCAATCCAAACGTGCCCTCCCCACCACATCTCTAACCGAGGTTGCCTTAGCGGTGAGCACGCCGCGCTCACGTGATTCCTAATCGAAAATTCACAAATTTAAGATCAAGATGAATATTGATCTCGTGATTAGGTGGAAATTGATGAGTAAACTGTTTACACATCAATTTCCACGCGGGCGAAGCCGCCGGACGCAGCTAGTAGAATATAATAACACTTTATTGAACATACAGAACACGAATAATACAAACATTATTTAAAACAACTCTAGTTCCAGTATAAACCAATATAATGGTCACTCAGCTCAAAAACAATGAAAAGAAGTGAAATTTAAGAATAACCATTTGTTACACAATTGCGTGGTGGTGACTTTTTTCCAAGTTTAAGTGTAATGTTCAAGGTCAAGCTTCACCAAAAATACATCATATTACGAGTATATTCTAAGTTTCAGCTGTAACTGAAACATTCACAAATCTGTCATGCTGTATCCAGAACAAACTAGCTTACATAGCTGTTGTGATAAGAACTTTGGAAGGTAAATTCCATAAAAACATATGTTTATTTATTTATTAATTTTCCCAAAATTTGGGAAAATTTACAGCTAGGTATAAGAGACAAATGAAGATAATAGAACATACCTGGTTAGACAGAGCATGTTTGTTGATGGCTAATTACAAGTTTCCGCAGACAAGTTATACTTAAGAATAGCATGATACAAAGCAAGTTGACGACTTATTGGAAGTAAAATTGGTCACTAAGACTAGGGTTGGCATACGTCCGGAATTTTCCGGACATGTCCGGAAATACAGGTCCTTGTCCAGATTGCGGGGGGAATTCTAAACCGTTCGGAATTTCTACAATATAAGTTGTCATCAAGTGTTTGCAAAATCTTTTCTTTTTTGATTCCAAAAATTTTTGGCAAGAAGATTACCATCAAGCTATGAACGAAAAACAAATGCGATTCCAACAATTCGATTTCAAAAAAGTTTACGAGGACTTGTGCCATACTTCCTTAGACAGAAAATATTTTTTCAGAGGCTCGTATTATTATGTGTTGACATTGTTTCGTTCACAGGATTTGCGCGCGCGAGCAAATTCAAGCATTGGGTACTTAATAAAATTAATAATAAACTACCTACAAATTGTACACAATGCTAACTTATATTTCATGTCCGGAATTTTAATCATATGTCAGGAATTTTCTCCGGAATTAGATTTTTTATCTGGGAACCCTAACTAAGACATAAATTGGTAACATAGATGTTTTAAGATCCAACTTGGATTAAAATTATCTCATTATGCCCTATACCTTTCTGTCTGAATCTGAACACAGTATCAAAATCCAAATCAATAAGAAGTTATCAAAAGCATTGTCTACAACCCAATTATAACCTGAGACAGAGGATGTTGTTTCACTTCTTAATTATTAGCTGGAACTAGCCCTAAGGAGCCCTTGGAGGACTACCCGTTGAAGGTGTAGGGCATAAAAAACTAAAGTAAACCTGATTACTTACTATAGTGATTTTATTACCTACCCGAACTAACAAGGTTGACCATTGGACACATGGTCAAGGAGGATATCATCACTCAACATTAGGTAGGCAATTTAACCTCAATTTAATACCTTTGATATAGGAACCATAAGATTGGATTCTTACCTTAACTTTAAATAAACTGAAGGTGAAACAGATTGATTGTACTAATAATTTTATTATTAACTTTTGCCCAAATAATACCCAGATAAATAAGAGCTTAGTATCCAAATACAATTTATCTCCTTCTCAAATTTCATCAAGATCTATTCAGCAAAAAAAATAAACAGGAACAATTACAGGTTCTGTTGTGCTTTCTTTTGGGATGGTTCTTTTTTAGGTGATATTTTTTTATTTGCAATTTAAAACACGCGTAGTAGTCGTATTTATTACTTTTTAAAGAAAGCTGTCTGTTGAGTTAGTTTATAAGGTTTATTTTTTATGTAGTACCTAGGGTACTCAAGGGGTACATATTTTTTTGTGGGGACTAAAATGCTACCAACATCAACTAGGTAGTCCGTCGTATAAACTAACTAGTTACCAGTTTTTTTTATATAGACAATATCCTTGATGCACTTTCGACAGCTTCTGACCTTGCTATTATTTTGCTTTTCACTTTGTAGAATGTCACTACAAATACATAAATGACAAAATACTCACAGCCATCACCATTTCGAAGGGGTACTTGTGTACCCTTACGGGAGACACGTATTCCTGGACCATTTCTACAGCTTTACGAAACAACACAAATAGTATCAAAGGAAGGATTCGAAAATCCTTTCCGTGGCAATATTAATGTCACTCAACAGACATACTGTCTGGCCTATAACTGTCGTTATCGTGCATAAGCAAACTGAGTTCAAGTGCAAAATTATTTATGAAAATACGGGACCAGAGACGATTAGTAATCACAAACATTTATCAAAATTCCGATCAACTCCTCACTCAACTCAACGCGAAAAGAAACGAAATGTAATGAAACGAAATGAGATAGTTTGCTATTAAGCTAGCAACAAACTGACTGAAAATGACAGTAGACAACACAAACAGCTGACATTGACAGAGTTGAATTTGCAAGCTATAAATACTGTAAAGGTGATAAATACAAAACAAATGTCAAAAACTAGTAGGAATAGGTTGTGTAAATTGTGACATAGCAAGTACGTATATATAATTTATCGTCGAACATAGATACATACATACGTCCAATGGACTCGAAGATCTTATCACTTCGCCCGCTCGATCAATTAATAAAAAAGTACCTAACTGTTGTTTTCTAGGTAGGTTTTTATGTGAGTAATTAACACTCTCCTTCTATCATGAAATAATGAGAAATATTTATTTGCAGGTCCGAAACCAATGATCCCTCTACCCTTAAGCCAAGCTCGCTCCTGGATCCGTGACCAAACTATAAAACTGCATCAAAACTACTGGGCAAGTATACAGGACTGCAGGCAGTCGAAGGCCTTCCCGGTTTTAAACAAGATACTCCTGAAAACTACTCAGCCTGAAACGTGACAAACTCCGATTTATTATCGGTATTGTCACAGGACATTGCTAACTGTTTAGACATTTTTACACAATGGTCATTACAGACAGCCCTCTATGCAAAGGGTGCATGGCAGCAGAGGAGACAGCCACACACGTACTCCTAGAGTAGCTTAGTGTCTCAACGCCAATAACACCTTGGGACACCAAGGTGGGCGCCCATGGAAGCCTGCACTAGCATCAGCGAGCTGCTGGCCTTCCTGTAGAAGACCCGGTGGCTGGAGTAGCAGGAGCGAGAACCCATAGGAGGCCTAGTTGCGGAAAATGGTCCGCGCACCAAGTGGCTGTCGTGTGTCGCTACTCGCAGCTAGCTTCAAGACAGTGATTAAGCGGGTGTTGAAGCACGAATCCGTTAGGTTAGGATATTAGTGTTCTGAGTAATAGTATTCTATGGTGTTCTGTGAGCACGAATGTCGGCGGCTTCTTTCTGAAATCGACTGAAAAATATTCTTTTCTCTTCGTAAAAGCACAAAAAAATTCAGCCAAAATTGTGCGCGTTCGTGCCCATTGTCTAGTGCTGAAGTCGCCGATAATTCCGTTGACCCCCCGGCGAAAAAGGAGGCACGTTCCAACAACTCTGCAATGGCGAACAATGAGACGCGCATTGAGAATGAAATCGACGAAAGTCTGTATTCCCGACAACTGTACCTACGTGCTTGGTCACGATGCCATGCGGCGGATGGCCAGCTCCGACGTGCTTATTTCGGGGCTGGGTGGGCTCGGCGTAGAGGTCGCGAAGAATGTGATCCTCGGGGGTGTCAAATCTGTCACTCTGCACGATGACCAAGTTTGTTCCGTCGCCGACTTATCGAGTCAGTCTACCTATCGGAGAGTCTAATCGACAAGAATAGGTCCGAGGCTTCGTTCGAGCAGCTAGCGGAGTTGAATCGCTATGTGGCTACGACGGCGTACACGGGTCCGTTGACTGAAGAGTTTTTGAAAAAGGTTTCTCCAAATATGTCCGTGGAGGGATTGTAACTCAAGTCAAGATGCCCAAGAAATTGGTGTTCAAGCCGTTGAGTGAATCTATTAAATCCCCGGAGTTCTTGATTGCTGATTTTGGGATATTTGACTACCCCCAGCAGTTGCATGTAGGGTTTGCAGCACTGCATAAGTTCCAAGAGGTTGAAGGTCGGCTCCCGAAGCCGTGGAGTGTTGATGATGCAGACAAGTTCCTAGAACTTGCCAAAGCAGTGAAGACTGAGTTAGGGGTTGAGGATGAACTGAATGAAGAGCTTCTTGTGGTTTTCTGTAAGGTGAGCTGCTAGATTTTTTTTCAATGCAGCAAGGCTGCTTGTATTAATTAATTAAACAAGTTGGTATTACATGGGTATTGACAGATTTGTTAAACTTCTACAAATGTGGCAAAGTCAAAGTCAAAATATTTTTATTCATTAAAATTTTTAGGATCATTTTGAAACGTCAAATCTACCGCCTGTTTGGAATCGCGACCAGCACACAAGGTATATTGTGTGTCCATTTTTTTCAAATATTCTTCAAGCGTGTCGAAATATTGTTTAATGATGAAAGGGTCACATGCTGCTTTTCTAGACATTTCAACTGCTTTTTTAAAGACTTAAATTTTATGTGATAATGCCGTGAAATTACCGTAGTAATCAAAATATTTGCATGGCAACATTCGCATTCATCTTCAGGATAGTGTTCATAAATAGTGAAAATGGACACCAGAAAAATGAGCTTTCCAACATAGCTTGAGCCTTTTGAATTGTTATATCATCCATAATTAAATGATGAGGTTGGATATTATGTTTGAAAATATGATGAAATTATATTATGTTATTAAAATGAAATGAGTATTTTGCCAAGGCCATACATGTCTTTGTTGTATAAAGTTTTGAAAATCATATTTAGATAAGTGCTTGTTCATGTATTTCAATATCACCATGGCAAATAAGTAATTATTATTTATCTGAAATAAAATTAAATGTGAGGGCATAAAAAGGTTGACGATTTCTTTTTTGGGGCATATGCGCTCCACAGTCGCAATTGTCCCGTAGCGGTAGACGCATTTAACCCAAGACACCTAACCATAAAAATGAAGATATAATTAACTAAATGAAACGGTTATTACCACAAAATTTTTACGTCGATTTGCTGACGTTTCGAAATCATTTAGAGACCCCTTCTTCACGAGCTTCGCCCGCGTGTACGTTCGTCGGTCGCGTGTTTTGTGGTAATAACCGTTTCATTTAGTTAATTATAAGGCCACACAAGTTTCAATTCTAAGATATAATTATTTCTTCAAATAAAGCTATTTCACTAAAAATAGCTGGCTGTGTAAAAGATTAACATGGATTTGGTTACTCACCTCTCGCAGGGACAAGATGCACCAACACGTGCAATTTACGAAATAGCAAAATTCTGGAAAAAGTGAACTACAACGCCATCTGTACAGACCACATATCAAGTATTTAGTTTAAACAAATGTAACTAGATGGCAGAAGTCGAATGTAGATTGAACCGTTTTCGAACAAGTTCAAAAAGACGCATTTAGTCCCGCAATTTGCCTAGTTGACCTTATAATATAGTTATAATTTGCTCGTCATTTCAAAAACTCTAGCTTACATTCGTACTACATATTATGTGAGATTCGATTTTTTTGTACACCAAAATTTTATCAAAGTAGTTTAAACAAAATGGGTCTGTATTTATGATTAATGGAAAATAAAATAACTGATTGAGTATGTGTTTTTTTATTATGCAGAAAGATGTACAATTTAATGAAACAACCTATCTTCGGATATTTGAGAGAACAACTTTTTAAATAGTTATCAAACAGCTTGTAGATACAAAAAAAACATAATAATACTTTTTGGCAATCATTTGTAAAACATCGTAAAATAAAGGCTTTTTAGAATAGACCTTAGATTTGAAAGGCAATATACTTGGGTACATGTGCGACTCAACTAAGTGTGTAAAAATAATGTAATAGAACCCGAGAGCTACTATTATAGAGCGCTAAGCTATGATTAAAGATTGGATACAAGATCATCATTCACTCATCACTCATTATAATTACATGACAAATACAGACTCGCGTATAACGTCTATGGGGTAGGCAGACATCGAAATCCCATGTTATATCGTCGCGTTTACTGACTAAATTCAATACAAATCAAACAACACTAGCTAGCATGTTCTACTCTACATTTTTATTTATATTAAAAGGCCACGTATTAAACTCTCAAACTTTACCCGACATCTCAACCACAATGCACACGTGACCGCCAATCACGAGCAGGTAAGTGCAAAATAGAGATGATAGAATTGAAAAGTCACTTTTTAAATTACTTTAATGGTCTAATCTAGCTTTCCTTAATTAGGGCTTATTGTACAGCGTGACCATCTTGATGAACGAACGCGGCAGAAATAGTAACTACAACTAACGCATTTTTTTTTATCTGCGATGACATATTGAATGTGATCGTGATCAGACTTCGGAACTTCGGGAAAGTCCCAACGGAAAAGTTTCAATTTGTTCTGGAAAAATACAAAATAGTCCTAGCCTCATTTTAATGGAGTCTGTCAGATTCCTAAGATACTATTATTTTATATTTATTAACCATTTATTTTATATTTTTAACATAAACATAACCCTGCCTGAGTGGGCGAGACATTACAATCAGCCTGCCTCAGACGCAATGGTGTAGTGTCCAGTCCAGTAGTGGGCAAGCCTCAGACATAGTCGGGGCACGCCCAGCAGTGGGCCAAGAGCCGCGGCAGGCAGAGGGGCTGTCAGCGCCACGGACGGCGCCGCGGGCTCGGCGCGTGTCGTGGGCGGCGACCCGACTCCATGCTATAAGTCTCTGGAAAATGCAATAAGAATATGAAGCTTAGAGTAGATGCAAATTATCAACAAGATATTTACTACGATTTAAAGGTAAACTAATTTTCGGATATTTTGACACAATCTTAATAAACTTCCTAATCCTTATTCCATTACCCCTGTTTTCAAGTTATGATAAGGCCGAAGGTGGAAACGCACCTCACCCGGAATCCTCAACATAGGAACATAATAGTTGTTATAAGTGGTCGGTTCAGAGCCAGTTTTTACCTTGGGAGGATTATGTTTTTAGAGAGTATGTATGTATGTCTTTTTCATTGGCACTCTGGTTAAGGCCGTATTTTCGTAAAACTAAAGTTAAATGCAATCGGGTTTTAGTTATCTCAACTTTCAATTACACTTCACTTTCACTGTTTGTTTTTAAGGAGTTCGTAAATACTGTAACACCGCAGAGCAAAGGGCTCCTCATCTTCCTTCCATTGCTCTCTTCTGTTCCATACTAGTACTAAGCTAGTATGGAACAGAAATAATGGAGTAAAATTCCTATCGATATAAATTGTAGACACATGCAAATAATTGGTGTTAAAAAAAATCTAACTTAAAATTAGAATCAGAAATTTATTTCTGACAAATGTTTTAACATAGGACAGCAACATTAAATAAACAAGAAGGCGATACAAAGCTGTATACAGTCGACATTGACAGACAAAAAACAAAACTATTCTTAGAAATTGGCGCAAGCGAATATTCCAAAAAACATTTCATGAATGATGCAGTAGTAGACCGAATAGTACCGCTCTCCCACACAAACGTAGTTTGCCATTTAGTGTGAATAGACACGTCCAGTTCAAACTATATTTTTTATTTTTTTGTACGACGGGGAAGCGCTTTCAACTCACGTGGCTACAAGTTGAGATAAGGCCGAAGGTGGAAGCGTACTTCACCCGGAATCCTCAACAAACAGAGGAACTGGTTATCTTACCTCTAAATGTCGGAACACAACCATTTTTATAATTGTTGTTATGGCGACAAAATTAGGTAAGATGGTGGTGGCAGCTAGCCAGGCGGGCTTAAACAAAGTCCTACCACCAACCAAACCAAGCACAATATATTGTACTCCCCATGGGGATCGAACCCGGGACCTCTGGATCTGAAATCGGTGGGTAGAACCACTAGACCACAGAGGCGGTTATCTTCACTTGATCATCTGAAAAATGTAATTAGAATTGGACAAGCTATTTTGAAATTAACGATAAGGTACGTTTGTATTGGAGAACGAGATTGTTCCTCAGCTTTAGGTACGCGAAATATGGTGTTTGGTAAATTGAACCTACCTAAACATCGTGGAATATGTGAAATTCGCCACTAAGAATGACTACCAAATGTAAATAGTACTAGATTATTATTTACAAATTATTTTTGGTTTATGAATAAGGTTTTTTTATAATGATTTAAATTGGCCATTAACACTTCTATACAATCCGATAATAATCTAATAGCTCGACGATACAATTAACAAGTTACTTTGCTTTCACTTCTATCGACATTCCCCAAAGACTGCCCCGCATGTTTTTTTTTGTTAACTTCATTGTTTATTTTTCGTATAGTGGTTCCCTCACTGAGCGAACTTCGCTCATAAATATTCAGTCAGCTAGGTAGGACCAATGCAGTGCAGTGCGTTGACTATGTTCGCAGAGCACGTGTAGACTTTTTTTAACCGCCTCTGTGGTCTAGTGGTTCAACTCACCGATTTCAGATCCAGAGGTCCCGGGTTTTATTTGCAATATTGTGCTTGGTTTGGTTGGTGGTGAGATTTTGTTTAAGTCCTCCTCACCTGGTTACAAGTTGAGATAAGGCCGAAGGTGGAAGCGCACTTCACCCGGAATCCTCAACAAACTGAGGAACAGGATATCTTACCTCTAATGCCGGAACATAACAATTTTAGAATTGTTGTTATGGCGACAGAATTAGGTAAGATGGTGGCAGCTAGCCTGGCCGACTTAAACAATGTCCTACCACCAACGAAAGCTTTGTCAGCTTTGTAAATGTACCTAATCATTTCACCTTTTGATTATCTTTTTTTTTTTTTGTGCGATGCTATTCTAAGCCTTTTTTATACTTACTGACATGTTGTGATTAGAATTTTAGTAATGACTGATTACACATTTATTGCGATTATTATTAGTGAGTCTGGAAGTATGAGTGAGTATGGAAAATAGTAATATTGAATTTCAAAAATCTTGTTGTAACCTTTAAAAGCGTGTACAGCGAATTTCACATTTTTAATCCACGATGTGTTTTGAGGTTACAGAACCATCATGCTAATAACTCAGACGTAACAGCCACCTACAAAAGCTCGTAAAGTGCACGGCAACATAGGAAAGCTGTCAGCATTCTCAACAGATCCCAGCGTTACCGTAAGTAGACCGAGTCATCGAGGAAGAGGGGGCGCGCGGCGGGCGGGCGGGGAAGGCGCCGCAGTGGCTTTGCGACATTATGTCCCTGGTTGCATCACAATGTTAGTTACTTAGACGAAATTAGGGGTAGTTGGGATCTCCCTCCTAGTGATTCCTCCCACCCTCGGCAACGGAACGGTTACTAGCTTTTGGGAGAGCCAGTGCTCTCTGGGTAAGTCCTCTCCATAGTAGACCTTATTCTTGCCAGTGCAAGTTTCGAGGTCAAGAGCATTTCATGTAAAAAAAAAACTATTGTTTACACTTTCATAAGTATTTCGTGATACGGCTGCTGCTGACACTTCTTAATCGATCATTGTAGTGCAAGGTACTCTCATGTTATGGTACAAGGATCCAATGCCAAGGATGGCATGAGAAAAAATATATTTTCAAAATTATTCAGTTTAGATTTTTTAGGATCATTATGTATCGTCAAATCTATTACCGCCTGTTCAGAATCGTAGCCAGCACAAAGGAGAAAGACAATAAACTAGGGCTAGTAATGTTTTTTGATAATTTATTCAATAGTTAAAAAAATATATAGAAGGCCCCGTATTTCCGCTAATTCTCGCTCTCACATACAAAAATATGTTTGTATTGTAAAAATATAAAATCAATAATATCGATGCAAAAGTTTGCTATTCAATTTCAAATAAAAACTTGTAAACAAATTTTGATAACAATTTGTTTTTTCAGATAAAGTGAAAGCGCTGGAAACTTATTTTTAATAGGACAAGCCATGTCGGACTGATCGACAAACTACGTTTGTATGGGAGACCGGTAATTCTGGGCCTTCATTATATCTAAAAAAAATGGGAGCCCTGTATGACGATTAAGACAGGCATTAGGTAGGTACCTAGACGGGACATTTGATTTATAGTGCCATTCAGCTCCAATCTAAGGATAACTTTTTATATAAGAACTAGTATATGTATACAATGTAACATCCAAACACAGAATAAACATCTAGATTGATGACATAAATGTTTGTCCCGGGTGGCAATCAAACCCACAATTAACAACGCAAAAGGCAGAGCTACTACCAACTGAGCTGTGGCCTGAATACTGTATCAAAGTCAAAGTCAAATATAAATTCAGTAAGATTTTTTAGGATCACTTTGAAACTTCAATTCTACAGCCTGTTCGGAATCGCTACCAGCACACAAGGAGAAAGGCAAGTACCTCGGGCTAGTTTTTTTTTTATGATCCATTACAATAGCTTAACATTATCTAATACGAATTACAATTTATTCACTGGAGCAAATTAGATGACGGAAGTCTTGCTAAGAGGTGTTTTGTACTTACGTGTGTCTGGCATTCTTCGTAGGCAGACGGTAGGCCAGCGACCGTCTCCTGGCGCGGTCGGCGGCCAGCATGGCGCAGCGCTCCGCCGCCGAGCTGGTGATGAATGTCTCGTGGAGGGAGTAGCATGCGGCAGTTATCTGAAACACACCGGGCGTCTCAGATCTTCAAGTACAGCAGCGGCTAATGCTCGATTTGTCGTAAACGCCGTTATTAGTTCTGAATGTAGCAATCCGATTACAAATACTATCAGTCTTGTTTACCTATTCTTTTTTATTATACTTCACTCGGTATCTTAACTTAACCGGCTATCTTACCTCTGAATGCCGGAACACAACTATTTTAGAATTGTTATTATGGCGACAGATTTAGGTAAGACGGTGGTAAGCTAGCCAGGCGGGCTTAAACAAAATCCTACCACCAAACAAACCAAGTACAATTCCCCTGGGTCCCCCTGATCGAACCCGGGACCTCTGGATCCGAAATCGGTGGGTTGAACCACTAGACCACAGAGGCGGTCAAAACTTTTCCACCATAATTAGTTCTGTGTTGGGTACGCTTTCAAAACAATACGATTACAAATACTGTCAGTCTTGTTTACTCATCCATGTCTTGCTAATTCGATGAAAGCAAGTTATACCAACAGCGACGTCAGGTAGGTAGGTAGGTACCTACCATAGAAATACTTAATGCAATACCTACTATACATAGAAAGCAAGCTACACCACCAGCTATGTTAGGTAGGTAGGTACAGTTACATATTACATGCCTCGCCTAGCACCTCATAACTATCAATGAACTATCCACCCACACGCATCCTTGCCAGAGCTGACGCGTCATTCTATTAATTTATTTTTCATAGCAGATAGGCTAGCGTTTGACTCCTATCTTGTCTGATAATAAGCACTGATGTAGCGTACGATAGAGCATGCTTGCCTGGAAGAAACCTATTCACTATTGCATTGAAGATATTGCTCCCATGTTGTAACAATCGAGAAACACAGACTAAGGCGAAGCGTTGACAAGTCAAGGCCTTGAAATAAAACATTCATAAGGATTTGTTGCATAATGTAGGTACTTAATCAATATTGTAACTGGGATATAATAAACACAAGTGCTACCAATACTAGCAAGGTAGGTACCTACCTAATCAGCAGATTATGCAGGTAATCTTTGATAGGTCAAGTGCGGTGAACTTGAATCAGCTTCCAGCGTCCATATTTTCGCTGTGTGACGACCTTACGACCCTTATTTCTGAAGAGAGTTAATAGACACTAGGCTAGGCTAGGTTCGCTTCATCGTAGACCTCATCCTTACCAGTGAAATTTTTGAGGTCAAGAGGTCAATACAATACAATACAAATCGTTTATTTTCAATCAACTCAGGATCATTTGATTCAATGGATCGGTCATTTAAAAAAAAGTAACCTCAAAAAACGGTTCTGATCTGAGCCACCACCACAAATTGATTTACTATAAAATGTCTAGTCCATTGCGTAGGAAAGTTACAATACACTAATTCCATATTAAAACGTGTTCACCATAACCCATTGTCACTTTAACTTCCAACAGCTGTTCGTGCTTCACATACCTATACCTGGTACCCACATAAATATGTCAAGATATAAACAGTACATATCTCCGGCCCTTGTTCCTAAGATCTACCTGCTGTATAAGCCTCCGATGCAGGTCTACGTCCGCGCCCCGAATGCCCTCCCGGTCCTGATGCAGTTGCAGGGCGCAGAGCAACGCGTCACGAATGGTCTGCACGGTCGCCGTGACCCGCTCCGTGCGCATTAGTCGCCTTGTCAGGTGCCCCTTCGCACACGCCACTAGCTTACTCGCCGCTGCTATCTAACAACCACCATAGGTAAACAGGCTGAGGATGTACATAAAATTGTGCTCCAGAAGGAAAGGCGAACGGATTGAAGAAGACATACAATAGAAGTACTCATGATTTTAAAATGTAATAGATTAAGATGGTAAAGTTTTTTAGAGTATGACAAAATTTAAATTACCCTTTAACAAATATAGAGAAGAATATGGTCGAATCGGGTTTACGGCTGGTGGAATTTTCTGGGAAGGAGATAGGTGAAGAATAGGATGTACGAAAGTGGTTGAACCAAAAGGGGAGAATGATATCCTACTGAAACAGCGCTTGCACATATGTTCTAGGACAGGCAGACAGAGAGGAGCGGAGAGGAAATAAGGACAACACAAACAATTATATAAAATTACGTCAAATAGCATACACAATCACGAATTGGTGCATTAAAACTCTGTAAAAGCTTATATAAATGTACTTCAAATTTTCAAAGGGAGAATGATATCCTACTGAAATAGCGCTGGCACATATGTTCTAGGACAGGCAGACAGTTAGCCGAGAGGAGCGGAAAGGAAATAAGGACAACACAAACAAAATTATATAAAATTACATAAAATAGCATACACAATCACAAATTGGTGCATTAAAGCTCTATAAAAGCTTATATAAAGGTACTTCAAATTTTCAAAAGGAGTAAAGAGCACATACCTCTCTTGGTGAGTGCGGGGTGTGGAAGTAAGGGTTGGAATGTGGCCGACGAGTTGTATCCATAGAGTTGTGAATAGCTTGTTCCATGAACCGTATTGTTAGGGCTACAAGGTTCACAGTCGCTATTGTCTGTAGGGAAAGTCACGTTGAGATCGGCCATTGTATCGTTCGTTCGATCTGTAAGAATCGGTTCGCAATCCCGCTCGGATGAAGTTGTGTCGTAGTTGAGTCTTCTTGACGTATTTCTTTGAACTGGAGAATGGACTATATTCCTTTGAGTGGAAGCGACTGTAGCGACAGTAGATGCATTTCTGACAGGGGAATGGGTTCTGGTTCTGCTCCCATCAGATATGTTTATAATTCCGTTCGGAGTCGATTTTTTAATGCTGCCAGAGAGATCGCGACTTTTCTTCAAAACATCATCACATTTGTTGATGTATTTATTAGTATCAGTGAGGGTAGAAGTGACAAGACTAGATTCTAGAGGCGTTTGGTTGATCAACTGGCTTAAGCTTACGGGCCCTCTTTCTGGTTCTATAGTCTTATCCCCCCAAGCCTCTTTGGCTTCTACGGGAGATGTAGGTACTATAGTCTTCAGCTGTTTGAAAAGAAGGTTGTTTTGTTCTTCAAACACGTGTTGCAGTAAAATCTGTTCTCTTTTCTGTTTCTCCACTAAACTAGCCATCTGGACTAGCTGTTGTTTCTGGATTTTCTCGTATAGCTCTCGCACTTTGGTTGCGGGGTCTTCGGATTGCGAGATTACGGGTTTTGGAGTGGTTTTGGGAACCATGTCCTTTTTTTGGTTAACTGGTTTTGAAGTGGTCATGTTGTCTTTGGTGATGGTGATATTGGCCGGACTTTTGTTATAGTCGCTATGTAATTTATGCATTGGTTCTGACTTAGTTGTAGGCTTGGCAGAAGTGCTAATTCGCTTTTTATCAATAATCACAGATTTATGGCGAATTGGGGATGGTGAATAGATTGACTGAACTGTTTTTTTAGGTACCGGTTTTACAGTACTTCTGTTTGCTGCTGGGACAACTGTTTTTGCTAGTGCCTTATTTTTTAGTTCCATTGCCATAGAGGACCATTTGACTTTGGCTGATTCAAGGTCCCAGCTTTTGCGTTTTTTGCTTGGAGTGCTCAGGTTAGAGAGGCTCTCGCTCATAGAGATACAGTTCATGTCTACTCCCGTGTTCAGAGATTGGACCTCAAGGTGCGCGAGAAGCTGAGGACTAGGTTGAAGAAGTGTGTATGAGCTCTGCCGTATCAGTTTTGGCTCCTTGCTTAGTAAATGTAAGTCATTCAGGCTGCCCGTAAAACTTTTAGTGCTCAGTGATGGTGGGCCTTCCAAACTAGAAATAGAATCCGGAAAAGGTTCAGATAACTCATCTTTGTTTAGGCTAAAGCTAAAGTTTACTAAGTTGTCTACGACTTTATCAGTTTTCTTTGATCTCCTATTTGTTTCAACATCAAGTAATAACTCTTTGTTATTTAGACAATTGTAGTCTCTCTCAGGAGGCTCAATAGCCGCTGGAGATGGTAGCTTTCTTTTGACAGTTTCCAGTACATTTCTACCAGTCTGGTTAATACACAAACTGAAGTCTATGACAAAGTTGGAAGAAGCTGGTTCAGCAATGGTCACAATGTTAGGGGAAGATAAGTTGTTGTAGTAGTCACTAGTTGGAAGCTTTTCTATGTTCATATGTTTTTCTGCAATTCTGCCAATACTGTTGTTCAAATTGGTGATGTTGCCAGCGTGTTCATATATTTCGGGCAATTCAGGGGCATCAGTGTCATCCGCACTTGCCTCTTCATCACTGGCATCTTGTTGACTCTGAAGGTACAAAATCCGTTTTTCCACTTCCTTAGCTAGAATTTTGTAGTATTGCATCTCTTTCCGACATTCCTTGGAGAGCTGAAAATAATTCAAAAGTTTTTTTTTCCATCCAGTTCATTTAAATATCACAAAATAAAGCTTGTCACCTTAAAATGAGCATTCAATAGAATATTGATAACTATATCCAATATTTTCAGTAGGATTTGTTTGATTTTTATCGGCAAATGGAAAAACACAATCATAATTTACTTTGATTTCTTCAGCTGTAAAGGTAGGTACATTAGAGACTATATTTAAAAAAATACACAGAGCTAGAAGCTAAGTGTTTCATAATTAGGATTGGTACTGTACAGTAGGCCGCAAATATATAAAATCAGGTAGGTACTTACAGCCCACAAAACTAACTTATCACTTATCATGAAAAAATTAATTAACATTAAAATATTTTTTCATGTTAGGTAGGTACCTGTTTCAAATAATGTCCCTAACTACTATGTACTAAACAATTTAAAGTAGGCAGGTACCTACCAATTTTTTACATAAGTACATAAATAAGATCGCAACTTACAACTGGCGGAAGAAGAGGTGATCCATTCAATTTCATACACGAGGTATACTGCCCCGCCTGTCGCACTGATTTCACGTCCCAAGGATCATCCATTGCGGAAAAATGACATCAGCGTTGCAGTAGTAGCCTAATATTTGTGAGATCAAACACCGCGCAGCGCGCAAAGCGCAATGGGTACGACGTACGATAATATCTAAGCACAAAATCAGCTCTCCAATTCACCGGTACGTTGGATTAGAAACCGCTAATTTGCAGGCAAACTGTTCAAATAAATAAACACCGACCACCTACCGACGACGACGTACCGAAACGACAGGTACTTCTACATAACACGTACCTATACCTACCTACATAATGTTGGCACGGCTGATTACGTCGGTAATTAGGCCCACCATACACACAGGGGTATTAAACCCCTGTTTGAAATACATCAAACACAGATATATCAGGTTTCTATCTTCAGTATAGAGTGTAACACTTTTTTATTCAGCACAAATAATTTTTGTGTATTTTGATGATTTGTTATTTAGCGGCGTGTACGTTATCGGGTCAGGACAGGAAGAAGGTATTTGATCTCTACTGCAAGCACACCTCTACGATACGAACAAAGCCACCTAGGATTCGATTATTTTGACAACACTAAACTAGTCAGCCAATATATGATTTTGGATTGGCAATAATTTGTAACAATAACAAGTTATTGGATGATTGGACTATAAAATGTGAATGTCACTCTATTTAGAAATTGAGAACAAATAAACAGCTAAGCGTAAGCGCTCTACAATCAGTTGCCATGGTTACAATTACAAATTTACAAATAGGTATTACGGGTGCGTTCGTTCCTTATTACTCGACCACGAAGCCCACGGCCGCGACGACGACGACGACGACAACTCCACGATTACCCGTTCTGCTTGCTTGTGGTCGTCGCCACTGAGCATAAGTATTCGTATTCGAAGCCGTAGCGTTGCCAGATGTCCGATTTAAATCGTATTCGTATGTTTTTCTCCCGTTTTACTAATGTACGATTTAATCACTGAAATCGTACATTAGTACCTACAGTATCGATCATTTAGTAGTACATAAATGATCGATTCTGTGCCTATACAAAATAGTTTTCACGACGTGGTGGTCCTAGAAAAGTCAGTTGTTAATTCATTTCATCTGGCAACACTGAGCCGCACATCGACTTCAAACGGAACAGTTCGTGGTCGTAGTAAACCAAGAAAAATAAGAATGGATAAACAAAACAAACAGCGGAACGCGTCTGCGTCCGTCTAACGATAAAATAAGAAAAATTCGTAACCTACGACAAATACAAACAAGAAAAGTCCTAATTATATCCAAAATTAGGTACCTACCTAATAACTAGTAATGCCTGATGTTTCCGTCGGTATTCGGTGTATTACGCGATAACCGTAATCCATCGGAATCAGAAAATTCGAGCAGTGGTTGGAGCGCCTATTGAAAATTGGAATTCCTTGTAGTTGCAGGAAATAATAAAACAGGAACTTCGTCGGCACATTACCACGTACAGAGATAGACAAGTTTTAACTTGGTAAAAGCACGGAACTCCCAACGAATGTTGCCTCTAGGTCTTATATTTGTAAATACAGACTTTGTATTTACGGAGATTATGTATATAAGGAGACTCACTAGGAGATCACTGAAATTTGTAACTGTGATACCTACCTGTAAAACTACAGTGAGTCCTAGTTATATGTATTAGAAAGTTTAGATTTTCGTTATAGAAATAAAATAGCATTGTTTTGCTGTATTGATCGTGTGATCGCCCCTTAATGTGTGCCACATTAAGGTTTAAAGTTGGCCTCTAAATTCATTCTTCGAAGTGCTACTTGAAAACCTCATTTTATGTATCATTTTTTTCTTACAAACGGGACGTTCTGTTTTTCACAAACATCATAAACAAATTGGTAGCAATGTGTGTTAAAAAATCGTAGCTATACGCCTTACCGTTTAAGAGATCCAGCGACAGGCCAAACGATCTCCCAGGGGAAACTTGAATATCTCTGTAACCATAGTCTGCACAAATTTTATTTTAGCATAAACATTTACTGATGACGTCTTTTTTTATTTATGTAGGTCCATTTTTTAAAAAAGTTACTGCTGGGAGAACGTTTTGACGCGTTCTTCCAGCGGCAACTGTTTTTTAAAAAATCTCAAAAACTGCTGGATGCACAAATTTACAAGTAGGTACCATTACATTTACACGACGTCACTAACTAATTATTTAGCTAAGCAAACTCATGAAATTCGTCATTTTTCCGCTGGGAGAACGCTCACAACGAAGCGTTACGTTTTGTCTACATAGGCACAGATATCAGAATACCCACAGGTATTTATGTGAAATTGAGAATGGTTTTTCACAAAACCCGGCAGAACAGAGACATAATGATATTGTTCGTATAATTCCCCACTTATCTCATATCATAGCAGGTTGATTTGAGATTTCATCTTCAAATATAGCTAGAGACTTGTGCATGTTCTCGATTAGTTATCTCTACGTAGGGTTAGTACGCCATGCGCTATACTTTTCTTATGGTGGTTTCAACAGTGCCGCGCTGATTGGCCCGCCGACATACATGGGCTTGCTCAGGGGAGTTTGATAAGACCGGGGGTTTTCGAAAAAAAGGTGTATGCAATACCAAATACTGGTGTTCATAACCAATCAATTATGAGAGATTCTCTGACATGGAAATTCTTAAATTGAAATAGTAAACTAACTAACCTTGAATCGTAGTAAGTAGTACTTATAGTAAGCACTTGAGGGTTGACCTGTTTCGACTCTCAAATTCTTGTGATTCTTTATTGTACAAATATATATGATTTAAACATGTAATAGGAAAACATATGTACAGAGACTAGCTTAACACTACAGAGTTTCACCACATTAATACCTAGATGATAATCACCCCGCGAGGTGGGTTACTTCCGTTATGTATTTACGTTACGTACTTACGTGCTCACCTGCATGAGCACCATTTGCACACGTATAATTGGGAACCAGAGTTCTCTAAATGTGTATTTAGATCCACACGATGGACCTGCTGACTTGGCTTAAGCCTGCCCCCGCGAGAAGAGGCTGTTGCTCTGGCTATCTTCCCACCCGTTTAGAAGAGCCAAAAGGTATCGATTGACCCTTTCCTAGTGTAACTTAGTTGTTCAGCGGTGGAAAACGGCGTATTTTATGATAGCAATAGCAGCATACTTGAAGCATTTGTTAGTTGCAAAAAAGATCTCAGTTTGATCAAATCTATCTACTTGTCTTCGTCACGTTTACAAGCACTCGTGCTAAGTGCCAGCTGTGCCAGCAGCCTATACAGACTTTACCTGAAAAGGATACTGAAAAAGGTAGCTGTTAATATCCGAGACATAAATAGGTGTAACCGTTATATTACCGACGTACAATAAACAGATCTGAAAATAAAATCACGCAGTAAAACTGGCTTAACAGTGCTTTGCGATGCGCGCTCGGAATCAGACGCATTTCGCTCAAGCACAGTTACGAATTGAATAATTCGCGGTACACGCGGCCGGCGCCGCTGCTAATATCGCGATGCCTAAAGCGATCATCGTGAACGAGTTGTTGGCGTTAATTCAGAATGCCACAATGGACGAAATCAGCATCCTGCAGATCTGCAAGTCGAACTTCAAGGAGGCCGAGATTTGCAGTGGGAAGGCGCTGATCTTCCAAACGCTAGGCAAAACTGTCCAGATGCCGTCCCGCAGGAGGGATGGAGGTGAAAGAGTCTCCAGGACATCATCACCCTGCTTAAGGAGACCAACCCAGACGACGTGCTGGATTTCGTCGCGAAGGAGCTGCATAAGCTCCAACCGGTGGGAGCTTATCCAGCCTCCACGTTGAAGTTACCAGGCTCTTGAAGGACATCATGTTCCTGAAGATGAGCTTGGCCGAAGTTCAGGCAAGGTTGGAGGCTTCGGATTGTACCATCTCTGGTTGCGCTTTGAGTTGGTGTCACTACGTAACACTGATTCGGTATGTAGGTCACCTGTGGCCGCTAATAATGTCAACACACGCCGCGGCGTGCAAAACGCTTCGATGTGCAGTTTCGAGTCAGCGAAATGTGTGGAATCCCACGAGTCGCAGGTCGCTACCGCGAATACAACGAACACGAGCCCGCGCGCCGCCGCCCGCGCCCCCGCACCGGCCCGTGGTCAGCCGACACCGGTTACGTTGCCCCGAAAACGTGATTACGCAGCTGCAGCGGCCAGCCCCCTGCAGCCGCTCAAACAAAGGGGAAGAAGCAGAGCTGTGGACTTGTCCGCAGCGCTGCACCCGCTAGGCCTCCGTGGAAGGAGCCTTGTGATGCAGAGGGCTTCACGAAGGTGGTGAGGAAAAATGTGAAGCCTTCTTGCACGAACCAATGTGGCACTGCATCCGGTGACCACTTATTCCGAGCGGAAGTACCCACTACGCAGATCTACGTGTCCCGCGTCCACTACAAAATAATGAGAGGTTTTGGGAGTTAAAATATGTATAATTTAAACATTCACAACCTTTTTATAAATGTACATTTTCTACAAACTTAAATAAGTAAACTCCTTTGCAAGTACTAAGTACGAACGATAGTTAAATGTTATTTGCATAAATTAATAAATTATCTGTCTTACTTAGAAAAGTATAAGTACTTATTGTTAATTTGTTCATGTTATATATTGATTTATATTTTAATAATGTTATAAATAAAGTATCCCAACTGCTGACATAAATATGTTTATAAATATTAAAAATATCATACTTTTTATCCCAGAAAAGTGCAGTGTTCCCGTGGGATAATCAAGAAATTCAAATGTATGAGTCAAAATTACGCTCAAAATATGAATAAAATTTTGTACCAAAAGTGAACATAGAATTGACACCTTCGGTGTGTTCATCCTTAGGTAACGCTCCCATTCACGTTAGTGATCAACTCGAGATGTTCTCTTTAAGAACCTTGGTAAGAAACATAGATTTGGCTAGTTTTATTAGAGACAATCCCATGTACAAATTGAAGAAAATGACATCGTTTATCTTTTGGCAAAACAAGCTATAGTTGAAGGTGTTCCTTTGTCAGCAAACCCGTTGCATTCTGGCTATGTTATATTTGTTAAAAATCAGTGTAAAGATCTTGGGCAGGAATGTTTTGACAAAAGGTCAGTAGATAAATGGATATGGTATCACACTATACAACCCACTATAACGTCCTTCCCGTGGATACGCGAAAATAAATACTAAATAAAAGTATTAATAACTACTCTCAGGTTACGTTCCGGGCACATTCCATCTGACAAGTTTGCATTTTTAATGAAAAAAGTAGAATCACCAAACTGTATTATATGTGGCAAAATTGATGATGTCCAACATTTATTGATGGAGTGTGTACGGAGCGCAGACAACCGGAGTCTCCTAAAATAAATTTTATGTTGGTATTTGTAATAGTATTTTATCGGATTCTATGTGTAAAGAAAGAAGCTCAACTGTTTTTTTTTTAATTATAAGTTTGTTTAGTTTTTTTATTTTATATATGTCTACTGTTGTATGATTTGTATGTACAATTGGGCGGTGTGGTCACATAGCGGCAAAGCCCTACCTTTTATTCTTCTAAATAAAAAAAAATAGGATTTACACCTATACTACTTTTAACCCGGATATGTGCAGTGTTCCAGTGGGATGGCTAAGTAATAAGTAATTGAAAGATGTTTGTTGCCATTTCATGCTAAAACGGAGAACGTAGGAAGAAAGAGAAAAGAGAAAAGCGTAAGGTTTAAGTTTTCAGCTAGAGGAATCAAACAGGACATTACAGAACATTAATTTTTACACAGCGCCATCTAGCCCTAACCTAAGCATAGCTTGTAATATGGGAACTAGGTAGATTACGGATAGAATACTTAATTATTTTTTTTGTAAATACATACTTACGTACTCTATGATACAACACCCAAACACAGAACAAACATCTATATTCATCACACAAATGTTTATCCTGGGTGGGAATCGAACCCACAACAGCGCAGAAGGCAGAGTTAGTACCAACTGAGCTATGAGGCTTGTTAAAAACGTATGACATATACGGAAAAATCGTTATTTTCGATATTTAAAAAATCGAGTCGTTATTTTTCCATGTCTGAAGCATTCTAATATTTCTTATGTTTACAAACATTTTCACCGCGGCGCGCGTGTAACTGTAACTGTCTGTAGTCAGATCAGAATTTATATTCTACTATGAAGTCTGTGTCTTCAAAACAGTCTCGGTCACAGACCTATGCATAGGCATGTGCCCGTGACTGTAGCTAGATAGTAGAATATATATATATATATATAACATGTATGTATGTATTATACAAAGTCAAAGTCAAAGTCAAATATTTTTATTCAGTAAGATTTTTTAGGATCACTTTGAAACGTCAAATCTACCGCCTGTTCGGAATCGCGACCAGCACACAAGGAGAAAGGCAAGAACCTCGGGCTAGTTTTTTTTTTCATGATCCATTACAATAGCTTAAAATTATCTAATACTAATTACAATTTATTCACTGGAGCAAATTCATTTTTTTAATGCCAGGCTTTCTTATCTTCTAGGTAATCTGAAATTTTATAATAAGCTTTCCTGGATAGCTTTTGTTTTACAAAATTTTTGAATTTATTATTTGACAAGCTTAGCACATCACTTGGCAATTTATTATAAAAGCGTACAGTTTGCCCTATGAACGATTTATTAACCTTATGGAGCCTAGTTGTGGGAACAGCGAGTTTATTCTTATTTATAGTATTATAATTATGTTTATCACAGTTTTTGTCAAATAAGCTTATATTTTTACGCGCGTACATAATATTTTCATAAATATATTGGCAGGGCATAGTCAATATATTTATTTCTTTAAACTTGTCTCTTAATGAATCTCTGGGACCCATTTTGTAAACAGCGCGAACAGCCCTCTTCTGCAAAACGAATATGGTGTCTATATCTGCAGCACTTCCCCACAGTATTATGCCATATGACATAATACTGTGAAAGTAACTGAAGTAAACTAGTCTTGCTGTAGCAACGTCTGTGAGAAGACGTATCTTCTTTACAGCATATGCTGCAGAACTAAGTCTCTTCGCCAGTTTATCTATGTGTGGGCCCCATTGAAGTTTATTATCTAAAGTTAATCCCAAAAATACAGTGGTTTTAACTAATTCTATGTTTTCCTCTTTAACTTTTACATTAGCTTTAACTTCAGTTACATTTGGTAAAATAAATCGAATACATTTGGTCTTTTTCTGATTGAGTACTAAGTTATTTACATTAAACCAGTTAACAATTTTTGAGATTGCATTGTTTACGTTGTCAAAGTTAGTCATTTGTCGCTTCAATCTAAATAGAAGTGACGTATCATCTGCAAACAGAACAATCTCATGGTCATCTTTAATTATTTGGGGCAGATCATTAATATATACTAAAAACAAGAAAGGCCCCAATATAGAACCCTGCGGCACACCCATGGTAACCAAAGATCCTGAAGAACGCTGGCCGTTCACGTCGACATGCTGTATGCGATCACTTAGGTAAGACGTGAGTAAGTCTAGTGCAACACCCTTGATACCATAGTGGTCTAATTTCATAATCAGTGTTTCATGGTGCACGCAGTCAAAAGCCTTAGACAAATCACAAAAGACTCCCAACGCATCATGTGATTTCTCCCAGGCCTCGAAAATATGCGATACTAAACTAATACCGGCATCAGCAGTTGAGCGACCTCTTGTAAATCCAAATTGTTTGTCATGAAATAGGGCGTTAGCATAAAAATGACTATGTAACTGTGTAAGAATAATCTTCTCAAAGATTTTACTAAATGTCGGTAGTACTGATATCGGCCTAAAGTTTGTTGGATCAGAACTGTTACCAGATTTAAAAAGAGGAGTTATTTTACTATATTTCATTAAATTAGGGAATACGCCGCAGTCGATGCATTCGTTGAAAATAAAAGCTAATTCAGGCGCTATAACGCCTATTATAGGTTTAACAATGCTTACAGAGATGCCCCAGAGGTCAGAGGTCTTCTTTTCATTTATAAGTTTAAATGCTTTAATAATATCGTTATTATTAACATATTTGAAATAAAATGGTTTATTACATGATGGTACATTGTTTTTCAGTATTGACTCTGCCATAATATTTGAAGAGTTCAATGATTTTGTGGTAGAAACAGGTATATCAGTAAAAAACGTTTCAAAAGCTGTTGCAACATCAATATTTTGGGATATGTTAAGATTTCCTATTTTTAAATTAAATTCGTTAGTGTTGCTGCTTTTCCCTTTTCCAGTCTCACTATTAATAATTTTCCAAGTAGCTTTAATTTTATCTTTACTATTTACAATCTGTTTTCTCAAGTATTGGGATTTAGCGGCCACACAAACTTCCTTAAAGATTTTAGAATATTTTTTTACTTTATCATTAAACTCTTCACTAAAGTTGTACTGTTTTTCACCATAAAGTTCATACAATTTTCTTCTACTTTTATGTATTCCCGCTGTTGCCCACTCACTAAATGTTGCATTATCAGAGACTGTGATTGTTTTGGATGTATATATTGAGTTAAATATGTTGCTAAATTTAGTAAAAAATGTATTATATAAACAATCAGGATAGTTGCCATTATATGAAACAGGTAATTTAGACATTAGTGCTGATTTTAATTTTTCCACTCTATCAGCTGTCAGTGGTACAAAATTAATTTTCCTTTTTATATTAGTTTTACATTGTGTTTCGATTTTAATAATTTCTCCTAGATGGTCAGATTTTATTTTACTTATTACACTCTTCCATATAATGTTGGCATCTGTAAATATATTATCTATACATTTAGCTGAGGTTTCAGTTATTCTAGTAGGCTCCATAAACATAGGTTTTAGATTAAAGGAGTTAAACAGGTTAGTAATTTTTTTGCTATATGTGTCTTTGGTCAATAGATCAATATTAAAATCTCCACAAGCTATCAATTGTTTTTTTGATTGTGACACTTTAAACAATATTTGTTCCATAACATTTTCAAAAATTGAATATTTGGCACAAGGTGGGCTGTATACACTTATGATAATGAATTGAATAAATATTGAATAAATTGAATACCTAATACTATCTGCCTAAGCTAGTCTCGTTCGATAGGATAATAGTCATAATTTCGGTTTATTAGTAGTAATCTATTATATTAGTGTTCTGTGGTCTTGTCTCGCTCTATGGCCATGGTTTGGCGTTTTTTTTATTCAAAAAAATGATCAAAATCATATGTGAATATAAGAGTTATTGAAAATAAACACAATTATTTTTGTGAGATAAATTAACAACGCAAATGCCTAGTTATCTACTGTATTTGCCCTTTCCCACTATTGAATAGACACAATATCATCGTTTACCCCTACCATGGATGTGTTTTCCTGGAAAACTATGTGTCCGCCCGCGCGGCAGGGAATCGTGTGTTTTACTCTATCCTTTGCTGTATTTACGGTTTCATTCTTCTCTGGAACAGTGCTTGGCTTTTCTTCCGAGCTATTGGCTCTGACCTACTGGGGCCCGGGGCTATATTTCTGCCTCTTGAATTTCATCCTCAGATACTGTTATCAAGGCTTTTTGTATGAGGTAGGTCTGGTAGAACTATAATTTCATTCAATTCAATAAATCCCTCACAATGCCTGGATCATTTATATATCTAGGTTTATTTGCTAAAAGTATCTGATCAAAAGTTGATGAAAGCCATTATTTTTCCAGGTTTCAATTCGGTCAGCATTCCTAGGAGCAGCATTTGCATCTGGAGTGTACCTGGAGTCATTTGAAGATGATCTAAGGATATTTGGGCTTTACACCATGTCACTATCAATGTTTCATTTCTCTGAGTTCATGTCTGTGGCCCTGACAAACCCTAAAACATTGACATTGGATTCCTTTATCCTAAATCATAGTGTTCAGTATGGATTAGCGGCTATAGCTAGCTGGGTGGAGTTTGCTACTGAGTATTACTTCTTTCCTGGTGAGACTTAATATAAATTATTGGATATTAATTTTACATAGCACCATCTAGCCCCAAACTAAGCATAGCTTGTAATGTGGGAACTAGATTACGGAACAAGCCTATGCTCGGATAGGAATCTATAAGAACTTGTCCGTCAAAAAGTGTAGAACAACAAAAGTTCTACACTTTTTCTGAAGGCACAATAAAAATCTAAATATAGAGAAAAGAGAGTTATAAGAAAAACTCTTTCCCCTGTATCATATATTTTTTTATTCTATATTTATTATTATTCAAATATTTTTTTAGAAAAAGTACAGCACCACTCATGTTATGATATCATCTATCATGTAATATGTCCCTATCCAATGATTTATGCAAATTTAATTTAAATCCATTGTGCCATTTCAAAAAGGTTAAACTAACAATATTTGTATGGGAGAGCCAACTACTGGGTCTGCACAAAATAGCTATTGTTAATAAGTGAGAGAGAGACATATGTATGTAACCTGACTTATGTGAAACCTGTTTCCCTGAGGGATAGACCGAGACAATGGATTTAACTTACTTCTCTCCTTGCTTACCTCATTTGCCTCATTACCTCTCATCACATTCTTCATACATCTCATCGGTGTAGGGTACTTGTGACCTGGCCTGGCCTTTCTCGAGAACATCTTCTATTCTTGGTTAATATATTTTTTTTTATCAAGAATTGGTGATGTTAGACTAGATCTTCCCCTCCCAACTGTATCTTTCATACTTAATATATAAACCAGCTTCTTCAACCAACATTATTATATGGCTATGCTGTTATTATATTGTCATATTATATTATGTTCAGCTTCAGAGTTTACTATATTTCGAATTCCATATAGCCCCTGAAGTTATAGTTATGAACAGAATATTGAGAATACATAATATATTATTAATGTTTAAGTTCTCATACATATTGATTTCAGGTATGAAGTCTTATTTCTGGGTGTCCTATTTTGGTTTTATTATGTGCGTTGGAGGAGAAGCACTTAGGAAATCTGCTATGTTCACAGCCAAAACTAATTTCAATCACACTGTGAGTATATTTTCTTAATATCTTTCTTTATTGTATGTAAAAGGCTTTGTAGGCACAGGTTCCTCCTCAGGAACCTCAGGTTATCAAGGTTTCAATGCCTTTTGCGGTGACTCCCATACATTGCAGGACTATGTGGATGTGCGCAGCTAAATCCTCTGCCGTTTGACACATCGGGCATAGGAGTCTATCCTCCAATGGTGAACAGGTGTTGCAGTGGCACATCAATGCCCCAACTATTATTTGGAGGTTTTGCCTCCAAAGGTTTAGAAGGCGCGTTTGTGTTGGTGACGTAGTCTGTAGCACTGCTTTGGCCTGTGGACTTTCGGTAGACTTGGTACAGCATTTGGTGAAGACTTATCCATGTACAGATCTGTGAACACAGAGAAGACACTTCTGTGGTTGTTTCCGATAGCCATTGTCCATTGTTTGTGATGATAATATTTGTACATCAATAGCCCATTATTGTCCACTGGACAGAGCCTTCTCCTCAATAGGAGTGCTTGCCATACAACAGCACTTGGCACACGGATTTGTGATCATAGTAATGTTGTTAGATAATACACAGAAGGAAGTTGCTGTGCGACCTGGTGAGACCCTTAGCCGACTTCCACCTTTTCCCGGGCTGAGTTGGAGGGGTCGATTCTTAAGCAGCGACACGCGATACAGCAGCGATAAGGCCGCTCATTGTTGATAGTATCTAATATTGTGTTTAAGTTTAGTAACATATAATCTGTTTTTGTTTATTGAGGCAATCAATGAAGTATTTCTTACGAGCACATTTTTTTTATTGTTAAGGCCAAGCCCCTAACCCGTCGAGGGTTAGGGGCTTGGCCTTAATCAAAAGTACCTATCATGTAAACATTCTCAGTCAGACGATGTATACCAGAGTCTCCACTTCTCAACCGACTTGTAGGTTGCCTGCCATCCTGACATTCTTCTATACACTCAGTAATTAACCTGCTTGTCTGTTAGGTAAAGTGATTCTAGGCTTGAGGGCATAATTAGCTATCAGTCTCGCTGGGCTACTACATAATTGTATGGTAAGGTCTTGTTAAATCTGATACCAAGATTGCACAATTCAACTACACTTTGATGGCTAGATATTCCAATCTGAATTGAGGTTTTGAGGTGGTGAAGTAAACTTTTGTGTATGTAACTGTAAATCTGCAGTTAACCTGCAGATTGACCGGGTTCGCAGGGTTACCAATGCCAGCCTGTTAATATCCGAATCAAAATGGAAGATGGTTCACGTGGACAATTCGTAATCAGCACCCTATAAGTATAGAAATAAAAAAAAACCTTTTCAGATTTTTCCCGTACAAATGCTGTAAGACATAGCTTCCTGCTAAAATTAATTATTCTATATCGACGGGAAGTACCCTATAGGGTTTTTTATATATAAACGGTCATATCTTTTGATCGCTTCGACTTACAAGTTTGATTTTTTCACATCTGAAAGAGATCGTAGACCCAAGTATTTGATATAAATTTCAACTTGATGCTTCTACGCGTTCGTGAGAAAAAGGGTCTTGACAGACAGACAGACAGGCGAACTATACAGTGATCTTATAAGGGTTTCACAGCTGAAAGATATCGTAGACCCAAGTATTTGTTATAAATTTCAACTTGATGCCTCTACGCGTTCGTGAGAAAAAGGGTCTTGACAGACAGACAGACAGACGAACCACACAGTGATCCTATAAGGGTTCCTTTTAACTTTTGAGGTACGGAACATAATCTCGCCATCTTGAATTTCAAATTTGATATAATTTTAGTAACCACCACCCATTAATTAGTTGAAAACGAGTATTAATACCCATACTTATAAAAAATAGCATGAACAAAAAAAGATGTGGCCTATTTTTTGCTTGCGGAAGGAAGAACGATCTCTCATTTCGGACTCATATACCCCTCGCTCAGTTTATCTGCAGACTTACCTAAATTTAGGCTGAGGTTGAGTTATATGCGAAGTAACCGGCAATCTGCAGATTAACCGCACATCTGATATTTACAGTGACATATTATATACCTAAGTGACACTGGTTTTAAAAATATATATGTTATATATACCCATGTATATCTGTATAATTACGATATATTTAAAATTATCGCGATTCTATCATTTATAAGGCATATCGCATGCAATAATTGTGTCTTATGTTGTAGGTACAATTTGTGAAGCGCCCGAACCATCAGCTAGTGACCCATGGCGTTTATAGCATCTGCCGCCATCCAAGCTACGTGGGCTGGTTCTACTGGTCCATTGGGACACAGGTAACACGTTTTTATTATACCTAATTAATAAAAATGGCGTTGTGTCAAATGTCTCGTTACATTTATTTTATTTCATTGACAAGCCACCACACTCTTTTAGTAGCTCTGCCTTAAGTTCTGTAGGTTGTTGTAAAACTGGCCATAGGTATTCTTATTATAATAATATAACTAATATTAGTACTTACTAATATTAGTTGTATTTTATAGAAATAAACAAGTGTGTGTACATACACACACTTGTTTATTTCTGAGGGAAATTGTAAAAAAGTCCCTTAAAAAAATATACGAAATTTCACATAGGCTTAGCTTGAAAGTCTTGAAACTGGATGTTTTAAACTAAGTACAGCTTACAAGCTGAAATTGGGTCGTGGCGGCGCTGTGTTAAATGTCATAGACTAGTTCCTAGTCTATAGTGTCTATGACATTTATATAGGATAGAATAATAAATCAATATATTATGAGGTCATATGAATTTTCTGGGTAGGCTGTAGATATTGCCTTGCTCCGTTTGCTCAGGCAAGGCTCGAGGTCAAGAGCTGAACACTTTCAATCTCTAATGTCTCATTGCACTTCCAGCTGACCCTCCTCAACCCGGTGTGCATCATAGTCTACACGCTCGCCTCATGGACATTCTTCCGCGAGAGAGTGTTTGCGGAGGAACTGACCCTCATCACCTTCTTCGGGAAGCAGTACCTTACTTACCAGAAGAAGGTCCCCACTGGGCTACCCTTCATCAGGGGACATCCCATGGACTCAACGCAGACGGTCAGAGACAACCACTGGGACCATTGACAGGTTACATATTTGATAAAACCTCTTTACGGAAATTCTCATATGATAGTGGCGATCTTGTAACTGAATTGTGAAGTCAAAACTTGTATTTACACGAGCATTTTGACCCCATCTTGTAACGTAAGGCCCGTCAAAACGTAAAAAGCCTAGTATGTCTAAGATCCGTTCAGCTGTTTAGCCGTGAATACAATATAAGTCTGTTTATTTGTTTGTTAGTGCACAAACAAATAAACAGACTTATATTGTAGAGCTACTTTTGTATTTAAAGTATTATTATGGATGTTTAGTTACATGTCTCTTCCTATCATACTATGGGAATTTACCAGATTCCTGGCTTAGTGCAATGATAGATAACTGCCATATACATATTTTTCTGCTTTTAAGTGTATGTCCGTTAGTGAGTTGGGACAAATATTTATAAACATATTTATGTCATTAGTTGGGATACTTTATTTATAACATTATTATTTATAACATTATTAAAATATTAATCAATAAATAACATGAACAAATTAACAATAAGTACTTATACTTTTCTAAGTAAGACAGATAATTTATTAATTTATGTAAATAATATTTAACTATCGTTCATACTTAGTACTTGCAAAGGACTTTACTTATTTAAGTTTGTAGTAAATGTACATTTGTAAAAAGGTTGTGAATGTTTAAATTATACATATTTTAACTCCCAAAACCTCGCGTTATTTTTCACTTAAAAACAGCTGTAATTTCAATTTTATCAATATTTTAAATAAAATATATATACTCTTTAAAGACGAAGTATATTGTCGATATTACAGCTGTTGCGGTGATTAAAAAAAAGAGGGGTCCCGGTATCTATGTTCTACGTATATATAGTGCACGTACTGGCTTAAATTATATTCCCGGAATCCTCAGACCGTTGAGGATTGCGGGTGAAGTGCGCATCACCTATGCCCTTTTTATAACTTGCTGTTGAAGAATTTCTCACTTTGTCATACTATATGTGAATGGCGCATCAGTGTGACAGTTCATTAATTGCTAAAACCGCCTCTGGGGTTTTGTGTTTCGCCCACCGGTATCAGACCCAGAAGTCCTGGGCTCGATCCCCAGTTGGGTACTAATATGTGCTTGGTTTGGTTTGTGCTAGGACTTTGTATAAGTCCGCCTGGCTAGCTACCAACACCTTACCTAAGTCTGTCGCGATATCAGAAATTCTAAATTGTTGTGTTCCTGCATTTAGAGATAAGATAGCCAACTGGATATCTTATCGGAATCATTAACAGGCTGAGGAACTACTCAGCCTGTAGCCAGTCAGGAATAGCCAGGATTCCGGGTGAAGTGCGATTCCACCTTCGGCTTTATCATAACTTGACACCAGTTTAGATGAAAGCCAACCTCTTCGCCGTCTTATAATACTATAATGGGTAGGTATCTACATAATAATCCTATACGAATTATATTATTAAGTAGTTTTAGTAAATTTAAGTCTAATAAGGTTTTCAAATACATGGATAAATGATTGCCAGTTTAATTTGATAACACTTATAATAAGCTTGAATCAGCAATTCATTATTGTAGTCAATAACAAAGGCAAAAATAAAGTGCATACCTACATATGTCTAAACGAATTCTAAGTCCTAATCTAAATCCTTACTAGTGACCTTAGAGCCCTACACTACAAAAGAAAATTACCATGAAAATTTCAAGTCTGTCTGATCCCTACCTCCTCAGCACGGGGCGGGGATAAAAATGTTGACCTGTGTTTGTCTTCGAGAGTCAAAATTCTCTTGAATGTCTTGAAAAAACAGGACCAAATTATCATTTAATAATCAACAACTTACACATTTTTTTTTATATAACAGTTAATTTTCATATGTTGTCAGAAACTGTCGCAGTTACGGCAGTATTTTATATTTAATATATTTTTATTATTTAATGGCATGTTATAAGTCTATAAATGTAATGGGATACCTATGGGTGTTTATGAAGAGTAGAGATGACGGCTAGCATCAACTATGGCAAAACTGTCAAGTCTCGAGAGCGAAAACTCGACTGCAAAATTTAAAACTTAATGGTTTTACGAGACCTTAAAAAGTAAGGAAGTATAACAAATCTTTATTTATTTAAAATTGACACTTCGCATGTAAAAATTCACCAAACCGTCTAGTTTGCTGAGTGTTACAATGAAATACACTTACATCTTCCGAGACAATTGAGTAAAATGAGGTTATATGCAAATGTCAGTGGCTTTTCAGTTGCACGGCCCTTACGTATATTATCTGTGATTTGAATACCACTTCCTTATCGATAGTTTCGACACCATACCTTAGAAGGCTAAGGTTCTTCCCTTTGCTCTAACCAGTCAAATGAGCCTACCGGATCATTTTCAAAGTAAAAGTGTGCCCACAGATGCGTCTAATAGACCTCCATCCATCGACTCTGATGCGCCACAATGTCGTCGGGAAACATCTTTCTGTCAACCGTGAAGGGTGTCTTCCCGCACTCCGTTTAGTGGTCGCCATGCGAGAACCTTTGCTCCACAGCAGTCTTCAGTATTATCGTAACGAAATCATATTTTGTTATCCACGTTAGATGTCTGTTAGCCAATCTGTATTTCGCAATGTCAAATGTTGTGACATCACATTCGATGAGCAAATGTTTATGGAAAAGGAAAGTGGGTAGACACGTGAATGTTTACGAAATGGTCAGTATCGCTGTGGAGAGGTTACTGAAACCTGTTCCGAGGACCATAAAACATGATGAATTGTCTACTTGTAGCGATTATAATTTTACCATTTTACATTTTATAGTACCTACCTATATGATGTGAAATGAGGTTAAAGAGAAGGTATTTATTCACATTAAGAATCTTTACATTTCAGTTAAGAAAAAGAAATAAGGTTAGATAATTCAAAGTGCTTCGACAGATATCTGTTATATATGTAATAAACAGTACCGGCTCAAAATATACGTAGGTACCTACGTTATTATTATATATTTTGAAAATTCCAATTGTAGGAAACACTAATATCGATACAGAAGCCTAAACAATAGTTTCGAGTTATTCGGTTTTTGGCAAATCAGGGAGATGTATGTGGCGAATTTCAGGTGTGTTTTGATTTTGACTCAATTTACCAAAAAATATCTCATGCTACCTTAAAATATAAGTACTATTTTCTATTACTAGACTAACGAGTGTCCAAAAAGCTGTTTAAACTTAAATACTACTAAATAAAACGTCTTCGGCACCGTGCACGTAACTTCATTCTCCGTACTGTATTGTTGTTGTCATTATAAGAACTGCGGTTGGAAGAAAGTGCCTCCGCGGCGCGTGGTCGTCAGTCCGCCAGAGACAGCCGCGCGGGCCGCACGCGATGTCTCCAACTCACAGTTCGCTGTAACTTCAAAATGTCGCTCCGAAGGGTTCTCACCGCGGTCCGGTCGGCGCGGGAGGCGATCACACGTGCCGACGGATTACTTAAATCCCTGGTGTCTCTGTTCGTGATTGTGTGTATCGCGGTGTCGTCTCCGCCGCCCGCCTCCGCCAAGCCGTTCGCTCTGAGCTTCCCCGCCGGGTGGTCGCTGGCTGGGCTGGTGGGCGGCGCGGGAGCCAGGGCGGAGGACGCGGAGAAACGGGAGCCGGTGGCTGGAGTGAAGCCTTACACGGGCCGTCGCGTTGGGAACGACACGCTGAGGATGATCTACTTCCACGATCAGACCGTGGCTGTGGTGGAGCTGGGGGAAGATAAGCTGCTGCTCAACTGCGAACTCATCGAGACTATGTGAGTTCCTTTTTATTTACTTCTAGAGCATAGCGAACTGTTCGATATTTTAAGGGAAACCGCCGTTTTCTTACTATATGAATACTATCAGATGATGAGACGATATAATAAAAATGTAATTGCTATATTAAAACTAAAAAAAAACCGCCCAAGTGCGGTAATGTGCGCAGAAAATTCTGACTCATAATTTATGGCAAAAAATAATTTTATTACATATATATTTAAGTTACTATAATTTTTATTATTTGTTGATATAGCGGCAATAGAAATACATTTTTCCATAGTGAATTTCTCTTGGCAGGTATATGACGTGCCTAGTATAACAAAAACAGTCGTAATAAAGTCAAATATCTAAATATAATTCGGATCGAAAAATTAAATCTGAAAATGACAACTGCCTACCTATTACGGTTCATTAGATACGTCTACAGCCCTCTGATGGCAGCCGGACGGACAGCGGAGGCTCTGTTATAGGGTCCCGACGCGAAGGCTCGGCATCCTATGGGTGCGGATCCCTAAAAACTATAAAAATCGGTAGCTATGCTTAGGAAAGTCAAAGAAGTTTTTGACGAGCAAGAACATTGCATCTACCTAAGGTACTTTTAGGATTAGCTAATGGATCAGGATTAACATGCAAATCTTTTATAGCACCGTTAAAAGTCAAAGATGTTTTCGAATTGACGAGCAAGGACTGCATTAACCTAAGGTACTCTTAGGATTAGCTAATTGGTCAGGATTTACGTGCATGTTCATTAAATCACAGTGTAAAGTCAAAGATGTTTTTGATGCATTGTCCTTGCTCGTCAATTGAATTGACGAGCAAGGACAATGCATCAACCTAAAGTACTTTTAGGATTAGCTAATGGGTCAAGATTAACGTACAAGTCCGTAACAGCACCGTTTTACTACTATTACTCTAAACGAGTTCACTGGAATAGAATAAGAAAATTGTGAGCAAATTGGTCGCGCGATCTCAATTTATCTCTATGAATAAATAGTTTACAACTGCCCGTTCTGATTCGATTAAATTCCTGTTGCTAGGTATCTCGCTCCTAGCGCAAAGATCATGATAGTAACCTATTCTAAACGCTATTCATGGGTGTTAAATAACTTACATAGAAGTTATTGCAAGTTTTATTGTTAAACTAGCTTCGCACGCGTGGTACCTAGATAGAAAAAGTAGCCACTGCTGGACAGAGCCTTCTCAAAAGCTGGAGTGTTTTGCCATAATCACCAAGCATAGCAATCGGTTTGGTGATCGCAGTAAAGGGGTGGGTGTGTGTATATAATACACAGAAGAAAGCTGCTTCTTCAAGTGAGATCCCTAAGTCGGCTTTTACGACATCCATGGGCTGAGTTGGAGAGGTCGATTCTTAAGCCGCAACCGTCACAGCAGTTGTGTATATATCCATGCCAAATTTCAACGTGTTCTGTTCAACCGTTTAGTCGTGAGACGGTTATAATTAAACAAAGAGACTTAAAAATAATTCAAACAGCCTTTCCCTTTTAATATTAGTGTGATTTACTAATTAATTTTTAATTAACGTCAAAGTTATAATACTGAATACCAATGTTATGTGATCAGACGCAACTGTACAGAACGGAAGTCGCGAAAAACAAACAGACATTTGTTTTTGAGAACGCTTCATTCCTGAAACTTTAAAGTCTTTTACAATGTAAACAACTATTGTATCATTCGTATCCTGTGTTTTCATTTGCACGAATATATTTTTTGTAACTTGGTAAATGACGGAGCGAGCACGTATGGCCCAAAGATGGCAATAATGGTTAAAATTAAATATTATTTAACTGTTAATTGATAAAAAAATATATCGATATTTTGATAGGTTGAAAATATTAGTTAATATTATTTGTTGAGTACCTACACGATTTGGTTATTGATTGATGTTAATGCAGTTGAATATTTTATTCTATTGATCAAATAATAGTAACCGCTAATTTGTCTCTATCATAGTAGCACTATGGATATTTGCTTAAAATATCACATCTATATGTATTGAATAAAAATATCATATACAGCAAATCAGAAATTTAATCTCTATAGTGAGGAGTCGAAAGCATACAATTGAATGAAGTCAACCTAATACATAGTTGAAAACTGCGAGCAGCAACGTACGAAAATGTTTCTTATTTATAGCCCATTAAAGTTAAAATTTCAATGCATTTAATTTTGTTAGTTCTAACTCAGGCTGAATGTGATATGATATTTTTATTCGATAATGTTAATTCTGATTATTGAATATAATGGTTGATTTTTAATATTAGTTAAATTTATTGGTTGATAGTTATATTCGTCATCTCTAGTATGGCCTATATCCTATAGCCAGGTTCATTTTAACCCCCTCCGTGGTCTAGTAGTTCGCCCACCGGTGACCTATAGGTCCCGGGTTCGTTTCCCATGAGGGTACAAATTTGTGCTGGACTTTGTATAAGTCCGCCTGGCTAGCTACCACCATTTTACCCGAGTCTATCGCCATAACGGCAATTCTAAATTGTTATTTACCGGCATTTGGCGGTATTATAGCCAGTTCCTTAGAAGTTGATGATTCCAGGTGAAGTGCGCAATCGGCCTTATCATAACTTGAAATCAGGCGAGATGAAGGCTTCTTGCTTCTCCGAAATACATATACATATATATTTTTATAAGTGATGGATTAGCTCTTGATCTCCATACTTGTCTAGCTCTCCCGCGAACCGACGAATCCGTTTGGCGCCGCACTTCAGCAGGAGGGTGGTCACAACAACCAGTGTTGTGATCATTTAGTTGTAACCGCTAGTATAAGCCAGCGACTCTGTTGCCAGGGGTAGACCATTAAATGTCTACCTCACACCTACTCCAAAACTCCACATAACGTATTGCGTCGTAAGCTTGTGCTACATTAATGTGCAATAAGAATAAAGCCTCCTATTCCAAATACGAGCACATACTTGTTCAATACGTAACTATGCTAGCATATGCAGAGAGTCGATGGATGGAGGAGGCTCAGATTAGTGGTAGGTCTTTATTTAAGTCCGCCACGCTTGCAACCACCATCTTACCTGAGTGTTGCCATAACAACATATGATGAAGATGGTGGTAGCTAGCCAGGTGGACTTGAACAAAGTCCTACTACCATCAAAACCATGCCCAGTATTTGGGACCTCTAGATCTGACCCCGGAAGGCGAACCACTAGACTAGACCACAAAGGCGGTAAATAATAGTTTCAAAGGAATACGCCACAATTCGTCGCCGCCTTAGATAATATGACATTGTGACATAGGCATATTTTAAAGAGGCTGAGTACAAGACAACGTAGAATGATGAGATAAGAATGAGCGGGTGAAGCAACAGGATAGGACGATCACTGATCAGTATAGTGGAAATCCGTCCCTGCCTACCCATCCGGGAAGTGGCCGTAACTAAGGTACTTGCATAGTTTATTTAATTGTCAAGAGAAGAATATCAAAAGGTTAGCCTGTCTATGCCAAGATCATGGTTAAAGCATACCCCGGAAATCCTTTTTTAAAACTGCATGTAATTTTGTTAAAAACATCAAGATACTGTAACATCATCGCTTCCCAATAAGCGAGATTGTGGTCAAATTAAGGTCCATCTTAAAAGAAGATTCTCTACTTCAGAATATTTAATAGCGTCGAGAGACATCTTTATAAATGGAACCATGCCGCGTCATCCCATTCTTATGGTACAGATTTGAACAACTGACAGTTATTATGGAGGCTTAGGTCGTAAGTTCTATTAAGATTTCCGCAATGTTGTTCGTTTTAGATTGTAATACCGAGTGCGTATGCGGAGGTACCGAAGACGGATGATACATTTAAATACCCTCATTAACATCCATGTACGGTAACTGATCGCAGACGGCTTAGAATTCTTCCAAGCTAGAATAAAGCGATTATTGGTTGGCTTGTCGGAACAGCTGATATACTATTATTTTAACCGCCTCTGTGGTCTAGTGGTGCAACCCACCGATTTTAAGATCCAGAGGTCCAGGCTTCGATCCCCATGGGGAGTACAATATATTGTGCTTGGTTTGGTTGGTGGTAGGACTTTGTTGAAGTCCGCCTGGCTAGCTAGCACCATCTTACCTAATTCTGTCGCCATAATAACAACTGTAAAATTGTTGTGCTCATGACATCACAAGTGTTAGCTACATCATAAACCTAAATGCTTAATATTATCTTAAAACATTGATTATATCAATGTTTTAAGATAATATTATAATTATATTATATAATATTACAATTATATATATAACTATCTAATGGGCAGTTTCTTAACATTGAGAAATCACCATTTAACTGTCAACTGGTATAGCAACATCGGGCCACGTGTTATTATTGTCAATATAGTCACTTATTTTGCAGTAGGCACTTTTAATTAAATTATTCTTTATATACAATTTGAATTTACGGGCAGAGAGTTTGGCGGCGCTTTGAGGAAGCTTATTATAGAATCGTACACCGTTTCCTATGAATAAATGATTTACTTTTCCTAAGCGATACCTAGGTATGTCATGCTTATTTTTATTTCTAGTATTAACACTGTGTACATCACTTCTTTTACTAAACTCATCAATGTTCCTGTGAGCGTGCATTAGATTTTTATAAATGTATTGGGAGCTGACTGAAATAATACCAATCTCTTTAAAACGTTCCCTGAGAGAGTCACGAGTTTTCAATTTATAAAATGCCCGTACAGCTCTCTTTTGCAGGATAAAAATGCTTTCGATATCTGCTGCATTTCCCCATAAAAATATGCTATAGGACATAACGCTGTGAAAGTAAATAAAATAAACTAACGCCGTGGTTTCATCAGTAAGATGCCTTATGGTACGTACTGCGTTAGCTGCCGATCTTAGCCTGCTAGCTAATGTATTAATATGTATACCCCATTGCAACTTTGCATCGATATTTAAGCCCAAGAAAGTAGTTGCTTCCATAAAGTTAAGTATTTCCCCATTTAAGATAATGTTAGCATTGCTGACTTGAACATTAGGCAAGGTGAATCTAATGTATTTGGTTTTTACGGGTGTTTACAAGAGCGCCATCTATTGAGAGCTAGCGGAACTTATGATGACTGTAGTTTTGAAAGGTTTTCATTTTACTATGATAACGTTTTAAATTTAGCTCTCAATATTTAGGTGTTCAAAATTTTAAAGCAGATTACACTACAGATATAAAGATATACATAGGTGTCAGTAACGGTAGCGATAATAGTGTCGCGAGTTCAATGGTTTTTTCCCATCTTAAAATTCTCAACGCGCCTAAAGAAGTTTTCAAATATATTATTCTCCGTACTTAAGTTTCCATATAACAAGATGTCATTGTGTATCTAGTAGGTCATGTAAAGTGTAGGATTATCTGTATTCTGTAGTGTAGTCTGCTTAAAAATGTTGAATACCCAACATTGAGCGCTAAATTTATTCATAATTATAGGTTAAAAATAAAACTTCCAAAACTACAATCGGCATTTGTTCTGCTAACTCTCAATAGATGGCGTTATTGTAAACACCCGGTGTATAACACATTGAGATTCACAGGTTGAGATAGACAGGTTTTAAGTTTTTACTTCTGTCGGCACTCTTGGAGTGCCACTTTTTTCTTTTGCACCAGAAACACCTTGAATTTTGACTTCGAATTAACGGGTCGTACATAATTGTTTGTTTAATTAAATTTTTCTGACATAATACATTTTGGCGCTGACCTAAATCTGAATATAATATTATTATTAACCGTTTAAATGATAGCCATGTTTTTTTGTTCAACACAAATTTTACAAAATTTTAAGTAGTTTGAAATAATTATGTTCAATCGAGATGTTAGGATTGTGACTTGCCTATGATTGTCGCAATCGATGTGCGGTGCATTTCTAATCACTGCGCAAGGACGAAACGATTATTTAGCAATACGACAACCTACCGGTCAGGGCCATCTCATTTTTCGAAACCACAGTGGGATCTGGCATACTAAACAAGATGAAGTATTGACTCTGTGTTCCAGCCTCTGTGGTTTAGTGGTTTACCCATCGGTATTAGTCCCATAGGTCCCGGGTTCCATCCTCAGGAGATGATACACATGTGTGCTTGGTTTGGTTGTACAACGGGGGAAGCTTGGAAGCGACAGACTTAGCGAGAGTCTTACCACCAACAAAACCAAAAACAATATTGGACTCCCCGGGGATCGAACCTGGGACTTCTGGATCTGACACCGGTGGACGAACCACTAGACTACAGAGGAAAGCAAGTACGAGTTTTGTTGATTCGAGTGTGCAATGTTACGTTATACGGAACTTGCCAGGTTCATGCTAAGAATAGCGTGCATATCCTACGATCGCTCGTGGCCCTGTCCTAATGAGGGAAGTCCTGGAATCCCACGGGAATTCTCGACTTTACAGTTGACCGTATCTCTTCTCAACACGAGTAGAGTTTGAATGGCTGATAATCTGTTGTGCCTGCATTAGTTACTGCCGCTTTTTTATATGCTGGTGTTGGAAATGACATGATATTTTATGAACTAGTGAACGCCGGTGGCCTCGACACCATCATCCTGTAGGTAATTACCTATAATAACTGGTATGGGAACAGGAATTTATCGGAAAATTAGTAACTAGATTTGATTGAGTAGGTATTAAGCTATACATACATAGTATATAGTATTTATAGTCATACTGTCTGTCAGCTGATGACTAGTAACGCAAGGAATCAGTCAGTGAGTTAAAGCCGATACGTCTCATTAATTTTGTTTTATTTTTTATTGTACGACGAGGTAGCGCTTGGCCTTCATCTTACTTTCAAGTTTTGATAAAGCCGAAGGTGGAAGCGCACTGCCCCTGAATTGTTATGGTGACAGAATTAAGTAAGATATGGTGGTAATAAGCCAGGCGGACTCAAACAAAGTCAAACCAAGTACAATATTCTACCCCTGGGGATCGAACCCGGGACCTCTGTATCGGACACCGGTGGGCAAACCACTAGACCACAGAGGCGGTTAAAATCATCGTCACAGATAACTAAAAGATGGCCAACTACCCATAGTAGGTAGGGTACCTACTTAAAAATAACCCAATGTAGTTACTGTGTCATGTAATTTATGTAGATGAGTACGAAATTATATGTTATGCGACCTTGACTGTCATGTCGTTTCCAACAGATTGTTTACTCATAGCTGACCTGTGACCACGATACGCGTAAGGTACGGGTACAGAAATGTGCCTTCTCAGGTATACAAACATGGGATTCATCATCACCATGTCCACTGCTAGGCATCTAGCTCAAAAGATGCCACTAATTTCAAGGGTAAAACTCGCCTTTGCCATATTTTAACATTTTTTAACGACAGTATTTTTTTTAATCACACACATTAAAAATAATACAATGCCATCTATGTACAAAGAGCAGAAGAAGGTCAGCAGCTTCCTTCTGTGTCTTATCTATACCTTTACTATGATCACTAATCCGCCTGCCAAGCGCGGAGATTATGGTAAAACCTTCCAGCTTTGGAAGAGGCTCTGCCCAGCTGTGGACACTAACGGGCTGTTGAAATGATGTGATGTACAAAGGAAGCAGTCAGATTTTAAGGACCGTTACAAACGGCCTATAGACTAACTCAACGTTCCAGACCAGTACCAGACGGAAGTGTGCCCAAGATACTGGCTGCGTTTTCACGTTGAATAGCTATGCTAATTCGCTGGCATAAATAAGAGCCACTCCTTGGGTCACATGTCTCAAATAAAAGACTCGCAGGATTTTTGAAAACCCAGAGGGCACCGGCTCTTCACGGCCATAAGGTCTCGATCCCAAAACGCTTATATATCTATGTGTATGTGCAATAAAGAATAAAGTTAGTAAGTAAACCACGACGCTTCCTAGGTACAATATTGTCGGTCTGCACCCCGATTCGCCAGTTTCGTTCGAACTGTTGGATTAACCGGTTTTCAGTCTGCCCTTTGTCCATATTCTCAACTCTGCTTATACTCAGAAAGTAATATCATAATCATAATCAGAAACCATTCAGTCACTAGCTTCTGATTATGATGCAGCTATTCTTAATTTCACATCAGTTAACCAATCAGCAGTTAAATTATTCACACCAACTCCAAGCAAATTTATGACATCAAACCGCAACGTGAACATTGTATTCACGGCCTTGGAATGCTTGAATAAATCCTCATAATTATATCCAACCCAGTATCCTTGCATGTTTCCACGTCCTCGGTTATTGTCTGTGACCTGTCACGTGGTATAAAAGTCGATACCATTAACCTTATAATTGACAATCGATATAGACCTAGAACTGGATACACTTGATCAATAATAAATGAACTCGTTCGTAGCCTTGGTGAATTTATAAAGAGGCTTTCGAAGAATGGAAGTAGTGAAAAGTGTTTTAAATGTTAGAAAAGCAACATACCTATTGGCAATACGTGTTCCTTTGTGCTTTGTTTCCATTTTTTTTTGTTTTGTTTGACTTTCCGAATCCATACAATCTTGGAGTCTCATAGTCAAGACAAGATTGATTCTTCCTGCATTTTAGGTTAGGTACATTTTCACTTTCATTCAAGTGAAACGCTTGACATAGACAGTAATCTTTAAAAAAATATCCTCGAAACCCAATTGTTTAGTTTGGCTAAAGGTGAAGAGCACTTTACACTTTACTTTTAACAGAACATCGAGCCGTCCTCTCACGAACCGAACATTGAGCACATTGCTCGACGCTTTGTTAGTTGTTACAACTGATTAAACAAACCAGTGAACGAATTTGTGTAACATTTCATCTAAAAGGCTCGAGCGCCTCAAAAGAAGCGTCACCTGCAGCTCCGACATTTCAACGAAGCGTAAACGCAAAATACAATGAAATCATTTGCTTTGAGCAATACGACGAACACAGCGTCGAGCATTAGCAAGAACGTTACATAACATGAAAAATCTTTTTTTTAGTTTGAGTTTTTGCTCTTACAATTCGTAAGAACATTATAAGAAAATGCTCATGTTTAGACTCACCTAATTGGACAACATTTCGGACCCTATCTAATCATTCTACGTAGGGCCCAATCGAATACTCGAACCTGCATTAAGAATTACCAGTGACCTTTTGGCGACACAATGTCCTTTGGCAATGGACTTTTTCGGGCTATGATGATAATGTCCTATGATGATAAATGACTTTAAACTTGTAAAGGGTCGGCAACGCGCGAGTGATACTTCTGGTGTCGCGAGGATCCATAAGCTACGTTATAAGCACGATCAGAAGTCTCTGAATCAGAATCTGTGGTCTAGTGGTTAACCGCCTCTCGGTCTAGTGGTTCATCCCACCGATTTCAGATCCAGAGCTCCCGGGTTCGATTCCCATGGGGAGTACAATGTATTGTGCTTGGTTTGGTTGGTGGTAGGACTGTATTTAAGTCCACCTGGCTAGCTACTAGCTACCACCATCTTACCTAATTCTGTCGCCATAATAACAATTCTAAAAATTGTTGTGTTCCGGCATTTAGAGGTAAGATAGCCAGTTCCTCAGTTTGTTGAGGATTCCGGGTGAAGTGCGTCTCCACCTTCGGCCTTATCTCAACTTGTAACCAGGTGAGATGAAAGCAAAGCGCTTCCCCGTCGTACAATTAAAAAAAAGGGCTTGTATGCATAATGTATCTTGTATGCTCGTTTTCCACCATAGAAGTATTAAAAAAATGACACTGTGACATTAGGCATTATGTTACCGTCGCTTCTTCGCCTCAAGCCGCCATGTCAAGATTAAGGCTCGTGCAGTCGCACTATCGCTTTATATAATAAGTAAATGGACAAGGGCCTGCGTGTGCAATGATTCATCTGATAGCGCTTCTATTGTTGTGTCAAGCATTGAATTGATGATGAGGGTGATTAGATTGATAAAGCACGTGTGGAACCAACAGACCGAAACCGTTTTATGTTACTCATTTGGTTACGAAAATCGAGATATTTCCAATGTAACGTCCATACGCGATAATTAGTCATCATCATCATTATAATTACTAATGGATAGGAAGGGGTACATAATCACTGCGACTGCGGATTCAATACTAATATTTAAGCCGATTAAGATCCAGACTGATCGTGTCAGATTTAGTCCAAGTGTAGTCTTGTCAAAACATTTTTGTTCGTAATACGAGTTTGCACTTGGTAATTTGTAAATGTTAGAATGACACTTGATACGCGAAGACTTGAACTGCATCAACGATAAGGCTCTGACAGCTGAGCTACGAGGGTTTTGACGCTACCTCCGAATCAGAACAGCCATTGGCAGAGGTCTTCTTTTCTTATTCTTATAAAACCAGCCCAGCCCCGAGTACTTACGCTGCTCAGTCAACGTTAAAGTCAAAATGCGTTTATTTATTAAGATTTTTTTAGTATAATTTTGTAACGTCAAATCTACCGTCTCAGGCTCGCGAATATCACATTAAGAAAGGCAAGAACCTCGGGCTGGTTAATTTTTAGATGATTCATTCAATATTTAGGCATACAGAGCTTTAACTAATGTAAATAACACTATAAGTACATCATTAACCTGAATAGTTAATATTAACTTAAAACATTTATTACCACCTAACTACCTAATGGGCAGTTTGTTAACATTGAGAAATTACCATTTAGCTGTCAACGGCTTATAGCAACATCGGGCCACGCGTTCTTTACCTACGTCGATTATACTTTGTCACTTATTTTGTTGTAGGCACTTTTAATTTAATTATTCTTTATGTACAAATTAAATTTACAAGCAGAAAGTTTAATGGCGCTTTGAGGAAGCTAATTTATTTTTCCTCAGCGCTACCTAGATGTATCAAGTATTTTTTTTATCACTCTGTACACGTCACTTCTTTTACTAAACTCACCAATGTTTCTGTGAGCATGGTTTTCATAAATGTATTGAGAGCTGACTGTAAGACTGTCGTAGTTGTTTATTGGTGATACCGGAGTTCTATTATCTTATTCTATTATATATTTGAATTCGCATTCGGTTTATCTGTGTCACTATAACATTAATAGTCAAAACAACACATAGATACAATGATACAGCCGATGCGACTACAAATACGTACCACTTTCGCTTTCGCGTATATTCCGCCATCATCGTGCATGTGCTTTGCATAACTATCAACTTTTTTCCCTCGGGTCGATACACGAGGATGCTTCTTATAATGGATAGAAAGTCGAAATTAGACCAGTTATATCCCGTTCATTTACGATTATTTTTTATTTTTCGTGGTTCTGATTTCCCTGATTGAATGTCAAGTTGGCGTGGAGTACTGTGGAGAGATTTTTTTCTTGTTTTTTTTTTCTAAATTCAAATTCACATGTCCTTACTTCCTTAGCACACGCTGTCTGAGAGATGTTATCTTTGAATGTGTTTTTTATTACTGGGTCCCACGAGGGTCAGCTCTTGATCCAGAACCCAAAAACTTGTTCAAAACTTACGTAGGTAAGGATGCGGTCTAGAAGTGCTTATGATGTGAAACATATAGATATAAAAATGTTATGGATTAAAGTAATCCAATAGTTAACGTAAGTGGACAACATGCTTAAAAATAAACAGTGATATGAAACTGAATGATAACTAATCTTATGTTAAAGAAAGTTTGTTTCCTAATATGGGTTGGGCCGAGGAATCAGATGCGAACCGGGAACACACCGTGTGTGTTTCTTAGCACCCAAGAAACGAATGGCTTTATTTCGCTAACACAACTTTTCTTGAGGTATTATTCCCCTTAACGAAAATATAGCTAGTACCGCGAATGAATAAATTGGACCATACTACCTACTACCATAGGCTGTCAAACACAGTCCGGTGGTGATGATTAGTGTCGGTTTCGCACAATACGAGTACCTACCTCAATAGAACGTCTGATTGTTGCCAGGCTATCGCATATCTCGATCTAACCATTGTGATAGCTTCTAGATATAGGAAGTATGAAATATGATCGCCAGAATGAGTGTGCGACTTGAGAGTGGTCTGTGGAAAATTGTTAACTGGTTTAATGTAAATAACTTAGTACTCAATCAGAAAAAGACCAAATGTATTCGATTTATTTTACCAAATGTAACTGAAGTTAAAGCTAATGTAAAAGTTAAAGAGGAAAACATAGAATTAGTCAAAACCACTGTATTTTTGGGATTAACTTTAGATAATAAACTTCAATGGGGCCCACACATAGATAAACTGGCGAAGAGACTTAGTTCTGCAGCATATGCTGTAAAGAAGATACGTCTTCTCACAGACGTTGCTACAGCAAGACTAGTTTACTTCAGTTACTTTCACAGTATTATGTCATATGGCATAATACTGTGGGGAAGTGCTGCAGATATAGACACCATATTCGTTTTGCAGAAGAGGGCTGTTCGCGCTGTTTACAAAATGGGTCCCAGAGATTCATTAAGAGACAAGTTTAAAGAAATAAATATATTGACTATGCCCTGCCAATATATTTATGAAAATATTATGTACGCGCGTAAAAACATAAGCTTATTTGACAAAAACTGTGATAAACATAATTATAATACTAGAAATAAGAATAAACTCGCTGTTCCCACAACTAGGCTCCATAAGGTTAATAAATCGTTCATAGGGCAAACTGTACGCTTTTATAATAAATTGCCAAGTGATGTGCTAAGCTTGTCAAATAATAAATTCAAAAATTTTGTAAAACAAAAGCTATCCAGGAAAGCTTATTATAAAATTTCAGATTACCTAGAAGATAAGAAAGCCTGGCATTAAAAAAATGAATTTGCTCCAGTGAATAAATTGTAATTAGTATTAGATAATTTTAAGCTATTGTAATGGATCATGAAAAAAAAAAACTAGCCCGAGGTTCTTGCCTTTCTCCTTGTGTGCTGGTCGCGATTCCGAACAGGCGGTAGATTTGACGTTTCAAAGTGATCCTAAAAAATCTTACTGAATAAAAATATTTGACTTTGACTTTGACTTTGAATACGTACCTACTGTAATATTAGTTCTTGCTGACCAGACTCTCGTCTGGTTTGCCATAAATCAAGCCACTTTTTATTCCTCTTTGAGTGAGGAATTGCGTGCGAGTTACCATTGGTTATTACCAAGGTATGGATTTTTTAGAAATGCATGAATATTATTACAATTATCTTACTGTCAGCCCTGAAATTCAAATAATGTGTGATTTTTACCAACTTACAATAGGTCTGTGCGAATGCGGCGGCGTGTCATCCGTGCTCCGGTCCATGTCAGGGTTCGATGGGCAGATCATGTCTAGAGGCTCGTTCTTGACCTCGTCCATGAGACGCGGAGACGGTGACGAGCTGCAGTTTGAAATCCCGTTGCCATTGTTCCCTGATTCGTGGGCCCGTGTGTTATTGATGGGATGGTGGTTCTTCGTAGAGAAGTCAGCGGCGTGGATCTGTGGTTGTTCTGTGTTGTTGTTGTCGTGGCGCGGACGTTTGATCACGTCGGGCGAGTTGTCCGAGCGGCTCATTCTACGTGAGGGTAAGGGCAGCCGGCGGATCATCGGGGGCACGCTTGACAGCGGCCCGGTGGTGAGGGCCTCTTCGAGCTTTTCTGTGAAGCTCGGAGTGTGGTGGTGAGGCGTGTGAGCGGCGTGCGGGGGAGTGTGCGGGGAGGGGGCGGTCGCGTTTGCTCGCATCGTCTGCAGTAGCGGCTGTTGACAAATTTTATAAATTAGCGGCTTGGTTGAAAATCTTTATTACATAATCATATTTGTAACCGACTTCCCAAAAAGATGGAGGTTCTCAACTTTGACCGTATTTTTTGAAGTGTAACTTTTTATGGGAGAGTTTTGAAATTCTGATGTCGTAACCTTTTTGTGGGACGAAAAGTGCTATGTCGTGTAGAGTACGAGATCATTAAAATGTATTCCTGTAAAAAGTTTCACTTCTATCGTTTACATAACCTGTTTTTTATTATTACTCAAATTAGAATAAAAAACTAACGTAGCGACCTATATTCATTTTTGTTTAGGTTTAAAAACAAGATAAAACAGATATCACAACGCTGATGCAATTGTAATACTTATTTGAAACTACAGATAAAATATATTTAATATATGATTGTTAATTATGTGTATGTTTATCGTATTTTTACGAATACATAGCAAACTACCTAATTAAATTAGGAGCCTAACGATAGTGAGCCAGACCGCTTAATAAAGCACTAAGTGCTGATAGAGTAGCTTGATAACAGAGAGCATGATGAAGGTCGCTTCGTTAAACTGTATTTTTTTATAAAATTTCAAGGCGTTATAGATTGTTGTCAAATCAAACTGTTAAATGTAATATATAAAAGTCGATGTGTGTATGTGTGTTCCCCGTGGACTCCAAAACGGCTGGATCATCTTTCAGCTTCCACTGACATGTATCTTATGTTTGTCATTTCGCGTAATAGTTCACGATGTGTCATTTTGCGTTTGAGCATATGTAACAATTCGCGTATGTCATTATGCGTAGAAACCATGTGTCATTGTGCGTTTGACTACCTAAATGTGTCATTATGCGTGTAATTAGTTTATTAATCGTCTAAATTAAATTATTTTAACATTATAAAACAGCATCTTGCAGCATCTACATTCTATTCGTGAGTGTTTGATTTTTTTAAATTTGTCGGCTAATCTCACGTATTTCCTGCGGTTGAGGGCCTCTATTCTCTATGAATATGAAGAAAAGTGTGTGTACTTACACTCACCCCTTGCGCCTCATCATTGTGAGTGAGCCCCGAGACTCGGAGCACCTCAGCGGTCTTCAGAAAGGAGGAAAGATTCCGCTGATGCACGTTGACCTCGCCGTGGTATATGAACTCCACCAACGCTTGTAAGTCCGTGAAGGCTACGTCTTGTAGCACGATCACTGGGTGTTTGCATGGTGTAGACTGGAGGACAACAAAAAAACACACATTTTAAAAATACTTCCTTGAAATCGGATGCGCTACCTTGGCGGACCAATTAAACGTGGCCATACCGTAATACTATACATACGATAGTTTTACTGTAATGATATAAGAGGGCAACGAGCACCTCTAGTCGACTTTACCTGCATGCAGTACATCCTGCAGTAACTTACAAAGCTCTTACAGCCGGTTGACGGTGATATAGCCCCTCCTAAGCCAGGCATAAGTAAATCATGCGGCCAATAATAGGTAGCAGTATCAACGGTGCAACCCCCCTGCGATCGCCAACCCTATTATAGGCATTTCCTTCCATGAAAACTACAAACATGAAACGGCCTCTATTTCTCCGTAGTTCCGCTATTCCTGACCAATGGCAATGGTTCAATAGCGCAACTTGGGAGAGACCTATGTCCAGCAATAGACTGCAATAGGTTGATGATGACGATGATGTATCGTTTTTTGGTGTGGACTGTAAACATTTATTTAGTTTCATATTCAGTAATGCAATTACTATTCAGTTTGTCGATACCTACAGCAACATCATGTCCAAGGGGTGTTGGTACTTCTAAAGCCCATAAAATAATAAATAGCGCGCAAAACATAAACAAAAACTCAATTACTAACGAAATCGAAATAAAATATTCATAGAACATTCGTTAAAACCACTGAAACAGACATTTTAATGACATCGGTGATATTGACTGGGCGATGCATTTTATCTGGTGGAGTTGTGAAGCTCTCGCGTGTGTATTTCCGAAATTCTAGCTTAGTTGCACTTTCACAACACTTACTTCATAAAAGTAAATGACCTTTATGTTACTTTATATGTATTAGCACTTGTTTATATTTTAATTTTTTATGTTTAAATGATTATTTTTGTATGTAAATGTCTGTATGTAATGATTTAAGTTTTTCAAATGTAACGCATTGGATGTACATTCTGTAATGTTATATTTAAGAATGTCAATAAATAAATAAATAAATTCATGGCAATGTTAAATTAGCGATATTTATTTTATGGAAACACACTTCGGGTAAAAGGACTTGTGCCATAATCCTGAGATACCTAGCAAAAGAGACTTGTGTACAAAGATCTTTAGAAATAATTTTCACATAAGTACTCGATCTAAGTAACCTCTAAATCTGCTCATTTTGTTGGTAGTTCAGTGAAACATCCATTTGTCTGGGCATCCCTTTTTAGACAAGCGTGCTCTATCTTTATAGGCGGCAAAATCTTGGTTGTCACAAATATAAAAAATACTTCATTATTCCCTCTCTGTTAAAAACGCCGTAGATAGGTTAAGCTATAGTTATGCTGGATGCAACGATTTTTCTGTAATATGATATGGATAAAATTACTATTTTTTTTTAATTATTTATTTTATCCATTGCACTTACATACAGACTAATAAAATAATAATATACCAGTTTACAGAGAATAGAAAATAGTAATTCTCTTAATTCCACGTCGAGGGGTCACCACCAAATGCTTTCTTCATCAACTCGCTCCCAACAACTCTGCATCCACCTTCTCCACACTCATGTTTTTTTGTTTTATTGATCGGTTTTAATAAAACCAGTCCACCATAACATTTTCATGATACTTTCCGTCACAATGTTACGTGTAAAGTAAACCTGATTAACACTAGAAAACACCGGACGTAGCTTTCTCCGCGTGTGTGGGTTTGTTACGTTTCCATTGCCACGGACTTAACGCGATAATTGTTCACTTTTTGTACCGGAGAAATGGGACCTATAGACACGTTAGTTCAGCTTGTTAGCAGCTAGCTGCTACTGTATCGTTTTGACGGAGGACAGTAAGAATTATATTTCTTACAGATTCGAGTCGTATTTGTTCATGTTATTTTTTATTGTACGACGACGGGGAGGTGCATGGCCTTTATCTCACCTGATTTTCAAGTTATGATAAGGCCGGAAGTAGAAGCGCACTTCACCCGGAATGCTCATCAAACAGAGGAACTGGCTATCTTACCTCTAAATGCCGAAACACAGTGATTTAATAAGCTAGCCTGGCGTACTTTTATAAAGTCCTACCACCGACCAATCCTTCCTGTCGCTTTGTTCGAAGTCCTCAGAGCTAATGTACGCACATATGTGGTGTTCTGTAAATTGTAGTTTAAAAACACATGTATGTTAAATACATGTGTTTTCAAACTAAAGCAAAGTTCGCACAGTCAATATCAATATTTAACATTATTTCGTTTCGTTATAGTCTTTTTCAAACTTTCGCGATTAGAACAATATTATTTTGATTCGAAAAACGGGTATTTATCTGGTAGTTAATCCATATTTATCTCGACGTTTCGGCGGGGTTGCACCAGCCATGGTCGCGGGCAGACTAGGTAAATTACACAATAAATTCGTGTTTCGAATGAAAATAAAATGTTTGAAAAATACTATAACGACAATAATATGTTTGATATTGATATTGACCGTGCGAACTTTGCTTCTAAAGATGAAATCATTTATGGAACCAATTTGTAAAATCGAAACATTTAATTAAAAAAAAATTTTTTATATATGCGTATGTAGCATGTAAGTAGTTGCGAATTTAGAATTTTTGACTCCAATTTATGATGATTTAAGACCAGTGACTTTTTCACCATTTATTCTCCTTGATCTAGTAACCCAAGTCGGTGCTCGATACCTTGTCTCGTTCTAGATGTGTCAAGGTGCGCGGATTCCAGACGAGGGGAAGGGAAGACGATTGAATCATTGAACAATTGCCGCATTGTCGACGGTGTTCTGCGATGGATCTGAAGCTGGATTTATTTTTAAATCATATCTTTTACACACATAAAATATAATTTTTAACCGCCTCTTTTGTCTAGTGGTTTACCCTCCGTTATCAGGACCAGATGTCTTGGGTTTAATACCCGAGACATCTGGTCCATTTGTGCTCGGTTGGTTGGTGTATGGCTTTCCTGGCTAGCTACCTCTATCTTACCTAAGTATGACGCCAGAACTGTTTGAACCGAACAACTTCTTATTGTTTTGTTCCGGCATTTAGAAGTAAGATAGCCAGTTCCTCAGTATGTTGAGGATTCCGAGTGAAGTGCACTTCCATCTTCGGCCTGATCATAGCTTGACGACTACTCAAAAAATACTGAAAATCTAGATAGATAGGTAGTAAGCCACCAATCAGTCTCAAGAAGCCGAATAAGGATGGGAAGATTTATTTACTCTTCTTTAGTTCCAACCAGTTTCCAACTTAGAACTAGATTGATAAAATTGCCCATAAAGCCGTGACTTGGCCACCTAAGCCTTGTGCTGAAGCCGTATAAGGCAGTCGCTTATTATGTAAAGGCCAGTAGATTTATATCTAACATACACCGCATATACAAGTAGGTCTAATGTCGGACATCTTCCTGTTGCCTTGGGGACAAAAAATATGCAAAAATAAACGACCTTCACCCTTCTGATTTATGGGATTTACTACTACGTGTACTGATGTAGATAAATTAAGAAATCCAGACATTACCTTTTTTGTTTATTTGAAATGGGTAATTCTTGACCTGGAGGCTCATACTTGGAGCGAGCTTTTTCGAAAGCCGCAAATTAAAGGCACAGGTACACCCGCTCATCGACGTATCATAGGAGGGTATCAAGCAAAGTGTATTAGACCTTTACAGGCTGAATTTACGGCTGAATAATTATATCGCTGGTCATACTAGCGATAGAATTATTCAGCCGTAATCGTTGACTTAAGGTCAGCGATTCTGTGGTCCGAGAAACACTATCCACGTCTTCCTGCTTTTTTTCTTTACCTCTAGAAAGTCTACTTCCGTACGTGCTCCGTTTTACAAGATTATTAGCCGTTCCCAGTCGGTCTATGTCTGATACTGAAGCGACCTGACCTTCAAAGGGATTTTTAACAATTCCGGATGATGTTTTTAACAAGATCAACCCTTCGCTATCGTTTTGGGCGCAAGTATATAGATCGCGAATAAGAATGTATTACTGTAAAAGTAATATATTAAATTGATGTGATCTTGGTTGGTTCCTTTTTACATAACTCCTTGCAAATTGATATCATTCGAGTATCATACACGAGGAACACGTGAGGTCTTGGTGCAAGCGCACTGCCGAACTTGTGGGATGAGAGGCTATGTCCTCGGGATAGACCATGACCGGAGCAGAAGACATGAGCCTTCCATTCACCTATAGACCTGCAAACCTCTCCGTTATAATACGGATCCAAGCATTGATATTAAAGAGATGTCGAAAGAAAGGCTAAATAAATATGTGCGTGTGGTGTGAGGGCCACTTTGTTAAAACTCTTTGAAAATGTGCTTAGGATTTAGTGAAGATTCCCAAAAAATGGTGAAAGTCTGAATCAGAATTTGTGAAAGTCTAATGAGTGAGCTATAGACGGTATAGTTGGGCCCTCAGTCCTCACATAGAGGATTGAGGGCCCACCTGTACCTGTGTTTGTAATAAAGATAGATAAATAAAGTACATTTATTAATATACACGACATGTAGGTACAGTTAAACCAACTTTTTACAAGGAAGCAATCGGGCTACCTAAGAAACGTTACAAACGGGCTATACGTAACTAAACTGATCCAGTACCAGACGGAAGCAGAGCTTGTCACAAGTCAATTTCAAGTTCAGTCAACGTCGCCTGTTTGTAATCCATACCTGCACTCAAGGAGAACGATGAGCCTACGACATAATAGTCTTTGCAAATGTTTTTCTTACGAGTCTTTCGCCATTTACCTCCTGGGTAAATTCTGTGTGTGGGTTAGGTATCATTAGTTTAAAAACTGTAGAGGAACTTCATACATTATTACCCGATTTTAAAAAACAGAGAAGTGCTTCTGTTCTCGAATCACCGACAAGCAGCAGTTACTGTTGCTGCGTCCCAGGTTTTTCTGCTACATTCGTAATTACTAGCAAATCCTCTCGAGCAGCTAGTCAAACAATTAGTAAAATCGCCAAGCTATTGACCGCATACCTGAAAGGTATCCTTGTGCTAGATGTCATGGTGGCGCAATCTAATGATGTAGCTCGTTTGGGAGAACTGGAATCTACAAATATTGTACATGAATAGAACATCGTTGATGCGCGATGGATCCTTTCGCTTCGCTAGCTTTGGTTCATCTTTCACAAAAGAACTTCTTCTAAAACCTTCACTGTCTTGAATATATAAAGGCACCTAATGATACGGAGGTCGTTCTAATCCTGGAAGTTAACAAGTTTACAAATTGACTGATCGTTTGACACAAAGTTATAACTTTGTGTCAAAACATATACTTGTAGATATCTAACATCTACTCATTGGTTTCGTTAGGAGAATACCAAACACTGTGAGCTAACCGAAAATTATTTCTGGTAGGCACTATACCAAAGACATAAAAATGTATAATTACATCTTATATAGCACCTACCTACCTATTAGTATCGATCGGACAAGCGACGCAAGCGCGTTTAAATCTTTAATTAGAACAATTTGTTAATTGGCGACTCAGTTTACTTTATCTGAGATTGGCGATGGTATGCACAAAACATGCAATATCTACCAATACCCATATTATATATCCGTGCTTAACTTTGTTATAGCTATAAATAAAATAGAATAGAACAATATTTATTTGACACATAAATAAAAATAAAGATGAGGTTAACAAAAAAAAACGAAGGTATACACAGAAATAAATAGATATATGTGCCAAAATGGGCCAGACTGAGCTTTATGTTGCAATATATATTGCGGTATGATAAAAGTATAAATCTATTATATTAAAGTACTATTAGTTATTCTGTGGTATAAGTGAGTAGGTAGGTACGCATAAGCGATCAGTGGAAGAGTAATAGGGGGTATGAGAGAATGGAAGTATTATGAAAGGATTCATCCCTGTCTGCAGAAGTCATCTAACCAAGCCAAGATAATTTAATGTTTGGGTGTTGGGCAAGGTTGAGGTCTGCTCAACCTTGCCCAACAATCAAACATTCAATTATCCATAGAGCGAGACATTATACTAAGCATTTAGCCATTTACCATTGAATGCATGTACGTCGGTAGGTTTATAAGTGTTAGTGTTCTCTGTGAATCTTCCGGGGAAGTACTACCACCATACGTATTTCGGCCGCCAAGAAGCATTCTGCGTTTCGGTGAAGGTTATGATTGTCGGTGAAATTAAGAGCACACGGGCCTTTATGCCTCAAGTTGACGGGCGAAATGCAGTACCGTGTTAGTCATTTTCTTTGAGGTCTAGTGGTTCAACCCACCGATTTCAGATCCAGAGGTCCCGGGCTCGATCCCCAGGGGAGTACAATATTGTGCTTGGTTTGGTTGGTGGTAGGACTTTGTTTAAGTTCGCCTAAACAAAGGCTAGCTACCACCATCTTACCTAATTCTGTAGCCATAACAACAATTCTAAACATTGTTGTGTCGGCATTTAGAGGTAAGACAGCCATTCCTCTGTTTGTTCGCTTGTTGTTAGCGCTTCCCCGTCGTACAATAAAAAAGGGATGTAACTGATGTTTTGTTATAGCCACGAGATGCACTTCACATAAGGTGGGCTGCTTACTTGTTCCGTTTCCATATCGTATATAAAATAATAATACGGTACCTTCTCGCTATTTATTGATTTTCGTGGAAAGGGCGACTGGTTATAACCTTTCCCAGCTCAACGGGTAAATGCAATGTTGACAATCAATTCCATAATCCATACAATTTCCTAGAAACTGTGGCAGGTAGATTGCAGAGAAAACAAACAGTGTAGAAAGCCGTTGCCATTTTCACGACGCGAGGCATTGTTTATCGTATTTATATGGGAATGTCTATGTTTATGTTCTTTAGACTGGCTTTCTGCTAGTCCCATGGCATTACCTACTACTTTCTTTGTTGCAATCTCTGATCATTCAACTGGCTCGAGGTTTGTAACATATATCGCCAGTAAGCCAGTTCTTACAGACAGTTAACAAATAGGTTAACGTGTAAGGTATACAAATATTTTGCAGGTGTTTCAAAAGTACAAAATGTAGAGGTAAACACTACTGTGTTTGCCTTCTGTGTTAACTGATGATTTACTGTGTACAGGTGACTTCCTAGTTTTTGGTGTACACATGAATATGGTACCTACCTAAAGTTAGTTACATGCCACTTTCCCTTATCACCAGTCAACTTAGCATCTACACTGACATACATATCGTCGCACACAATTCATCCATCACTTCCGGTCTACCCTACTCCTACGTCCGTCCTCATCCATACCTAGCATTCTTATGTTACCTATGTGAATTTCTCCCCTCCGTATGACATGCATATACAACGCTAACCTATTACTCCACTCCTCATTATTTCCATCACTGGCGCGCTACTTTCAGACTTCCCCTGATGTAGGTACTCATTCGAGATCTTATCTATCCTGGTCACACCACACGGCCACCTGCATCTTAGTCACATGCCCTCTTTTGTTCATCCGTTTTCATGTAAAGTAATCATGCTTCGACATGTTATGTCATGTAGATAGGTATTACGTGGTAGCCTACTGCACTCGACCTACTAAGGGCTACCGCCGCCGCCGCCGCCGCCTTCACAGGGTCCGGTTCTGTTATTGAATTATCTAGTAGGCACTCCTTTTACTCTTGTACTAGTTGCATAATTCTGTCTAAAAATGGTAATAAATTGAGGCTACTCTATTGTATTAGGATAATCATGTAAAAATAGGTGTAAGAGAAATAAATAAAATAAAAAGTTCTAGTTTCCAGTTTTTTTACCTCTAGGCTTATTAAAAACGATTAAATGATTTAATGATGAGTTCTACGCCTCTACCATATAATATGGTAAATAGGTAGAACCAATTACAGTCGCTATCGAGGAAAGTAGAAATATATAGAATAGGTATCTAGGTATTCCTACATCACTTAGGCGTTGAAAATTGCTGTGATCCTGTAGTGGCTATAGGCAGAATACGTATAGTGGTATGTTATGTATGTATTTAAAAAAAAGTATGTTAGCAGGTCCTAAGTATTATAATCCATAATCTAGTTTACTTTGTTATAAAGTTTATATCAACATAGCTTTGCTTAGTTTGGGGCAAAATGGCGGTGTGTGAATGAATATACATTTATATTTATTTATTTGAAATTTTGTTAACAACTTATGAACTAAATCAAGGTCAAAGTATCAGTTTGGTATGGGGAACCAGGTCGTACTTTCTTTTGAGAATGGTAGTCCAGTGATGAAAGGAGAACTCGTGGTGATAATTCCCGTCGAAACACCGTTCCTATTCCTATCCGTACAGTCAGTATTTCTGCAGTGCTGCGACTGCGACCATTACGTCTTCAACTTCTTTGTAGGTTTGCTCCACAGCGGACCTAGTCCTTTCTTGAGCAAGTTTTGAGGTCAAGAGCTGAACCAATAATAATCAGTTAGGGCTGGTGCGGCGGCTGATCGGGCGAGGATCACAAGAGGCGCAAATATAGTGGTCTCGACAGAGCTTATTTACTATTTGAGCCTTTTGGGGTGGAGACCTTGGGTCCGTGGGGAGCCGGTGCCCTCCGGGTTTTCAAAAAACTTGCGGGGCTTTTGATTGAGGCGACTTGTGACCCAAGGGCTGGCTCTTATTAAGGCCAGCGAATTAGCATAGCTATTTAGCGTGGCAATGCAGCCAGTGTCTTGGGCACGCTTCCGTCTGGTACCGGTCTGGAACAGTTGAGTTACCTATAGGCCGTTTGTAACGGTCCTTAGGTAATCTAGCTGATTCCTTTGTATATAGTTAGTTTAATTGTACTTTTTATTGAATAAAGAATATTTTTTAATAATAATAATAATAGTATGATAACATTTATTTCAGACCATCGATCCATAATGGGCTGAGAGCAATGAAATAATTAGACTAATGTTAGTACAACCTTGTTTCTAAGAAATATTTAAACTAATTTGGGTGGCTCATTTCTCGCTCATAGAATATCTTTAGCCATTTGAATGGCGGGAATGCACCCAGTGGGTACGAGATGGATCGTTGAGTAGTACCATTGATGGTACAATACCACTAGTCTTGTAGTACGTTTGCTGGTAAAACTGACACTGACACAACTATCCAGCTAGTAGGTACCAATATACATGGTAGATGGCACTGTGCTTGTCTCATACACAATTTGAAGTAGGTACTTGTGGGAGAATCTCCCGATAGAAGGTACTTGTGGGAGAATCTCCCGAAAATCCTTCGTAATTAATGACTATCGTTTCCTGGCCAGATAGGACAAATATTTTTCCTATTCCTTACCGCAAGATTTTTTATTTAGTCTATAGTATATTATTTAATATATTTTTCTAAATTGTGTTTAGTTTTCATTTAAATAAACTACACTATAACTCTAATGCAACAATAGCTATCTGATCTTGATGAAGAGGTGCTAGATAGGTACCTAGGTTGTAGGTACTGTCGTTCGGAGACCTTTAATAGGCGGTACAAGCCAGTCTCTAATTCACGAGTTATTCACCCTCGAATCACAAATCGGAATGTGCCAATGTTAAAGGTCGTCGTCAATTGGCATTGTAGTTCTCATCGGCCGTTGTCCGTTGATTTGCTGGTTGGTGTCTGGATTGGCCTAGCTAGGTTCAGATACTCTAATGGGAATTATGCAATTTGTACGTATGTATCTAGGCTAGAGCAATAGGCGTGTATAATAATAATAGGCCGTCCTGACTGAATATAAGAGTACCTTACAAGGTTGTATGGTATATGGCTTTTTAAGCTATATCTGCCCATCGATTTTTTTTTTTTATTTGGACCATAAATACTTTTCCGTCAATCTATCTAACATTTAACGCTGAAATGTTCGGGATTGAACGACATAATAGCGAACTGGGCATTTCAGCTGCTACAATTTTATTAAGTCTGACGCCATAACAACTATTCGCTTTGTTTTGTTCCGTCGTTATCGTATTCGTCGTATCTTAACTCGTAAGATAGCCAGTTCCTTAGTCTGTTGAAGATTCCGAGTGAAGTGCGCAACAAAAAGCAATTGAGCAACGAGGGTCCTGACGCAGATTCGGATGAAGGATGAATTGGTGTGATGATGGTTGTGAATTTTTGTGTCATTATCATTATAACATTTGTAAATGTTGTGACCAAGTGCAATCTCTTGAAATATATATACAGGGCGAGATTTTTTTCAGGGCCACTGAGGCCAAGTCTGAAACCGTGAAAGTTATCGAAAAGTCATGTTAGGGAGTTACGTGCTCGATTAAAAAAAAAATAAGTTCTGCATTTAAGAAAATCTATTTTTCTTATAGGTTTTCTGGAAAAGAAAGTTTTTGTAATTTTTTTTTTTTTTTTTGAGTTCTTTATTTGAAAGTTTAAAAAATTATACAGCTACGTTACCACGAAAAGCGAACGTTTTTTTTTTAATCCGAGGAAGATTAAATTTAATCTCATCACGAACAGAAAAAACAGGAAAAGAGGATATAATAGCTTAGCTTACGCATAGTACGTACACAACCTTTACTAAATGCATAAAGATGAATTTATAAATTTTCTATTTCGAAAGTGTTCCAACAACTTTGGGCAAATAGTCATCATACATTATTTTTTTATTATCGAACAAAGAACTCAAAAATTCAAAACTGTTTTTTTTTTCAAAAACTCACATTTCCAGAAAATCTATAAAAAAACTAGTTTTTTTGAATGCAGAACTTATTTTTTTCGAAAACGAGCACGCAACTCCTGACATGACTTTTCGATAACTCTCATGGTTTCAGACTTGGCCTCAGTGGCCCTGGAAAAAAACTCACCTGTATATTTAGTCGTTAATTTTCAATAAAGTGTACAATTAAACAAACTAACTATGTACAAAGGCATCAGTCAGATTACCTACGGACCGTTACAAACGGTAACTCAACTGTTCGTTAATTGATTTATTATAACTAAGAAGACAATGAAAATAAAATAAACATGCATGACATTTTATCAATATTGTAGTCCCACTTTCTCAAGTTGCCGATGTTAATTTCGTCAATGTAATATTCAGAAAACATGTTACATTCACGCTGTTGATTAAACAAAGAGCCCTAGTGCTTTATTATCGCCCTCAGCCGTGCTACTCTACAAACCGATTGCGATATATTCGAAACGATACGATAGTCTTCCGAATAATCGGAAACAACGGTACTCTGAAAAACATCGAAATAACCATCGTCTGTCGAAAGTTGTATCGAATGCTCGGAACGAATGACAACAAAATGCATGGCATGGATAAAAATCTTTTGGCACAAATCTCTTTGGTTGATGGTCTTGATCCGTTTTTATGTCAAAGTTTGTTGACTTTGTTTTTTTATGTTTCATTCTTTTAGTTGTCCATTACGGAAAGGCTAAAGTTATACAACCATACCACTTATTGTTCCCTATGGTCTAATCACCAGCCAGCGCATGTCACCATTTTGAGCTACAGTTACCATAGGTAAGTAGGTACCGATGGTATAAATTTGGCATGGTATAAAATAGGATCGATCGATGGCGCGGAAGTACCTACGGGACCCTTCCCGACATGATAACATGAGCTACACGTCAACGCTTGATCATCAACGTTGAACGTCTTGCTAGATTTATTTAACCCTGCATAGGGATCTAGCAAGGGATTGGAAGTTATAAGTAACCCAAAGTTTATTAGGTAGGTACCTAAGTCAACATAAACATTGTAGGTACCTATTATACCTACTACTTAAATAATTTGATTTAACTCTCTTCTTTCATGTTATATATGTACAGGTAGGTACATTCTTATTTTAAGTTGTTTTTTTCTGACCATAGAAGCATTTGGGAAGAACAGAAGAAATCGCACCATTTTACCTAAAACAATACTGTCTACATAATTAACATGGCAGAAGAGAGTCAAATCGTAGTAGGTTTAGTAGTAGAGGTACCTATAATGTTTTTGTTAACTTTGGTACCTACCTAATAAACTTTGGGTTACATATAACTTTAAAAGTTACAGATGGTGGTGAGTTTATTGAATCCAACTACAAGGTAAATCGAGAGTCTACTACCTAGTAACCCAAAGCTTACTAGGTAGGTACCTAAGTAGTTAACATAAACCAGTGTTACAGTGTTACAGTGTTGTTAGGTACAGTTACCTAGGTACCTCCTACAGAAATAATTCGATTGGACTTTTTGTGTTTATTAGGTAGGTACCTAAGTTAACATAAACATTGTAGGTACCTATTATACCTACTACTTAAATAATTTGAAGCAGAAAATCAAGGAATCACTGTTAAAGAAATAGAAACGATAACGTACACGATAGCAAACTATGTGTCGTTACAATGTTCGTCAAGCTCGGTCGAATTAACGGCTGTTATTGGTCTAATTCAAATCATCGTATCGTTTTTGGTGCTAGAGTACGATTTCGGCATCGATTGTCGAAATTAATGTCGGACGATTCATCGTTCAAACGATACTCAAAACGATGTCACTAAGAGTACCTTTTGCACGATAATTGTCCCGATATATCGTTTATCGGTTTGTAGAGTAGACCTACAGGATCGCCAGCAGCCTAGGCCTTCGTCGCGCGTCTACGTTATGATCCGGTACGCCATACGCAGAAAATCCCCGCAGGACTACTTGCATTGTAAATCATCAAGATACCTCGTAAACTTTCTATGTATTTTGTTACATAATTTGGACATAACGACAGTTTGTTCTGATTGAAGTAACCAAATACGAATCGCTCTCCATTTCTCCAGAACCGGTTACTACAACGGACTGGCTATTGATTAGCACGTGACCGGACCGTACCTACACCTATAAGTTGGGGAAAGTGCAAGTTCACTGTTCCGATGTTACGCAATGAGACATAGACCTTGTAGTGGGTTTGGTTGAACTAATGACGAGTTAGTGAGAGGATGATCGTGACTAGCTAAGGCTTTAATGCTTTTTGCGCAATATATGCTTAATTGACTTGACTGAGTGGAATTAAGAAATAGTTTTACTCGTAAGGACGTCGAAAAGCAATGATGACTTCCGTTATCCGAACATTTTTCATCCGAAACTTATTCAACAATCGACGACGAAGTAGGAATACTCCGACCCATATTTCAAAACAAATACTTATGCTATGTATTTGATAACCAGCCGACTAGCCGTTAGTCCGACTCACACTTGCCCAGTTTTTAGTATATTTAGGCGCACTTCACCTGAAATCTTCAGTTAGTTGAGGATTTCGGGTGAAGTGCGCCTCCACCTTCGGCCTTATCTCAACTTGTAACCAGGTGAGATGAAGGCCAAGTGCCCTTCGTACAATAAAAAAAAAAAATGTTGTTATACTCGGGTATAAAAACATATACGATAGGAAATCACTGTGATAAAAACTATTACTGGTTTTACTTACAACTTTTTTTTATAATTAGTCAGATAAATAACACATTCTCATATCTCGCCCGTCGGAACCCTTTGGGCACGGAACCCTGAAAAGGACCGAAAAGTAGTTTCAAATATTTCGCTATTTTTAGTAGAATTAAATTCCATCATCATCCCCGGCTCTATATCCGCTGGGTAGGGTTACCAGTCCTTACCGCATGTCTTCCATCCTGCTCTATCTGCTAGTGGTTCTAACAGAAGTGTCTTTCCAGTGACGAAGAGGACACAGAGCGCCTGCTCCGCCAGCTGAGCCGCATTAACCGGCCTTACGGCGTCAGCTTCCCGCAAATGGTGCGGCTGATGGGGCAGTGTCAGCAGGTGACGCCGCGCCTACAGGTAGGTACTAAGTTAGTATAAGTAAGGTTAGTACATACTAATTAACTTATATATTCTGGGTACTCAGTCAGATAGATCACATGCTTCTTCTATGCTTGATGGGCTATAATTTCTAACAGACTTCAAAAAAAGGAGGAGGTTTTCAATACTTGTATTTTTTTGGTGGTGGGATCCTGGGGTAATCGAGGAAATTCTTCAAATATAATAAGCACACATGAAGCGATTTGGGTATTTATAGGGTGTAGGTATTACCTCAAAAGTAAGGAAAAAACGGACAACTGTAATCCGATCAAAATCTGATGGTGACATTCGGGAGAATTCGAGGGAACTCTTCAAATATTATAGGCACACATCATCATCATTCTCCTGCCCTTATCCCACGCTAGGTGGGGTCGGCACAACATGTTCTCTTCTTCCACTCACTCCTATCAACCGTCAACTCTGCATCTACACCTTTCATACCCATGTCCTCTTTCACACAATCACTCCATCTCTTTTTCGGCCTTCCCTTGCTCGCATGTCCAACCACTCTCAAATTCATAATCCTTTTGGTCAAATGACTATTATCCCTCCTCATTACATGCCCATAGCATGCCAACATATCATATAATTTGAAGTCGGTGCCATTATTTTTTTAAATAACTTATTTTAGGTTTTTTTAACATTACGACGTCTACGACACCCTATTTAAGAGTCGTGTGAGGGTGCAATAATACGGGATTCTGGGAAATATCTACGCAATTATGGAAACGAAGATAAATAGAGATTAACCTAAACAAATGCTAAGAATCGGATCCTACTATGGTCGTAGTACTATTAGTTATTCTGTCCTATGGTGCAGTGTAGGGGTGCACTATGTCAGGATAATGGAAAAGATTTTTCGTTCCCATTATCCTGTTTTTTAATTTAAACCAATCTGGAATCATATCCTTCAAAACAAAAAAAAAACTTTTTGAAATCAGTTGAGAAATGAAGGAGTTCTGAGGTAACAAACATTAAAAAAAATTAATCCTTTTTCGAAGTTGGTTTTTAAAACGGTATTATTGGTCCATACAAAATTAGAGTAAACTTTGTTTTTTTTTTCTATAGAGAAATGTTATGTAAGTAGGTAAGTACCTAATCGTGTTTTCGGAACAATAGTATTTTAGCATCAATCCTGAACTATAACATATTAATATCATAGTAAATGCTTCAGTATTGTGGATTCAGGCATATCATAGGTCTTAAGAGTCTTAAGATACAAGATTCGTGATTTTTTGTCTTGAAATGTGGGTTGAAACTTTCGATGTTATTTGACCGGTTTATTTATTATCAGTGTGATCGTCATATCTGCCCAAAGGATGTCTGTCTGTTCCTCTTTTTCATTACGTTATTATTTTGCTAATAATGCCCACACATTCAATTTACCTATGTGATTTATATCAATGTAATATCACGACCATTAAGCATGCGATATCAAGGTCCAATCGTGTCTATTTGTTGAAAGCAGGTAAAAACTAATAACTATTACCATATACCCAGTTGGGTAATACCTACCTTGACCCCCTTGACTACAGATAACCTAGCCAGATACCCATACAACAGACTGATTGACGGATGAACCCTTTAATTATGTTATTGTACCTAATTATAAAATGTTAAATTTCTTTATTTGCTAGCTAATTGATTCAGGCGTTTTTTGGCGGAAATCCATATTTCAAAATAAAATCTGAAAACAAAAAAAATATTTAAAAATCCGCCAAATCTCTCTGAAAAAATCAAATCGACACGTGTTTCGCCTCTGCACGAGGCATCCTCAGGAAATATAGTCTTGCTGCTCACTGACTAGCCCTCTGTGGACGTGTTGTCGCTCCGAGCTCTGCGCTGCAAGTGTTTATTTGCATAAAAACACTATTATAAGAATAATAAGGTCCGCATAGGTTTAAGGAAAATCTGTGAAACGCCCTTCTCCGAAGGTGCACTATCGGAGATTATCAATGTATTATTTATATAGGTACAGTCACTTGCACTTTTTTTTTTATTGTACGACGGGGAAGCACTCGGCCTTCAACTCACCTGGTTACAAGTTGAGATAAGGCCGAAGGTGGAGGCGCACTTCACCCGGAATCCTCAACAAACTGAGGAACTGGCTATCTTACCTCTAAATGCCGGAATTCAAATTTTTTTTAAGAATTCTTATTATGACGACAGAATTAGGTAAGATGGTGGTCTAGCTACCACCATCTTACCTAATTCTGTCGCCCAGGCGGACTTAAACAAAATCCTACCACCAACCAAACCAAGCACAATATTGCTTCCCTTGGGGATCGAACCCGGGACCTCTGGATCTGAAAACGGTGGGTTGAACCACTAGACCACAGAAAAATAATATAACTAATATTGTATGCACTAATATTTATACACTGCATAATTTTCAAAACTGTTTTGTATCCCCATAACAAGCCTCACAGCTCAGTTGGGTCAGGTCATGGTATGTACCATGACCTGACCCATGGTATGTATAGGTATGTACCTATATTACTTATTTGGTTACCAGAAGAAGGGTAGCAGCTTCCTTCTGTATATTATCTACACATTTAATGCAATCACCAATCCGCCGGCCAAGTGTGGTGGTATTGGCAAAACCCTCCAGCATTGAGGAGGCTCTGTCCAGCAGTGGATACTATATGAGATAGGCTGACGTGATGTGATATCTCTGAGGCTTAAATGAATACAAAAGTAATGATGATTTAGTAAACGTGAATATATTAGTAATGGCTTCAATTTGATAATTATGACGCGTATACATATTACAGGCGTACATAAGATCAAATGTAGAAAATAATGTTTGTGTTTCAAATCTGAAAATAAAATCGGTCATACGGCAAACAAGTACAGAGTCGGTACCAGCTTTCCGTCGGGACTACCGAAATGCATGTCTGAGCTTGCATCTCTATTCCAGATGGTTGGTGGGGTGGAAACGTCGGTTGAAGCGCCGGGAGTGGTCGCTGCCTCGTGGAAGGAGCAGGGCGCCGCGCGGGCTAGGCTCGACGCGGGTGGAGCGCACGCAGGGCTGCTGGGGGGCAGCCCTCTCACACTACTGCAGGGGATCATACCAGGTATACTTACGTTTGATTGGTGGCAGAGACACTTGTCTTTTAACCGCCTCTGTTGTTCTCTAGTGGTTCAATCCACCGAGGAATATAGAGGTAAGCCAGTTATAGTTATAGATAGCCAGTTCCGCCGACTTTTGAAGATTTCGGGGGTAAGTGCAACTCCACCTTCAGCCTTGAAACCATGTGAGTGAGGTCAAAGCCAAGCTCGTCGTACAATAAAAATAAACGTATGACCGTATCACCTTAAAAATGAGAGTTAATCAGCATTTTCTGGGAAGACTCGCTCCTTCGTAGACCTTATCCTTTCTCAGGCAAGAGCCATTGTAAATAACTAGTAGTTCGCCCGTGTATAGATAATAAATTTACAGATGCCAATATTATACGAAAGAGTGTAATTAGTAAAATAAAATCTGTCCATCTGGGAGAAATTATTAAAATCGAAACACAAAGTAAAACTAATATGAAAAGAAAAATTACTTTTTTACCAATGAAAAATTAAAATCAGCACTAATGTCTAAATTACCTGTTTCATATAATGGCAACTATCCTGAATATTTATATAATACATTTTTTACTACATTTAGCAACATATTTAACTCATATTTACATCCAGAACAATCACAGTCTCTGATAATGCAACATTTAGTGAGTGGGCAACAGCGGGAATACATAAAAGTAGAAGAAAATTGTATGAACTTTATGGTGAAAAACAGTAAAGTTCGTAAATAGTAAAGATAAAATTAAAGCTACTTGGAAAATTATTAATAGTGAGACTGGAAAAGGGAAAAGCAGTAACACTAACGAATTTAATTTAAAAATAGGATATCTTAATATATCCTGAAATAATGATGTTGCGACAGCTTTTGAAAAGTTTTTTACTGATATACTTATTTCTACCACAATATCATTGAACTCTTCAAATATTAAGGCATAGGCAATACTGAAAAATAATGTACCATCATGTCATCATCACCATTTTATTTAAAATATGTTAACAATAACGATATTATTAAAGCATTTAGACTTATAAATGAAAAGAAGACCTCTGACCTCTGGGGCATATCTGTAAGCATTGTAAAACCAATAATAGGCGTTATAGCGCCTGAATTAGCTTTTATTTTCAACGAATGCATCAACTGCGGCGTATTCCCTCCCCTCATCAATATGAGTATTAGTATAATCTCTGCATGTTTAAAATTTTGAATGGTTCGGATCAGCCATTCAAAAGTTATGGGCGAAAATTTTCTTTTCACCCCAAACTCTAATAAACTACCCCACTTATCAAAAATCCCTCGCGACAATCAAATTCTATTTACGTTATCTCTATTCAGTTAAAAATTCATGAAAATCGGATAATCCGTTCGAGAGTTATGCCGTCATAAACATTGCCACATACATACATACATACAGTGCTGGATTTCCCAACATTGCCGTTTAGAATTTAAATGGCAAGGAATTACACATACCTCATGATTAAGTGGTAGGTATGAGGTTCATACTTACATTGTGTATAATTTCATGGCCAACACACTACAATCATTGTCACCTATCATGACATTAGGATCTAAAAATGATCTATCGATCTAAGGCTAATGGCAGTGGATGTGATTATAGTACACAGTCCGACCACTATAATAATGAACGTGAGTGAGGGCGCCAGTGTCTACGCTAAGGGTCTACACTAATTGTACGACGCGCTTGGTTTCAAGTTATGATAAGGCTGAAGGTGGAGTTGCACCTACCCCCGAAATCTTCAACAGTCGGCGGAACTGGCTATCTATAACTATAACTGGCTTACCTCTATATGCCGGAACACAACAATTTATAACTGTTATTATGGCGATAGACTTAGGTAAGATGGCGGCGGACTTAAACAAAGTCCATTAACCAAACCAATCACAATCTTGTACTCTCCTGGGTCTGACACCTGGGGGCGACCCACTAGATCACAGATGCGGTGTAGAGAAAGAAACAAAAAAAAACTGCTACCAGAGATTCCACATTTTTGATCGCTCAAGGAATATTATTTTGTATTGCTGAGTCCTCATGAATAGAATATCAAGATATTTATGATTAAAGCTGAGCGTCTGAAATTTCTATTATAAAACCGTTCGCCGTTTTGTAATTGAAATCTCAGATAGGTACACAGAGAGACGCCATCAGGCGGAATAACGCAGACGCTTATTTTTTTTTATTTTCAGGCACAAAATGGTGCGGTACCGGTGACATAGCCGCCGACTACCACGACCTCGGCGCAGACCGACGCCTCGACCGATGCTGCCGGACACACGATCTGTGCCCCACCAAAGTTCGTGCCTTCTCCCGACGATACAATCTCACCAACAACTCCCTCTACAGCAAGTCGCACTGCACCTGCGATGACAAACTCTTCGAATGCCTCAAAGCCACCAACACCTCCGCCTCACACCTCATGGGACATATCTACTTCAATCTGGTACAAGTGCCGTGTCTCGAAGACCTACCGAACGGCAGACAGTTCAGAGACGCCAAGCAAGGCTTTTGAAAGATCCCCGCCTTGCGCCATCTAGTGGATAGATCCTAGACCGAATCACAGCGCCATCTAGCGACGTTGCACAGATACGCTACGCATTTAAAATTATCAAGCCTTTTTGTAAATAAGTAATTAAATTTTATTTATTCTTTTTAACATTAGACATCAAACTGTGATAATGTCTGTGCCTTTATATGTACTAGTTTTTGTTAGACGATGGCGCTATAGAAATGCTAGAACAGTGTGTACCTACTATATAGTTAATTAGTAAGATGTTTATTTATTTTATGTGATATGATCCGATCGATCATGATCATGACACGTACCAATGTTCTTTTATCATGTTGCAATGTTTGTTTTATGTAGAAAGCTTATTGTTGTAATTCGTATATTATAGATTTTTTTCTTGAAAACCAAATGATGATTTTATTTAATTGAAAGTGTGCTGGTTTTATTTGTACCTATTATCATCTTCTGTTATGTTCTGAGGGGTTCCACAATTTCTTAAAAATGTCAAGAGTATCGCGGAAAAGCATTCTACGATAATGAAGAGCTATAAGTTAGTTGTTATAAGTATATTACCAAATTAAAACTGAGTGACGCACCATAACATTAAAAAGCCTATAGGTATACGTAAGACATGGCCCTTTTAGACGGAGTATTTTGCCACTTGCTCTATGCACTGATGGTAATTTTCGATACCAGTGAATCACATACGAATCCAAGTTTTTTTTTAACCTTTACTGTCCCATTGCAGGGCAAAGGTCTCCCACATATCCTTCCAAGACTTGCGGTCATCCGCCGTTTCCCACCAGTCCGGGTTAAATGCAGTCAGGTCGTTACGCCAACGTTTTCTAGACCTGCCTCGACTTTGATAAACACACGAGTCATCATCATCTGACCGTATTCCACCCAAGGATGTGGGGTTGGCAAAACATTTGTCTTCTGCCTCCACATCAGGGCACGATGTAAGAATTTTGCCTGAAAAGACCGGGCGCCTGCCTTACGTCAACTCTCCACGAAAAACTCAGTTGTGTGGATAAAGATGAGTATACTAATGTCACGGGAGACTGGTAAGTGTGACATAAGCAGCTAGAGCAGTCCGGGGTTGCGAATTGGTAATGATTCCGGCCAGCCAGATATCCGCCTCGGCTGTCTAGTGGTTCAACCAACCGATTTCAGATATTGAGGTCCCGGGTCCGATCCCCATGGGGAGTACAATATATAGTGCTTGGTTTGGTTGGTGGTAGGACTTTGTTTGGGTCCGCCTGCCTGCAACCACCATCTTACCTAATTATGTTGCCATAACAACAATTCTAAAAAAAAAATTGTCGGCATTTAGAGGTAAGATGGCCAGTTCCTCAGTTTTTTAAGGATTCCGGGTGAAATGATCCTCCACCTTCGGCCTTATCTCAACTTGTAACCAGGTGAGATGAAGGCCAAACGCATCCCCGTCGTATAATAAAAAAACAAATCTGACAGATATCTGAAGTAGGTACCTACCACCGTAGGATTCTGTTAGGATATTAGTGTTTTGCGCTCTAAATTGTAATCTTTTTTTTTCCGATTGTCGTGGCTTAAAAAAAATATCCTTCAACTCAGCCCGAGGATATATAGATATTGAGATATAGGTCATAAATGCCGACTAAGAGATCTCACCAGAAAGACAGCAGCTTCCTTCTGTGTAATAACTAACACCTATAGGTACTGCGATCACCAATCCGCCTGCCAAGCGTGGTGATAATAACAAAACCCTCTAGCTTCGCAGTGGACACTAATGGCCTGTTGATGTGATGTGATGCTCTTAATAAACCACAGATGAATTAATTAAAAACACACGTCTATGGATAGTAATCACCAGAAAATTTCCATAAACTGTCACTAATAAGTACTTACAACAAATTGTTAAAACCTCACTGTCACTCACTGACTCGTAAGTAATTTCCAATTTGGGTTGCTTTTCGGATGCTAGACGTACGAAAGGCCGCCGTCATGTACCTTATTACATTCATCGTGAATTTGTTTCGGTAATTTATTCGCCTTTTGCAAATGACAGCGCAAACCTTTCTTCTCCTTCAAGTGCAAAAACTTCTAAATCTACTTCCAGTTGAACAAGTGCCGCGTGGCTGGTAACTAGGAAAACGGCTGCACTATTGGCTACCTATTATATTGGAGATCTCCATCTTCATCTCCTATCCATTTAGACCGGTCGGTAGGTGGAGCACTCGAGCAGACGAGGACTGCCGACCAGTCTTATCTTCTTTCGTGAACGTTGCTGTCAGAAAAAAAGACATGGACTTGCTTCTTACCCGCACCTCTCAGAATCGTTAGGTAGAGGTTTAAGTGTCTGTAATGATGATGATGTTTTTTGGATGTAAAATAATTTTATTTTGTCTCAACTTTATATTTTTTTCTTCGTGGCTGGGTTATGTGAATTGTGAATAATGATAATTATTAGAAGGTAGCGAATTCTCTAACAGCCGAGAACAACGAACGCTGTTTCCAAGATGTCTAGTGAAACGTCGTCGTCAGAACAGCTGAAAGGTGTGTTATTTGGTTCAATTATTTTGTGATCTAGGGCTTCCGTGAAGTCGATGGAGTTGAGTGTAGTTTCTGTTTCAAGTGGACGGCGTGGGAGAGCGTGACTCGCCGTCTCCAGAACAGTTGCGGCGTGAATTGGAGGAGGAATTTAATGTGCAGCGAGCCAAAATGAAAGATCTGTTTTTGCAGAAAGAAGGTTTGTTACAGTCCAGTTCAGCCTCCGAAGCGCTGAGCCCGGGTGTTGCGTGCTAGACGGTAGCTTGCATGATCTAACGTATTCACTACTTGTTTCTTTGTCCTGGAGTGGTTGGTATTTGGTAATGTTTGTTTAGGTGTAGGTATTTCTAGTAGTTGCGTTTGCGTTTTGTATTCACCCTCAATGTAACTTTGCTGTTCTGAAGTTCGCAACCGGTTTCCGTTACTTGTTTAATGAATACCTACTCTAACTCAAATTACTTTGGACAAAGCAAAAGAAAATTCTGTACAGCTCTGTTTAACTTACCATTAGAATTGATAATCTTCAAGCACCTACAATCCTTACCATCCAAGAAAACGAACTATTGAATGAGTAAAAAATCAACATATGAGGTATCAAATTGAGTTATTAGATCTATCTAACTATCCTATATAAATGTATGTATTGCTTGTAGGCCTAAAGATTAATATTTTAAATTGGCACTAGATGTTGTGTGAGATTGTGGGCATTAGGGTAGGTATTTTTTTTTTTTTTTTTATTGATCCTATAAATTGACTTGTGGTATGTATTTAATTTGTATGAAGCTGTGTCCCTGTTGCCTGCTGCTGCTGTCTGCAGTCTGCTACACACTTGTCCATTTACAAGTATCTTTACTCTTTACTCTCTTATGTCTAGAAATATTTGGCATATTTACTTGCTACATTTAAATTTACAAAGTAGGTATTGTGACATTGCTTGAATATAGAAACTATAATACGTTATGATTAACATTCTTAAATCTAATACTAAAACTAATTTGAAACAATATTCAACCTATGCATAATTTATTATGGATTAATTATTGTAGACCTTAAAAATAGAAACCTGTTTGGTATCATAGCTATTGATTGTACAACAAAAACAGTGTGATAATTAATTGAATATATGTATGTAATTAACCACCTCTGTGGTCTAGTGGTTCAATCCACCGATTTCAGACACAGAGGTCCCGGGTTCGATCCCCATGGGGAGTACAATATATTGTGCTTGGTTTGGTTGGTAGAACTTTGTTGAAGTCCGCCTGGCTAGCTACACCATCTTACCTAATTCTGTTGCCATAATAACAATTCTAAAATTGTTGTGATCCGGCATTTAGAGGTAAGGTAGCCAGTTCCTCAGTTTCTTGAGGATTCCGGGTGAAGTATGCATCCACCTTCAGAATAATCTCAATTTTTTACTAGGTGAGATGAAGGCCAAGTGCTTAACCATCATACAATAAAAAAAAATTAAAGTTAAAAATTGAAATTGGGCAGGGTCAGTGAGCTGTTAGTTAGCCGGCTTTACTTCTCGGCATTTGTAATTGTGTGTTGCAACTGTGAAACTAAAAATAGATCATATCATCATCGTAAAAAAAAAAACAAACCTGTTCTTTTCATGAAAAATGGAATTCATGTTGTGTGACATTTTGAAAAAAATTGTCTTATCCTGGTAGCAGCTTTTCTTTCCACATGGGTAAGTAAAAGAGACAATCATATTCTTTAGAGTAACCATGACTCAAGATCTAATAAGAATAATATGTAGGGATATCTCACATTTGACTTTACCTAGCTTTTTTGTACTAACTCTATATACAGAGTGAATGGTTTGTGAGGTTGTTGTCTAATTAAGGGTAGGTCAGATGATACCTAATATACAGGGAGGAAAAAAAGTACTTCCGACCCTTAACCCATGTGTAGGGTAAGTGATGTAGATTCCAATAAAAATATACACACAATGTTTTTGTTTAAATTTTTTACTTACAATAAATTTTGGTAGGTTTAGGTAGGGTATGTTATTACAGTTTAGCCAGCAGCTTAGCTATTTTTATATGGGGGTTGTGAATTAAAAGTTAGAGGGGGAGGTGGACATAAAAAATATTATATTCCATCAATATGGGTATCAAATGAAAGCTAGTAATATGCCAATTCTAAATATATAATTATGAAATCACTCAAACCACATGGTCACAAATTAAGTTAAGTTAATTAAAGCGGGGTAGTATAACTTTTTAGCTTTTTTGAAGCTCTGTAAATCTAATAAAAAGCAACGCAGCGCCAAAAAATATTATTTTTATTAAATCGAACATATACTCAAGTGCTGTGCGAAGATGGAAACGTGAATCATAATAATTGTCTCTATAAAAATTATCATAAAGATGACACTAAATCTATTTATAAACGTGTTGAGATATTTTTTGTTGAAACCATTTTAAAGTTATTACAAAAGATAGCGCTTCTTATTTATTGCCGGAAACAAATATAATATTGTTTTTATTAATCTTTGTGAACAAAAACAAAGGAAATCTAGCCGGTCAAACGCTCGCGCCGGGAGGCCAGTGCCTGCCGAGACGTCTTCAAAAAAAGCTCTTGGATTGCCTCGCCTTAAGTATGTTACTTGTAACTTGAATCTATGGTTAAAATTATCGTTTGTGTAAGCTGGTGATATCTATAATATTGAACATCTGTTTTCAAAGAAATGTAAACACACGCTCATTTTACGGAACAAAGTATTTTAAAGAATTTAATCACAATTATGTATACTTATTTCAATTTTAAACTAGATGTCGCTAGAGGCAAAAATAGCACGCATTGTCAAAGCATTTCGGATAATTGATTTATTGAGGCTGTGTTTTCGTAAGGCCATGAAGTTAGCAGTCTGGTTTTAGTTTTTCAACTTTCACATTGTTGTGCGACGAAAAGTGATGGGGCATTCGGTCGGGTGGAGTGGGAGATTATTGAAATGTTTCCCTGTAATACAAAAGCTTCACTTCTATCATGTGTCTTTACGACACAACCTGTTTTTTCGCGTTAGAGTGTAACTAGAGTGGTTGTGGGTGTCATGTGTCGGGGATTGTAGTGTTTGACTTGTTTTATAATATAATATTGTTGTATAATACAAATGTTGTATTTCTGTTTACAATTTAAATTGGTGCATGAATTGGTTCCAGTGGAGATGCAGAAGCTGTATCACGACAAGGAGCAGCTAGAGTCGGAGACGGCCAGTCTCCGGGTACAGCTGGAGCAGCAGCAGACCCTCAGCCAGAACCAGAAGTCGGAAATCGAGAACCTGCAGTGGCTGGTCAATGGTATGGCTTGTTACTATCACTTCACTCATTTTAATCACGTACCAGGCGTTTGTCTTAAGCCGGCGCCACACATGGGGTATATGGGCTCCAAGTTATACTCTTGGATTTGGATCCAAGAGTATAACTTGGAGCCCATATACATCAATGTGTAGATCGATCTTGGATAGTTATTGGACATAAACGGAAGTTTGCGTTATTGGACGCGATGTCCATGACAGCCCGCCATGTGTTGGTATAGGTTGGCATTACGATCCTACTGACTTTAATGCCGGCGCCACAAATTGGCGTATAACTTGGATCCAAGCTTGGCTACGAATAGAATGGCCAATAATTGTAATCAAGGTTGCGGTCTCACATGTGCTCCAATATCATTTGGCAAACACAATAGCAATAGCCCGCCTACACCCTTCACTCCCCTCGCCTTTGAACTTGTACAAAATCCGACACATGGCGGGTTGACATTAGCTATTGGACGCAATGTTCCGTTTATGGTCAATAACTGTCCAAGATCGATTTTCACGTTGGTTAATTGGATCCAAGAGTATAACTTGGAGCCAATATAGGGTATATTGGCTCCAAGTTATACTCTTACTCCAAGTTATACTATGTGTGGCGCCGGCATAAAAAGAGAGTCAATAGACATCTTCGTACAGGACTTTGTTTCGCAAATTATTGATAATGGACGTTACCATATAAATAACCTCCTAGCACGCCACTAAGAACTCACTGCTTATTGTTGGTTGTCAATCAGTCGGTCAGTCAGATTGGTACACAAACTTTTTATTTATACTGATAACATGTAATTAAGACCATGTTGAAAACTCATTAATAACCACTGATTATCAACATGTATACCTACTGCTTATTAACAAAATCAATATACATACCTAGGTACCTAAAATGAAATAAAAAATAAATTGGGTCAGTCAGTTCATTGCGTGCGTTGAACAGGAAACAACAACTGAAAGACTCTCTATAAAAACTCAAAGATTACGCCATGTTCTTTTTTTTAAATAAATATTTCATTTATAACATTTCGTTTCAAAGATCTTAGATGCCACGGAAGTGGATAAAGTAAATATAAAAATCTTTTATCATACCGTGATTGGTATCATTTCATAAACAATTATGTATAGACACATTTTTTTTTTTTATTCAAAAATATCACCTAAAAATCCCATAAATCAAATATGAAGAAACTCTTATATTTGAGTGTCTCTCGAAAATACCTTTTTACAACATGCTTCACTCAATATTCTGTTTCAATAGAGGGCTTTCAGACGCAACAGAAGGTAAAAAAATGTCCTCAGCCAAAATGAGTAAGCAGTTTCATGAGATTGAGGATCTCATGAAACTGCTTACTCATTTTTTAACCTTGACCTGTGTAGAGACCGTGGAAGTGTCGTCAACTGGCACTGAGGAGGCGCGGAGGCTTCGCGCCAGGAATCTGCACCTCGAGACTCAGCTCGGGCATCTGAGGCATCAGCAGCAACAACAGGTCAGTTTTTAAACGCCTCTGTACCTGTCTGTTCATCTACCGGTGTCAAATCCAGAGGTCTCGGATTCGATCCCCAGGGGAGTACAATATTGTGTTTGGTTTGCTTGGTGGTAGGACTTTGTTTAAGTCCGCCTGGCTATCTACCACCGTCTTACCTAATTATGTCGCCATAATAACAATTATTAAATTGTTGTGTTCCGGCATTTGGAGGTAAGATAGCCAGTTCCTCAGTTTATTGAGGATTCCGAGTGAAGTGCGCTTCCACCTTCGGCCTTATCATAACTTGAAAAATCAGGGGAGATGAAGGCCAAGCACCGCCCCGTAAGATGAAAAAAAAACTAGGCTCCTCATTAACATTAAGGAAGCTCATTTTTCTTAGTTGCTTCGATTATTTAAATATTTTTCAAACCAAAATTATCGCGAGAATATTCCCGACAGTTTAAACTGTTACAACAGCCGTGGTCACGTGTAGGCATTAAAAGTACGCGGGATAAGACCCGATCTGTATTAATATTTATAGATAAAAAATGGATGGAGAATTTTTCTATAGGTACTTCGCTTCTTAGGTCAAGTCTTCTTTTTTTACACATTGACCGCGAACTTTATTTTCTCTAAATAAAATACCATAACGAACCTTTTTTTTTATACAAAATGTCACTGAACTGCTCGGATTATATACATGTTTTTGAATTAGTTGGATACGTTTGAAATCACAAAGAAGTTTATCAACACTGAAATTTAGCGTGCCCGTATAGCTGAAACCGACTGGTACCTACGCGATAACGAAACACACTGTTTCCTTCATGTCGCTTGTAGTTCTTATCGTTTAAGAAGCGCGTCAACTTCTTAACCCAGGCACTCACTACACGGTTTGCAGTTAAAGAATATGAATTTATTTCTTTACAATGAGATACGATACGATGTAGGGAGTCCTTTCAGAAAATGCTCTAATTTTGAAGGTGTTTTTTTTTTATGAACAATAAAACGCCAAGAAGGCCAACGAGGCATCGCTTGGCCTTCATCTCACCTAGTTACAAGATAAGATAAGGTGTTCGGAAAATACACTTAAACAACCAAAAAATGACCATGAACTAGGACAAAGCCGCCCCAAAAATTGGACGCAGTAAATGTGTTACTGCGTCCAATACATAGAAGTAAGCTGTAGCAGCTTCAATAGCAGCATAAGCAGATGAAATCCCTTTGTCGGCTTACGACATCCGCGGGCTGAATTAGTGGATTCGATTCTTTAGCCACGACCGCCACGGCAATGGTAGAAACAAACGTTGGAAGTCAAAAATGTTTTTTTTTTTGTTCGACGGGGAAGCGCTTGGCCTTCATCTCAACTGGTTACAAGTTAATATAAGGCTGATGGTGGAAGCGCACTACACACGGAATCCTCAATAAACCGAAGAACTGGCTATCTTAACACTAAATGCCGGAACACAACAATTTAAGAATTGGTGTTATGGCGACATAATTAGGTAAGACGGTGGTAGCTAGCCAGGCGGACTTAAACAAAGTCCTACCACCAACCAAACAAATTTATTATATTATAGTGTATTTTGAGTGATCTGGATGCAATGCATGTACCAGGTTTCGAGAAAAAAAAATAGATCGCAACGTTATCTAAGCTATAATAATTACCGGTTGCTCTCAAAAGGAATCAGTTTTTATTCCAACCCTTTTCAGTTTAAAACAGTTTCCTCTGAAGGTATTTTTTTCTATGACCATTAATAATTCTCAGGGACTTAATAGACCCTTAAGTTGGCTGGGGTTGATTGGCGAGAGAACTGCTTTTCACACGGGCCGCCTTTTCAACCAAGTAGCCTCATTATTTAAGCACCGGAGGCCAAAGCAAAAAATATTGTATACAAATAAATTTTGAAATATTTTTTTTTATAGTTTCTTTACCAAACTAAGTATATGATCAGTTGTCTCTCCACTTTGTCATTTGTAGTTTTAATTAATAACAAAAACGGGTCTTCATCGCGTACCTTTTTATATTCCCGACAGTTTCGACCGTGTTACAACGGCCGTATAAAAAGGTACGCGATAAAGACACGTTTTTGTTATTAATAATATGTATAATAATCGCGATAATTTAAAAAAAAATTGTAGGTATCTCAAATTATTTTATTTTGTATTTTCCCCATATGCTTTGAATGAAATTAGTAATTTATTCCGCCGTTCATATATGTATATATCTATAAATGAATGAATGAACATACTTTGCACACTATATAAAAATATGATTCATAAAGTTAAAAAAAAAACATATTTCATAGATTAATGAAATAGTATTGATAGTAGCTTAAAGCCCGCACTAGCAAATTTATTTATAAACACTACGCGGATGAGGTCGCGGGCAAAAGCTATAGTATGCTTTACTTTGTTTCGTAAAATGTTTAGTAGATAAGCAAGCATGTGTTTACATTTCATTCTATGAAAACAGGTGTTCAATATAGACATCACCAGCTTACATAGACGATAATTTTAACAATAGATTCAAGATAAATATTACAGGACAATAATTTCACACAGCGCCATCTAGTCCCAAACTAAGCATAGCTTGTAATATGGGAACTAGATTACCGATAGAATACATAAATACTTTTTTTTTTGTAAATACATACTTATTATACAATACAACACCCAAACACAGAACAAACATCTATATTCATCACATAAATGTTTGTCCTGGGTGGGAATCGAACCCACAGCCTACAGCGCAGAAGGCAGAGCTACTACCAACTGAGCTGTGAGGCTTGTTATACTAGTGACATACTTTAAACTGTACTTATTACTAGCTTTCATTTAAATAATATAGCCTATGTCACTACCACAATTCAGACCAATCAAATGATACATCACAAGCCAAATTTCATCAAGCCGTTAAGGATGCTGAGTGGAAGTTAGAAATTCCATGCATACATAATACATACATATACTCTCGAAAAATATACCTTTCTGAAGCAGTCGGGTTACAATTCCACATCTCACATCTTTACATCCAATTACTTACTTATCTTGGGTCGTTAGTTTCCAACTCGCCAATACTCTAAATTATTCCGTCACTATTGTTTTGTTCGGTTTCGGTTACACATTTTGCATTTATGAATATTGAAACGAGCATAGCTCTATGGTCCTATTGAAACATCGCAAAAGTTTTTTTTACGAGTAAGCCAACAATATGCATGCTAGTTGTGTTGCTGTACGTGTCCTGGCTTTATCGGTAGGAGTCACATTAGCATAACGGTTTTCCTCGTAAGTATTACCTAATTCAACTGTACACACTACACCTACTGGTAATTGGTTCGTTCAAGTCTGCTATTCAAAACAGTCGTGTTTTAGTGTCGGGGATTTCAGAACTAATTTTTTGAAGAACGTATATTATTCTTACATGGAAAAACTCGTCTGAATATCACAATTTGCGACTGACAAAAGCTAAAACCCCATACGTTTATAAGAACATTCCATTTATCTATTGTATTGTTTCGTTGTGGAAGAAAACATTGAATATACTTTTTTAAATATGTAATAATATAATGTCTTATCCTATAATTGTTTACTAGTCATTTTCTCGCGTCAAACTTTTAATTCACCTAATCCAACTGATATAAACCCCGAGTAAACTGGGGTACATGTTCTCTGTATTGTGATAAAAATGGTAGACAAGTGTAAATCGGAGATGAAACTGATGTGGCAGGAGGTGTCTCTGGCGCCGGCTACCCTGGTGCGCAACCTCGCCAGGAAACTAGCAGCAGATGCTGAGGACCAGCCGCGGAGAGAGAGGGTTAGTGCATTTATCAGTTCACCTCACATGTTTACTACGCGCACTGTAAAACATTGGAATCTGCTTAGAGGGTCGGTATTTCCGCTGTATTTATGACATATATGTTTCGAAGGAGAAAGCTAATTAGGTACGCAATAAGCTCGCTCCAACTGGCTTCAAAGCTCAGTTGGTAGTAGCTCTGCCTCCTGTGCTGGGGTTGTGGGTTCGATTCCGACCCGGCACAAGCATTTTTGTGATGAGTTAGTTCCGTGTTTTGGTGTTATATTATAACAGAGTATGACATCACTCTCCTGCACTTATCCCACGCTAGGAGGGGTCGGCACAATATTGTCTTGACTTCCACTTACTCCTATCAACCGTCAACCCTGCATCTCCTTCCTTTCATACTCATGTTCTCTTTCACACAATCCGTCCATCTCTGTTTCGGTCTTCCCCTGCTTGCCTCCCCAACATATCATAAGTATGTACAACATATAACACCCTGACATGGTCAATGTACCTACTTTCACTTTAAGCTACCTTACATATAAGCTATAACATGTATTTAAGCAGTAAATTATGCAATAAATGAATTATGTATTCACCAAAATATGTTCATATTCTCTGTACAACTTGCATAATAACAATGTTATATTTTAGCTCGTAGAGCCAAACATTATGTTAAATGATTTATTAATATGAACAAGTCTTATTATATCTACCTATTTTTTAATTTAGATTATTGCGCAAATATATTATTTTGTATCGATACCAGCTCAGAACTTTCCGAAGCTGATAATATAATTTTATTAATCCCACGCCCACTCTTCGTCCCATGGGAATAGCCCATTCATGACCATTGATAGACAGAGTCTATAAATGTAAAGGTTTGCCATAATCACTAGCTTATCAGGTATACTGGTGATCGTCACAAAGTTGTCATATAAAATACAGAAATAAGCTGCTAAAGGGTCTTTCGGTAAGATTTCTTAGTCGAAAAATAAAGGGCTATCCTTGTGTTGACAGGTAGAAGACAACGAACTGCTCAAGTCAATAATCGAACCATTGGAACAAGAGATAGACGCACTCAAACACAAGCTCAGGGACACCGACACACAACTGCAGGAGGCTTTGGTAAGTACCGTTTGAAGTGATTGAGTAGAACACGATTAAAAAACGAATATAAGCAGTTTAAATGTATATAATAAAACTCTAGACCCCTTTTAAAGCTTGATAGGCGCTCGGAGGAGTATAAGATTTGGCATAGTTATATGGAGAAGTAAATACATAAAAATTACCACTTCTTGGCTTCTAATAAAGGTAAATACGAGTCATAACGTGGATCGTTTGAGGATCACCTACTAGGGGTGCAAGTAGCTTGCATTCAATACGTTGGAGGTTGCAAGCCCATTGGCACTTAGCGAAATACTAGCCAGCCACACATGTCTAGAGAATTTGCCGGTTTCCTTTCGATGTGATCTTTACCCTCAGAGTTTGTGCACGAACCAGATTATGATCTGAGGAACCCTAAAAATGATGCAACTTATTTTTTCAGAAAGCTAAAACTACAGTTACTGCTGCAATCGCAAGTGGTGATACAAAAAATGAGCCAGGTAAAAATATAGCCTAAAGCTAAAGGCCATCTTTTTAAGTTATTATGTAATTTCGATTTCTCCTCAATAAACTAAAATAAGTAAATTCTTACATTTCAACCAAATTAACTAAGACGCGATCTTCTCACACTATTTTATTTAAAGCATGTTACAAGAGATGCCAGCTTTTCAATATCAAATCCGTCCTACGGCTTGGATCTGTACAATGGATCTACTGAGATTGATCGAGCTCCAACAGGAGATTGTGAGCAATTGGGATGAATCATCACCAGACCCAGTCACTCACCAGTTTGCCTTGTACCAAACGTAAACACTTGGTAGTTTTTGGCGATTCAAAGTGATCCTAATGATTCTTATAAATAAACATATTTTGAGACAACTATGAGTTTTTGATGAATACTTCCCAAGTTGCTTGCCTTACACTGAACGTAAACACCAGTAAGTTTTTGGCGATTAAAAGCGATCCTTATGTTTTTTATAAATAAACATATTTTGAGACAACTATGAGTTGTTCATGGACACTTCCTAAGTCACTTTGTTTGCTTTATACCGAACGTAAACACCAGGTAGTTTTTGGCGATTGAAAGTGATCCTTATGATTCTTATAAATAAACATATTTTGAGACAACTATGAGTTGTTCATGAACACTTCCAAGTAACTTGCCTGTTCGCCTTGTACCGAACGTAGACACTAGGATAGTGATCATAGTATATCCATTGATATTTAGAGCTTGACGCGGCGTTGCGGTGTTGATGAATACTGCAATAGTGAGTTGTGTTTGTTGTCAGAAAGTGTCCGTCGATGCGACATGTGCATCAACTATGAGAAGCAGCTGGTCTCGGAGCAAGCAGCCGTCGACCAGGCGCGGGAGAAGGCCTATAGGCAGGACCTCGCACTGAAAAAGGTATTCAACAATATAAAAATAAAGTATTATATAATAAATAAAATAAAAAGCCTGTTTATTCCTTAACAAATTAGTTACATACATAAAAAATGGAAAATCAACTACACAATTCAATATTAAAATTAAAAGTAGGTACATTATTTATAATTGCGAATTTAATAGATAAGATAATTATTTTAATTGTATATTATTATTATTATTCAAATGTCTATATCATTCACTGTATTTTCACATGCCCGGCTCACTGCCATTTCATTTTGAGTGCATGTTCCAGCGCATCTATGAATCTGGTCTTACTTCTGATTTCTGTGTGTTTTACCTTATCAATTAGCCTTATTTTTAATATATTCCTTTCTATTGCCTTCTGACATTTTGAGATTTTATTAATTTAATTATTTTTACTAGAAAAATAAAATATTACAGGGCATTTATTTCCGATAGAATACTTGAATACTTCATAAATACATACGTACGTGAAACATCTAAATTCATCACACAAATGTTTATTCTGGGTGGGAATCGAACCTACAGCCTACAGCGCAGAAGGCAGAGCTACTACCAACTGAGCTATGAGGCTTTTTGTATTTGTAGTGTATTTGTATCTAAACATTCAACTATCAGCTGCCTCCTCAGCACGGGGCGGGGATCAAATTTTTGTCCTCATTTTTTATCCACCATCGGGAGACAAAATGCTCTGCCCCCTCAGCACGGGGAGGGGATAAAATGTTTGTCCTCTGTTTTGATCCACCTCTGAGAGCATTTTGCCTCCCGATGGTGGATAGAAACAGAGGACAAAAATTTTATCCCCGCCCCATGCTGAGGGGGCAGAGGTGGATAAAAACAGAGGACAAAATGTTGTCCCCTCCCCGTGCTGAGGGGGCAGGGATTCCGTACTAGAATCACAGCTAACTCAATTAGAAAAACGAACCAAAAAGATTCGAATATCTATCTCGATCACTAATTTGTGTTGGTCTGGAAGCAAGTCTGATCACCACAGCTCCATGCTTACATTAGTTTATTTCATTTTGCTTACAATATCTTGCTTACAGTGTCGCTTTTACCCGACAGCCTCAGGAGGGTACTATTGTTTGGAGAGTATTATATAGTAATGTATATCTAGTTGTTTGGAAAGCTCTGCAGCCTTATCGGCTTGATATTAACAAGCCTCATAGCTCAGTTGGTAGTAACTCTGCCTTCTGCGTTGTAGGTTGTGGGTTCGATTCCCACCCAGCACAAACATTTGTGTGATGAATATAGATGTTTGTTCTGTGTTTGGGTGTGTATTGTATGATAAGTATGTATTTACAAATAAAAAAAAAATGTATTTAAGTATTCTATCCGTAATCTAGTTCCCATATTACAAGCTATGCTTAGTTTGGGGCTAGATGGCGCTGTGTGAAATGAATGTCCTGTAATATTTTATTGATATATTTTGTCATGTGAGGAGTTGTTTGATTCGTCTAAATGGTGGAACTTCTCCTTCTGAATGATTCCGGGATAAGCATTTGATTCGAAGTGCATCCCCGAAGAGTTAAAAATCGTCAGCCTGTTGCTTAGTTGGGTAATATAGCTAGTTCCTCAGAATGTTGAGGATTCCGGGTGAAGTGCGCTTCCACCAGAGGTCCCGGGTTCGATCCTCAGCGGGAGTACAATATTGTGCTTGTTTGGTTGGTGGTAGGATTTTGTATAAATCCGCCCGGCTAGCTACCACCATCTTACCTAATTCTGTCGCCATAACAACATAAAAATTGTCATGTTCCGGAGTTTAGAAGTAAGATGCCAGTTCCTCAGTTTGTTGAGGATTCCGGGTGAAGTGAACTTTCACATTCGGCCTTATCATAACTTGACGGTGAGGTGAGATGAAGGTGAGACGCTTCCCCGTCGTACAATAAAATAATGTTTTCCACAGGCGACAGAAGAGTTGGAAGGCATCCGTTCCTTACACGACGAGACGGTCCGGTCGTGGCAGACGGAGCGGAGTTCTCAGACCGCCGCTATCAGCGAGCTGCGGGACGTCGTCGGCCGCGTGCAGCGGGACGCCGCGCTCCGCTCGCAGGAGGTGGCGCAGGCCGAGCAGCAGGCTCTACACCAGGTCACTGAACTCACCGTGGATCGGGAGACCTTGCAGATAAAGTTGGACACGTGAGCGCTGCATTATTTCGCTTTAAACAAAGAAAATACATGTAAAAACCAAGTTCAACAAAACGAAACGCAAATGCGTAGTTTTCTTTGGAATTATACTTGGTCACATTATTTATAAAATTACTTATTTATTTAGAAAAAAAATCATCAAATCCTTTTTTTTTTAACCCTAAGGCGATGCTAAATCTAGGTATATTTTGTGAGTAAGACCCGTGTTCAAAAATGTGCAAAACTTACAAATGTTATAAGGACACAAAAAATCACAACCAAAGTAACCTATTTACTCAGATTTAAAAAGAGTCTCTTTTTAAATCTGCAAGACAAAATCAACTGAATTTTGACAAATCTAAACTTATTTAGTAAAAAAATGAGTAAAAATAAAATATTTAAATAAATACGTCATTATTCTAACGCTATTTATTATGTTCAGGTTAGAACGAGACAACGCTATGCTAATCGGGCAGTATCTCAAAAGGGCAGAGGAAATGCAGAACGAAATTATAGATCTACCCGATAACGTAGAGGTGTGGTTTATTCAATACTAACTTATATAGATTTATATAGAATATAGATGTTTATTCTGTGTGTGGGTGTTGTATTGTATGATCATTATGTATGTATGTAAAAAAAAAAGTATTTATGTATTCCATCCGTAATCTAGTTCCTATATTACAAGTTATGCTTAGTTTGGGACTAGATGGCGCTGTGTAAAATTAATGTCCTGTAATATTTATTTATATTTTTTCTATTGTTATTGTGTGTGACCTACTTGATTGATTATGTATCAGAGATTTTAATTAGCGTAAGTGGTTTTTGGACGTTCTAATGAATAAATAAATACAAATACAATTATTTGAGTCACTAGATCATGAGAACCGTCATCCGCGTGGTATAAAATCATGTTCTTTACCCAATCAAAACCTATCAAAAATGTTTCAAAATCTGTATTATTTAATAGAGTTTTCGTCAGTCAAAGATAACTAAAATTAAACTATATACTGGCTTTTGCCAGTGAGTACATATTACTATTTATAGTATAATTAAGTCTGCAAGTGAATGTTTGAAATATTGAAAGTAAAACAAATATGTTGTGTTGTAGGAGCTCCAAGAGCTGAGCCTACGTCTCCGCGAGCAGCTGATCTTCTGTGAGATCGGGAGAGAGCGGGGCGAGGAGGATGAGCGGGAACTTCGGAATCAGGTGACTCGCACACGTCACGTGACCGCACTTGGCATTGACTGCTTCCTTTTATTTTATTGTACGACGGGGAAGCGCTTGGCCTTCATCTCACCTGGTAGCAAGTTGAGATAAGGCCGAAGATGGAGGCGCACTTCACCCGGAATCCTCAACTGAGGAACTGGCTATCTTACCTCTAAATGCCGGAACAACAATTTCAGAACTGTTAGATGGCGACAGAATTCGGTAAGATGGTGCCAGGCAGACTAAAGTGCTACCACCAACCAAACCAAGCACAATATATTGTACTCCCCATGGGGATCGAACCCGGGACCTCTGGATCTGAAATCGGTGGTTTGAACCACTAGACCACAGAGGCGGTTAAAACCTCCTGCAATTAAATTGCATTTTATTTGTGTTCTCCGAATCATTACGGGTACGCAACCCTGGACTGCTGTAGCTGCTAGTGTCATCCCAGTTCCTCCGTGACATTAATTACCTCACCCCTCATTATTCTGTGGGGTGAGCCCACCATAACCTGGTATTCCCAAGAAAGGGTTGACGTCAGGCTGACGGTCGCGGTCTTAAAACTATTAGCCAAACCCCTTCAACAACAATTATTGTGGGTGGACTTTGTTTAAGTCCGCCTGGCTAGCTACCACCATCTTACCTAATTCTGTCGCCATCATAACAGTTCTGAAATTGTTGTTACGGCATTTAGAGGTAAGATAGCCAGTTCCTAAGTTTGTTGAGGATTCCGGATAAAGTGCGCTTCCACCTTCGGCCTTATCTCAACTTGCCACCATGTGAGATGAAGGCCAAGCACTTCCCAGTCATACAATAAAATAAAAAAAAAGAAGATTGTGTGAGATGATTTGGGCAAGAAAAGAAGTTGGGAGAGAGTGAAGGAAGAAAACATGTTGAAAAACCTAGCGGGGGCAACCAGACAGGATAATTAAAAATCTTTATTTGCATATTAGGATTTTTCTTTCCCTGGTCCTGTGACCAAGTAAAAAATATCTATATATCAGAATACTAACGTAACTTGGTCTTGTTTTCGTGTAATAAGAGAAAAGGATAATTTTCGCTAGCATTCGTGCGCATCCATTTCCTTCACTCGTGAGCGGATTTAAATAGCGCTGTCCCTCTCGCACGATTGGCTTGTATGACGCGCTTTAATAATTTTGGTCTACAATTTCAGCTATTAGAACAAGGTGCCTTATTCCACCAACAAGAGGCTGAATTATCCTCTGCGCGCGCGCAGCTCAGGCAGACCTCAGACGAGCTCGACCGGATGCGGACCGAGCATGAGCAGATGAAGGAGTTGGGAGACAAGCTTCGGCACTCCAACGATATGATTGAATCGTTACTCAATGACAAGGTAACGTACAGATTACAACCTTTTTAACCGCGTCTGTGGTCTAGTGGTTCAACCCACCGATTTCAGATCCAGAGGTCCCGAGTTCGACCCCCAGGGGGAGTACTATATTGTGCTTGGTGTGGCTGGTGGTAGGACTTTGTTTTATCTGCCTGCCTATATACCATCAACTTTCCTAATTCAGTCGCCATATCAACGATTCTAAAATTGTTGTGTTCCGGCATTTAGAGGTAGGTAATAAAGCCAGTTCCGCAGTATATTGAGGTTTCCGGGTGAAGTGCGCTTCCACCTTCGGCCTTATCATAACTTGAAAAATCAGGTAAGATGAAGAACAATAAAAAAAAATTGGAAACCAAAATCAGACATGGAACTTGAACAATAAATGAGTAGATAACTCTGTTTATTTATTACCTTTTTACGAATTTGGCACGAATATAGTGTGTAATATAGTTATCCATGGGGAACTAAATAATACCAAGTGAAGCAGTGGGATAAAACTAGTAGTGAATAAATCCTTTCCTCCGATCCTTCTCCGTTACTTCAAGGAGTTGGGCTGGCTGGGTTCAGGATAGCACAATACACCCCCCCAGTGCGGGAAGTCAGTGCAGAACATCCCCCCCCCCCCTTCAATATAATTAGAATTATAAATCCTTTTGTGTACAGAAACGTCTGCAAGCAGAGGTGATGGAGATCCGCGGGCGAGTCTCGGTGCTACAGCAGGAGTTAGACAATAGTGAGAAGGTGCAGCAGGACTTTGTGCGGCTGTCGCAGTCTTTACAGGTAACATTACCCACACAATTCATGGCTGGTTTACAATGTACAGACAGGTCCGGCATAGGATTCTGAGTGAAGTGCGCTTCCACCTTCGGCCTCATCGTCTGTCACCAGGTGAGATGAAGGCCAAGCGCTTACGTCGTACAATAATCAAAACATGGAACGATCCAGTACCGCCGAGACTGTTTTTGATGTGAAAGCATTCCATTGATAGCTGATAGCACTTTACTGTGTAACTGTTTCTGCGTTAAGCAAATGGCAATATGGAAACCTAATGCCGATATGGACTAATCATGCTGGGACTACGAAAAGGAACATCCTCAATCAAAGGTTCCAAAGCTAAGAGAAGGTGTGAACGTACCCAGGTACATTCTTAGGACAATCTCCACCGGGACCTCGGTATAGACGTTGTCTCCAAAGTCTCGCATAGTTTTAACGTTCGTGAATTGCACACCGATCTGACTCAAAATACGCTTTATTATAATAAAAATACAGAAGTATGCAGAAGCCCAAGAGGCTTCATCACCACGCGTCGTGGGAATCCAGCCTAAGACAACATAGTGAGAAGACTCAAAAGAACAAAATCTAGCTAATTGATTCAGGCGTTATTTTGCGGAGATCCATATTTCAAAATGAAATCTGAAAACAGAAAAAAGTTTAGTAACAAATCCCAATATACGAGTATATCCCAAATAGCCAAATCTCTGTGAAAAAAACAAATCGACAAACGTGTTTTTTTTCCTGAGGATGCCTCGTGTCCTCTACACGAGGCATGTGTTTGTTACTAAATATTTTTTCTGTTTTTAGTTAGTCATTTTATTTAGAACTAAATCTTTCGAGTTAGTATCATACCTTTGCTGCCCTCCTTCAAAAACTCACTTGGAATAGTAAAGTAGTGCCACCACTTGACTGCCCTCAGGTACAATTACAACGTATTCGCGAGGCGGACACGGAGGTGCGGTGGCAGAACGACGACGACGTCACACAATGTCCTACGTGCCACACCGCGTTGCAGAATAATAAGAAAAAGGTAAAACCAGTCTGTCGGCACCCTTTGGGTACGGAACCCTAAAAATGTACTTGAAAATAGGTTCCTCCATCTTGTATTTCAAAATTGATGTTCTTTAAAAAAAACAGTTCCGCCATCTTGGATTTCAAAATTTATATCGTTAAAAAAAAAAGGTCTGTTATTTTGGATTTCATTGTTGTATATATTTGTAGTCTGGCCTTGTGATCTGTGGCTGGATCACGAATGTCTAACGTTATCGTAATGTAAAGGTAACGTATTTACGTTTCGGTTACGGACCTTACATTACATTACTTGGAAGCACGAAGCACTATCGTATCACTCACGTAGATAGGTAAATGTGAGTGACGTCGAGTGACGTTACGTTAACGCAGACTTAGTATCGTTCACGATAGGTGAACGATACGCTTACCGTACGATAGCATATTCGTGATCGGGCCTCTGAATCCATATTTTTTTTGAGTACGATTATTAATCCTAGTGCGAGTTACGAACAAACCCTCGTAAACAACCCATATAACAATGTGCCTAGGTGCCTCTGACAGTTATTGTTTAAAATGTTATCCATTAGAACCTACTCATTTTGTGAGATAAAATAAACGTTTTTTTTTTCTATTTATTGCAGGTGCATTGCCGTCACTGTGGACGGATATTTTGCAGTTCTTGCGTGTCGCACTGCGTGCCGAGCGGGCCACGCGGCACTGCGGCGCGGGTGTGCGCCGTTTGCCGCACGTTGCTACAGCCGCACACCGCGCCCTACTTCTCCACCGCGCCGCCGCACTCCCCCACGAACTGAGCCTCGCGCTGCGCTCACGGTATCTAGTGAACATTGAGCCTTACTTCCCTCGTGCGGTGCCCAACCTCAACGTGTCTTGATTTCAACTTCTGATAAAATTCAGCGTGAGAAATAAAGGAACTCGAAACGCAAACAAACAGCGGGAATCGTTACATTTGCGTGTAGCGCGGGCGTGTTCGTTATTATATTATTTTATACTGAATATCAATTCCCCGTAAATAGTTGGCATTATCCCTCTAAGGACAGATCTCAGATCACTAAAAAATCGCTTTTGTCATTGGCGATAAAAATACTGGACTCGATCGCAATTCAGTAACACTAACTTCAGAGCAATATTATTATATATAACTTATACATATTTGCAATTTGGTTTTGCGATGTTTTGCAAATCTGAAATATTTACTTCCCAATTATAAATATCAGTTTCACTTCTCACAAAAAATCTTCACTTTGCTCAGACAACTTCCCTCTTCTATACCTAAATCAAAACAATAGCTATACGTTCAAATACATCGTAAAGATGGAACGACCGACATGTGGGGGGATATCTTATCATACAGGGTTGGGTGGGATCTACCTACTGATGGTCTACGCCCCTGGGCAATGATATCATTGACCCTTAGTCAGGGGGGGGGGGGGCGGTCTTGGAAGCTGTCGTGGAAAAAATATACCGGCCAAATGCGGACACGCACACAGAAGGTCGCGACCCACATTTCAAGCCAAAAATCACGTTTTTTTTTCAATCACACCTTTATTTTTTTTATCATCTGTTGGCTTTACTATATAATATATAGTAAAGCCTGTTATCTATATAATATATAGTTGGCTTTACTATATAATATATAGTAAAGCCAGTAAAGTACATATTATGAAAATGTCAACTATCTACCGGTTCATGAGATACAGCCCACTGACTGATACACGGACGGACGGGTAGCCGAGGTTTAGTAATAGGGTCCAGTTGGCCTTGACACCCTTAGAAAGGACTTAGACTATACGTTGTCACCATACATTAAATTTATTTTCATTTATTCAGAAATCTGAAACCATCTGATTGTTATAGCTTTCTGTTAGAGCTTGTCTATATCAATCTGTGGTATAAAAATAAACGTAGAAAATGCCTTATTTCACGAATTACTTACTAGAATTAAATAAACAAGTTTTTGTGATTTCGATGCAGAAATAGCATAGAAAACATAATTGAAAATGCCTTATTTCAAGAATACCTTACTAGAATTAAATAAACAAGTTTTTGTGATTTCGAGGCAGAAATAGAATAGAACACATAATAGAAAATGCCTTATTTCAAGAATAGCTTACTAGAATAAAACTTCCCAAGTTTTTGTGATTCCGAGGCAGAAATACGAATAGAACAATCGCAATAGAAAATTCCTTATTTCAAGAATACCTTACTAGTATTAAAAAACAAAGTTTTTGGGATTCCGAGGCAGAAATACGAATAGAGCAATCGTAATACGAAATGCCTTATTTCAAGAATACCTTACTAGAATAAAAAGTCCAAGTTTTTGTGATTCCGAGGCAGAAATACGAATAGAGCAATCGTAATACAAAATGCCTTATTTCAAGAATACCTTACTAGAATAAAAAGTCCAAGTTTTTGTGATTCCGAGGCAGAAATACGAATAGAACAATCGTAGTTAGGTAAGAAGATTGTATTTATTTGATTGTTATCGCGGAGTGGTCATGAGCAAGATATAATGCGTCGAACTAAGTATGAACTGGCTGTATATAAAACCTTATTGACATATTATGCCCAAAACGTAGCAAAGCAGCTTCTTGGTTTGGATCGCTACAGAAGTAGGTTGCAGGTTATCGATTTTGATTAAACATTTCTACCTCTGTTTTAAAATGTATAGGTTATATATATTGTAACCGTTGCTTATTCTATCTTACTTGTACCACTCCGAGATTGTAGGTTATAAAGTGAAGTTGCGAGTAACACACGTTTTAAGTAATTAAAATATTTTATTGTAAATAAAGAGCTCGGTACAAAGCGAGTGTATCATTAAACCGACCCTTAGAAGTAACTAATATTAATCAGGTTTAAATCTAATCTTCGTAGCTCTCGAGGCTGAGAGTAATGACGTCACTGACGAGGCAGTCGGCCGGCTGAAACAATGAAATAAATAAATATTACAGGACATTAATTTTTACACAGAGCCATCTAGCCCCAAACTAAGCATAGCTTGTAATATGGGAACTAGATTACGGATAGAATACTTAAATACTTTTTTTTTATAAATACATACTTATCATACCAATACAAACACCCAAACACAGAACAAATATCTATATTCATCACATAAATGTTTGTCCTGTGTGGGAATCGAACCCACAACCTACAGTGCAGTAGGCAGATTTAACTGAGCTATGAGGTTTGTTAAAAGTTTTATTATTTTCAAAAATGATTTGGAAAAATATTGATTTTTAATAGTCATAGTTTCAGTGCAAAAACATTACTATTTAAGATGTTTGTACCTATAAAGTGTTTAAAATAACTATCAAAAAAAAAACGTAATGAAAAAAAATACCGAAATCGGACAAGGGGCTATTTCTTTTTGAATGGAAAGGTACGCGGTATAGGACTCTTTAGACAGCATAAGGTCTGCTAAGGCCCCGAATATCGCCGATTTTCGCTCCATACATATATACATACAAACGTATTGGTTCATTTCGAAATCCGCCCGAACGTCCGATTCAAAAGAAAAAGATGCAATTAAAATCAGTTAGAGATAGTCTGTGGAGCGAAAATCACGTGTCTGAGAACGGGACGGTCTGAAGGCTCATAGTTATTTCCCTCCAACTTAACCCATGACGAAGAAGCTTCTCCAGAGAATGGGTGCTATATCTTTCAAAATACATAATATGTTTAGTAGTTCCCATTTGTTTAGTGCAAATTACTATCAATGCGATTTTCAGTTAGCATGGTAATCAAAATATCGGCAGCGTTCGATAGAGTTAAAGTAATTTCAGTAGAATCAATAAATGCTTGAAAATTATCTTTTAGAAGGCTCCCAAACAACAGTAGTCACGGACAACTAAGAAGGCCCAGTAGTACCACTGGGGAAAACTCTTTTTTTTAAATTAGTATATAGATAGTCAACCGTTTGAGCACCAGCTGACTTGAAAAACAAGTAAATATGTAACCTATTAGAGCACGCTTCTCTAATAAGAAACTATTCACGCTGGACAAGATTATACTCGTGCGGAAAAACAGACGAAGGAAAGGAGTCTCATTCCTTACCAGTATTAAAGATTAAAGTAGAGGCGAAACTATGAGTTCGGCACAATAGAACTATCAGGGGCTTTACCAAAACGTCTTAAAGCGTTCTCGTTTTGATATTACATTACTTTTATCTCGTTTTTTTCTCCACTGGATAGAGTGACAAAAGTAATATCAAAACAAAAATGCTCTAAGAGGTCTTGGTATCCCCCCTGTTCGGTACTTGTCCCCTTTCTGCTTTTGCCTACTATGATAAATATAAATATTACAGGACATTCATTTCACACAGCGCCATCTAGCCCCAAACTAAGCATATCTTGTAATATGGGAACAAGATTATATCATATATCTATATCAGGAGGTAATTAATTGTACATAGCTAACTTTATGCATCGTCCTTGCTTATATGTTTTTACTAATCTTGTTCTAGGAATATCTAGCTTTTCTTTATTTCGTGTGTTGTAATTAATTATGAATTCGCATTCGGGAGATCGTTTTTACACTCGTGGACTTCTGAAAGAGAACTCATAATGAACAGCAATATTACCGTCATTATTTTAGCTTTTTTAAAATAAGCCCTAACAGAGGTTCATCTGTTTAGACCATATATAATTCTAACTGACCTTTTTTGACCAATGAGAACCTTTTCTATATCGGTAGCATTTTCCCAAACTGTTATGGCATAGCTAATGATGGAGTGACAGTATGCATAGTACACAGATATAAGGGTTTTTCTACCAACTATAGGTTTTAATTTAAACAATGCGTAGTTAGTACTGCCTAACCTTTTACATATACAATACAACACCCAAACACAGCAAACTATATTCATCACACAAATGTTTGTCCTGGGTGGGAATCGAACCCACAACCTACGCAGAAGGCAGAGTTACTACCAACTGAGCTATGAGGCTTGTTAAACTTGTGCCAACCTTCTCGATTCTGCATCAATCTAACCCAATGATCTGCACTGCCTTCACTAGGCCACCTGAGCTATGAGGCTTGTTTGAAGATGAAGCATTACCTCTGAACAAATGCCGACGAGCGCGTCCGCACACCCGTAGAACTCCTCCTTGAGCGAGATGACGATGGTCTGCAGCGAGCCTTTCTTGGAGCGGATGTAGGAGGCCACCTTGCCGATGTTGGTGTTGTCCAGGGCGGCGTCGATCTCGTCCAGTAAGAAGAACGGCGCGGGCTGGTAGCTGCCAACATGCACGTCGGTTGCTCGTTATCTAAGCGAGTCTAGTGTAGCTATTTTCGCAAGCGTCCGATAGAGATTCCGAGAACGCTATCCTGAACTGCGATATCGAAATATTTTGACATTGTAATTCGATGCTTCCCACGGAAGATTTTCAGAAACGGTGCGTTGAAATCTATCGGATTCTATGTCGGATCCGACAAAAAGTGACGTTTCCGATCCGAAACTTGTCGACGGTTCGACTTCGATAAATTTTAAACGCCATTCTCAAACCATTTATTACAGGACATTAATTTTACACAGCGCCATTTAGCCCCAAACTAAGCATAGCTTGTAATATGGGAACTAGATTACGGATAGAATACTTAAATACTTTTTGTAAATACATACGTACTATATGATACAACACCCAAACACAGAACAAACATCTATATTCATCACACAAATGTTTGCTCTGGGTGGGAATCGAACCCACAGCCTACAGCGCAGAAGGCAGAGTTACTACCAACTGAGCTATGAGGCTTGTTTTATGTTTTATGAAGATCTTCTGTGGAAGTCTCGAATACTAATGCTAACTAACTACAACATTGTAGATTTTGGAGGTTACGTTTCCGGAATCACTATAGGAAGTTTCGATCCGATAAGGATTTCCGAATGTTTGAGAAAATACAGATCTTAGAAAATTTTCAGGCAAAAGCGCGCACGAAATTGCTTCTACCTCAGGATTTGGATTGTAATAAACTAATCATTTCGACCCTCCGTTCGGCATCACAACCAGCACACGAGGAGAAAGGCAACAACTTATTAGCCTATTTTAATTATGCAGAGAGCTATCTTGAATTAGCCGCCTCCATCCGATAGTACCTATGTATATATTTTTTTCTATTTTTATCTTACGATCAGTCCTTCTGACTATAAGATTTTATGTCTATCAGTCGTATAACGTTACCTATGTATGGCGAAGAGAAGCGCGAGCGCCGCCACAGTTTTTTCTCCTCCAGAAAGGTTGGACATCGGCTGGAACCGCTTCCCGGGCGCCACGCAGTTGTAGTTGATGCCGTCCAGGTAGGGCTCCTCCGGGTTCTCCGGGCCGAGGAACGCTTGGGCCGACTGGTTCATCGCTAGGGCCTGTACAATTATTTTTTATAGATAGTAAAGTGTTTGGCCGCAAAATACAAGTAAAGAGCGAGCTTGTCTAAAAGGATCCTATTCACTCTGCACAAGATTATACTCGTGCGGAAACTATGAGTTCGGTACAATGGAATCACCTATTTAGTACTTGTCCCCTTTCTGCTTTTGCCTACTAAGTGTGAGGCACATTACCATTATTTACTTCCGATAATGCGTAATTAATGATTAATGATGATAAATGCATAGCTAGATGGCGCTGTGTAAAATTGATGTCCTGTAATATTTATTTATTATTATTATAATATAAGCTTAGGTCTATCCAACAAACCAACTGAAATTATATTTAAATCAGCAAATAATTACAATCACGGTACAACTTTTTTTTATTGGTCTGATACCCGTAGACGAGCCACTAGACCACAGGAGGCCATTCCTGAATAAGCTAGAAATATTCCGAAATCTTTGGAGGTCTTTGCCCTGCAAGTGGGACACTCCAGGCTAGTAAATAAAAATATTATAATAATGATAACAATTGTGTGCAATATTTAGAGGAATCTATGCAGTATTGATTGTAATCATTGATCTAGTCTATTCTGTGATGAGATTCTTGTGCTAAGTAAAACGTGCTATGTTTCATACATTATAATCTATTTATTTATTTGTTTTCTAGGAAAACCAACAGCACATACAACATAAATGAAACACATAAATAACAACATTAGGCCAATAAGAGGTTTTCACGTATAAGAAGCAATATAAATAACATGAAAAAGTGTGAACAAATCAGTATACCTACAATGAAAGAATAGTAGATACTTAATATTTCAAGAATAATAAAAAACGAAGAATACATATAAGCGATCATCATGTGCCACCAAAGAGACTAAGTACCGTAAGTAATCCTTGTATGAAATAGCTTACTTTGTAAATAGCATCGATTTCGTTTGCGACGTGCTCGAAACAGTCGATGAACTTGTCGTGCCGTTCCTTTTTCACCTGCAATAGACAAAACCATTACAATGTTGCATCACACTTGAAATGATACTTACCGTGTGAGATAATCCAGTCTTATTTATTGTTTTTTTTTGGTGATACCCAAGCATTTGAGCTCACTTGAAAAAGAAGTTTGGGTTTCAATTAAAATGCCTGCATTTCTGATTGAAACCGATTGAAACCCAAATCAAACAGAGTTAGGTAATAGGCCTGCTGAAGATGTTTTTTTTTATAAAATATGTTTATATTCATATGTACAAAGGAATCAGTCAGATTACCTAAGGACCGTTACAAACGGCCTATAGGTAACTCAACTGTTCCAGACCAGTACCAGACGGAAGCGTGCCCAAGACACTGGCTGCATTGCCATTGTATGTTTAATCCACGATATGTTTGGCACAATGGAACATATACAAGGCGCTGGTTGTATCTTGACTGGAAGCGCACTGCACCTCTGGAACTGGAATCCTCAACGCTCTGAGGAACTGGCTATCCACAGAACAAACCTCAATATTCATCATACAAATACATCCAGACCAACCACACTATTATAAATTCGTCTATCGGTCTCTGTATTTACTTCTTTCTAACGGCTAAACGAATTTTGATATAATTGGCAAGGAGATTGATTGAATTCTGGGCCTTTAAACGCCGGAACAGAACAATTTGTTAGCTATCATTGTTGTATAAAAATAATGTTACCTTTTCGAAGGAGAGTTTGGCTTTGTGAGCGCGTTTCCTCGCGACGACGAACGCCTCGTTAGTAGCGTTTACCTTCTCTCGCACTTCATTGAGTTTCTGCATCGCCTGTAAACATTACGTAGTGTTGTGACAGCACTGCATCATACAACTGAATACACTTTTGCTGGTATTTTTTCAGCTTGACAACACTATTTTTGTTAAAAGCTTGCCAAGTGCGAGTCAGACTCGCACATCGAGGGTGTGTTCCTGATTTCTCTATTTTTTTTTATTGTACGACGGGGAAGCGCTAGGCCTTCATCTCACCTGGTAACTAGTTGAGATAAGGCCGAAGGTGGAGGCGCACTTCACCCGGAAACCTCAAAGCCTGAGGAACTGGCTATCTTACCTCTGAATGCCGGAACACAACAATTTTAGAATTGTTATTATGGCGACAGAATTAGGTAAGATGGTGGTAGCTAGCCAGGCATACTTAAACAAAGTCCTACCACCAACCAAAATCTCTATTCTCATCTCAGGCAAGAAATTAGGTTTTTTTTTCTAGGGCCTTGGATCCTTTTTGACTCACGCTTGGCCAAAAATATTTCATGTTAATCTTATTTTATATGGGCTATGTGCGGTGCTATAGTTTTACTAAAAAGCCGTACGGTGGATCTGCCGGGCCCTGGTGCCAGACAACCCACGCCAAAAGCTTCTTCCGTGGCTTTTCGATAACAGCTTCCAGTGGCAGTACCCACTAGACCACGAAAACTGTTTATTATAAGTGATAAAATTTATTTATTCATAGAAAGGTGCAGTATTCTATAGTGAAATCGTAAGGAAGTTCTTGTCCCCTACACTAGGACTAAAGCCTATATTGTAGGGTCACACTGACTGCCATAGGTTCTACATTATTAGTTTTATTATGTACCTATATAAACTAGTAATAGTGACAGAGTTGTAAACTAGGTATTTCTGTTCCTCATACTAAGACAAAAAGCCTGTATTATGAGGTCACAGATATGTTTGTTGCTCTTGCTTCTATTACCTATATCTGATGATCTAAATTTATATATATTTCTTTAAAATACTGTACATTATGATAAGCGTCTACTGTAGTACACTCACCCTCATGTTAGGAGCCTGTATCTTGTCAACTGTGTTCTGCAGCGAGTTGATGGCTTTCTGCAGTTTATCCCCTTTCCGTTTGATCTCATCAGACTCGTCCAGGTCTTTCAGATTCTCGGAGAGTGAGCTGTAGTCTACGCGAATTCTAAGCAACCAAAGCATAAGACAGTATAAGAATGAAGTCATAGCCAAGTGAAGTATTTTGACCCTCCGAGTTAAGTTGGTAAACCGACACTGTATGTATGTATGTGGCAATGTTTGTGACGGCATAACTCTCGAACGCATTATCCGATTTTAGGGAAATTTAAACTGTAAAGAAGTATAATACTCCGAGCTCTGCGCTGCAAGTCAAGTCAAGTTTGCAGCGCAGAGCTTTAAGCGACAACACGTCCACAGAGGGCTAGTCAGTTAGCAGCAAGACTATATTTTCTGAGGATGCCTCGTGTAGAAGCGAAACACGTGTCGATTTGCTTTTTCAGAGTTTTTTTTTTTTTTCTGTTTTCAGATTTTATTTTGAAAAATGGATCTCTGCAAAATAACGCCTGAATCAATTAGCTAGCTTACACATTACAAAATTGGTCACTAAGCAAGCGCTTAAGCTTACTTGTACTAGTGTTGATCAAGTCTACCTCACTGTTTTCAAATAATAAAGAATTAAACGAGCAAGAAGCTCTGTAAACAAATGCATTCTGTCTATAAGTGGTCCTAACTATCGGAACGTAAAGGGTTTTCGGTTTCCTCAGTGCAACCATGCATGCGCGCAGTCCTATTTTATCAAGAAGTTCCGGGCAAACAACAGTACCATCTCATATGTTTTAAGTAAGTCAAATCAGCCATTTCTCTGCGTTTGTGACGGGGAAGAAAGTGAAATTTGCGGCATCTAGTCTCATAGTCAGGTAAATTAATACGTGCTACAGGTAACGTAGAAACCTCTTTTGGATGGACTCAATTAACGTAGAATACACATCGTACCGTGGATTCCACACCTGGGAGGCGTATTCGAGTCGGCTACGTACGTACGCAACGTAGAATACACATCGTACCGTGGATTCCACACCTGGGAGGCGTATTCGAGTCGGCTACGTACGTACGCAACGTAGAATAAACATCGTACCGTGGATTCCACACCTGGGAGGCGTATTCGAGTCGGCTACGTACGTACGCAACGTAGAATACACATCGTACCGTGGATTCCACACCTGGGAGGCGTATTCGAGTCGGCTACGTACGTACGCACAATAAAGTAATTTAAAAGTTTTGATACTTGTAAATTCCGATGACATTCTAAAAATAAAACCAAGCGAACGAGATGCTTTCTTAACTATAATATCTATGTGTTGATCAAATAACAACTTACTGTCAAAGGTTATACCCTTCTTTAATAGAATCAACTCTTGTTAATGAGATATTGTGACATTTGTAGTCCAATAATATTTTAGTGGGTTTACGTGTATGTGTACTCACGAAGCATTGAGAGACATTTAGGTCTAATTTGTTTACAGTGCAATCATTTTGGAATCTAATTAAATCGTCTTGTAAGAAGTGGGCATCATTAATATCCTTGATGTTTCGAAGTATTTTCATATCGTCGGCATATAAAAGTATTTTGTAATTTAAAAAGCAGGAAGCGAGATCGTTTACAAAAAATGTGAAAAATAGGGGTTCTAATATGCACCCTTGGGGTACCCCAGAAGGGATGTCCATAGATATAGAAGAGTAGCCCCCTAAAACTACTGTTTGACAGCGGTTTCGGACGTAAGATGAGAACCATCTGAACAGATTACCTAATACCTATTCTTTGAAGTTTTGCTAACAGTATCATATGATCAATTCGATCAAAGCACTTTGAATGATCTGTGTATATAATGTCGATTTGTGGGGGTTCAGACATATGTCTGGAAAGCCACTCGGTACAAAGCAGAAGATCTGAAGTAGTTGATCTACCACACAAGAATCCATGCTGATCGAGCGAAATACATTGCTTGAGTGCAGAATATAGTTGTGAATAGACATTTTTTTCTAGAACCTTCGCAAACAAACATAGCTTCGATATAGGCCCATAATTTTCTACCCGATTTTTTTAGGGCCCTTTTTATATTCATAAAAAGGGCCCTAAAAAAATCGGGTAAAACCGGTCGGTGAAAAATCGGTGAAAAACCGCCTTCATCACACCTATTCAGGTGTGATGAAGGCGGTTTTTCACATGCTTGGGTGCCTTACGTAAGAGAGCAACGGTATAGCAGAGAGAGAGAGAGAGGAACAACTAAACTCTTTGCTCAGTTCACAGTTTGCGGTTTGGCACAACCCAAATCGTTTGTTACTTTCTATGTGAGAAATAATTACCGTGGCTATATACCTAACGCAAACCAGACAGCACGAGATTCGGGTTCAGTTCGGGGCCGAACTACTTAATTACTAATACCTATTTTTAATTTGAAATGAGTAAGCTCATGACCTACGTTGTCCGGTGTAGACCTGAACCGCCTCTGTGGTCTAGTGGTTCAACCCACCGATTTCAGATCCAGAGGTCCCGGGTTAAATCCCCATGGGAAGTACAATATATTGTGCTTGGTTTGGTTGGTGGTAGGACTTTTTTTAAGTACGCCTGCGGAGCGAGTACGGTTCTTACCGATCGCATAATTTGACATTTAGAATCGCTTAAATTCGATAAAAATTTTATAACCAATTTTATCGACTAGTAGCAAGTACTTGCTCCGCTGGTTAGCTACCACCATCTTAACCAAGTCTATCGACATAACATCAATTTGAAATTGTCGTATTCCGGCAGATTAGTTTTCTTATTATTATTATATCTTATTCTTATTATTATTGCTCTTTTTTTACAATTGTAATTTTTTATATTAACTGTTTTTAATTAATTTGATGAATCTTTTACACTTGGACATTGCATTGTTACTTACTGTTACCTATTTAGTATTTGAATTTGTTGGTACCTACTCATTGTTATTTTTAAGAATAATTAATTTATTCGGACACACTATATATTGCTTGTCAATCAAATAAATGAAATGAAATGAATGAAAGCCTGAATGAATGAGCTAAGCCTGGAGAATGGTTACCTGGACTCCCTTCGATACTGCTGCGTGGTAGAAAGCGAGGACGGATCCGACTCCGTTTCGTGTGTGTCGTCCAGACTGCCCTCCAGCAGAGGGATCACGATATCGTCGATCTAAACACACACAAACATCAAATCAAATATTCCACAGCGCCATCTAGTCCTAAACTAAAGCAAAATGTAACATGGGAACTAGAAGTCAGTATTCGATTACGATACAGCGAGTTAACATCAAGTGGTATTTGAGTGCGATAACAGTGTTTAGTGATTCGGTAGTGTAACTAAGTAGTGTTGTACTGTGTTTGAGAGTAATTAGTTTTGTGCTGAATAAACATGTCTTATTTTGAGCAATAACCGGTTGCTTTTAATTCTTACGAACCCCAACTCGTAACACTATTTACTTTTTCATATTTTAATTTTATTTTATTTTTTGTACGACGGGGACGCGCTTGGCCTTCATCGTCCAGCATTTTTGGGAATGATGATAATATGGCACAAAATATTGAAAGATTTATTGCTAGAAAATTGTTATTTAATGTAGGGAAATTTGTATCATATTTTTTTTTTATAATATTTCTCTTACCTTTTACTGAATTCATGCTAAACTATGACAAATTGACTAATTTACTATGTAAATATGTATATGCAAATATGACTCACGTAATTATTTTAGTTTCCTAATAATAATAATGATAATTATTATTAGGACACAACAAGCCTCATAGCTCAGTTGGTAATAACTCTGCCTTCTGCGCTGTAGGCTGTGGGTTCGATTCCCACCCAGGACAAACATTTGTGTGATGAATATAGATGTTTGTTCTGTGTTTGGGTGTTGTATGTAGTAAGTATGTTTTTAAAAAAAAGTATTTAAGTATTCTATCCGTAATCTAGTTCCCATATTACAAGCTATGCTTAGTTTGGGGCTAGATGGCGCTGTGTAAAAATGTATGTCCCATAATATTTATTTATTATGACCCCTCTTTTAAAAATGTTGCAATGCCCTAATAGGGTTCATGTACAGTGCTCAATAATAGTATGATTAAGATCTTAATGTGGCAATAAATGAATTGAGAGTCTCACCTTGCATTGTCTGAGTATGTTGTGTCTATCGCTCCGCTTGCTCTCGATCTTAGACTCGAGACTGGACATCTGCTTCTGAACGGACTGGATGTCTTTTTGCACCGCGCTCAGCTCCTTGCGGGCCTGGTTATATAAATCAATCATTACTATATTTCTTCGTGACCAGCGATTTAAATAAACTCATTTTGTTTATTTCAAACATTGGTATCTTGGTAAGGTTAAGGTTGAATAAAATAAGAAATATAGTAATGAGTGTATAAGGGGAAGTTTGAAAATGGCGCCAGTTGTAGAAACACTAGGCGTTCTAGGTTAGCATGGTATGGTATATAAAAACTCCTTACTACATTTCTTCGTGACTAGCGATTTAAATAAATGTAATTCTTTATTCCAGACATTGGTGGCTTGGTAAGGTTAAGGTTTGATAAGATAAGAAATGAGTATATAAGGGGAAGTTCGAGAATGGCGCCAGTTGTAGAAACACCAGGAGTTCTAGGTTAGCATGGTATGGTATATAAATAACTCATTACTACATTTCTTCGTGACTAGCGATTTAAATAAATGTAATTCTTTATTCCAGGCATTGGTGTCTTGGTAAGGTTAAGGTTTAATAAGATAAGAAATGAGTATATAAGGGGAAGTTTGAGAGTGGCGCCAGTTGTAGAAACACGAGGAGTTCTAGGTTAGCATGGTATGTTATATAAATAACTCATTACTACATTTCTTCGTGACTAGCGATTTAAATAAATGCAATTCTTTATTCCAGGCATTGGTGGTTTGGTAAGGTTAAGGTTTGATTAAATAAGAAATGAGTATATAAGAGGAAGTTTGAAAGTGGCGCCAGTTGTAGGTTAGCATGGTATGGGCATCTTCAAGATACAATTGTTTTTTTTATAAGAATACAATATTATTTCATAAAGGTCTATATAAGTTTCTAGTCTATCACTCTAAGTTTGTTAATGTACTCAGCCTGTATGCAGGCGGGCAAATTAAAAATACAATAATTTATTGATTAATAATATGTTATTATTATTCAAATATTCATCTAGGCTATAAAACATTTACACATCCACCAATTGTGTGTCAAAATCCATAGAGCAAAGGGGTTGATAAATTAAGTTGAGTCGTTTTTGTCTGGTTATAACGTCACTTCGTTTTTTAAGATAGTATGAGTGAGCTGTAATAAGAAAGGATGATAGCCATTCGACTCACAGTTTTTTTTTATTGTACTACGGGGATATGCTTGACCTTCATCTCACCTGAGAACCCGGAATCCTCAACAAACTGAGGCACTGGCTATCTTACCTCTAAATGAATTAGGTAAGATTGTGGTAGACAGCCTAGCTAGGATGACATAAACCAAACACAATATTTTACTCCCCTGTGGATCGAACCCTGGACCTCTGGTTCTGACACCACTAGACCACGGAGCCTGTTAAAGGATGATCGCCATTCGACAAAAATGGTAGCAGAGGAAGGCCGAGGTACGGTACCTTGTTGACGTCATCGTCCGCGTGGTCGAGCCTCGCCTTGGCGGCGGCTCGCTCCGCTTTAAGCGCGTCGGCCCGCTTCAGCTCCGCGTCGATGTCGGCTCGCTGCCTCGCCTCAGCCTGTCGTCCCTTCTCCAGCTCGTCTTCCGCGTCTTGCACTTGCCTCTCCCAGCGGGTTACGTTCTCTGACAATTACAACATCGATTACAAGCTTTTTCTTGGCCTCCATCTCACCTGGTAACAAGTTGAGATAAGGCCGAAGGTGGGGGCGCACTTCACCCGGAATCCTCAATAAACTGAGTAACTGATGCCGGAACACAATTATTTTTAAGAATGTTTATTATGGCGACAGATTATTTATTTATTTATTATTATTTAGGTAAGAGGGTGGCAGCTAGCCAGGCGGACTTAAACAAAATCCTACCACCAACCAAACCGAGCACAATATTACTCCCCCTGGGAATCGAACCCGGGGCCTCTGGATCTGAAATCGGTGGGTGAAAAATATAACTATCCTTTATCTGTGTAGCGATTCATAAACACACTGAAAGTTTTCGGATCGGAAACATCACTTTTGTCTGATTCGACATAGAATCCGATAGATTTCAACGCCATTCTCAAACCATTTCTGAAAATCTTCTGTGGAAGTTACTAAATATTTATATTTATTAATACATTATATAAGAATATTTATGTAAAAAAATGGTATTTCGGAATAGCGTTCACGGAATCTCCAATGGAAATATTAGGTCCTTACATATGAAATTGGCGTTTTGTATGGGAGGAACATAAAGGCAATTTTTTCATATTAAAATATATTTTATTAATCAAAGTATGTACCATTGCTATCTATACACTTTTGCCATCTTATAGGTAGTTCATTGATCCCTTTACTAAAAAAACCATTCGGACGGGAATCAATGAAATCTTTGAAAGCGGTTTGGACTGCCTCATCGGAATTGATTTTTTTTCCTTGCAAGAAGTTATCCACATTTCGAAAAAAATGGTAATCTGTTGGAGCAAGGTCCGGAGAGTACGGTGGATGTCTTAGACATTCCAATTGAAGCTCCTCTAATTTGGTAGTCGTCTGTTGGGCCGTGTGTGGTCTAGCGTTGTCTTGAAGCAGCAGTGGCGTAGAGCGATTGAAAAGTCTCGGTTGTTTAACAGCGAGCTTTTCCATCATGGTTTGCAGTTGCTGACAATAGACATCAGCCGTAATCGTCTGACCAGATTTAAGAAAGCTATAGTGTACGACACCGGCACTAGTCCACCAAACGCTTACAAGTAACTTTTTTTGAGTCAATTTTCGCTTGGGGCAAGATTTTGCTGGTTCACCAGGGTTCAGCCATTGCGATGAGCGTTTACGATTATCGTACAGGATCCACTTTTCATCACATGTAATGATCCGATTTAAAATTCCTTCATTATTGTGCCGGTTGAGTAATGTAACGCAGCAGTCGACGCGCGTTTGTCGGTTTGCTTCACTCAATTCATGAGGTACCCACCTTTCAAGCTTTTTCACCTTCCCAATTTGCTTCAAGTGGATTAAAACGGTTTTGTCACTAACACCGCAGCCTGCAGCTAACTGTGATGTGGTTTGCGATGGATCTGCTTCCACAATAGCCTTCAATTCATCATTATCGACCTTGGTCTCCGGCCGTCCACGGGGCTTGTTCTGCAGGTCGAAATTTCCAGAACGAAAGCGTTGAAACCAAAAACGCACCGTGTTTTCTTTTGCGACACCACCACCATACACATCATTAATCCTTCGAGCCGTTTCTGCAGCACTGGTGCCACGGTGGAACTCGTACTCGTAAATAATGCGATATTTTAAGTTTTCCATTTTGTGAAATGAGTGACGCAGAAAAAAAAAGCAAAAGAGAAAAAAACAAATGAATTACGGTTTTCGAAACACAAATGCATGAGTAAATTGCTGTTTAAATTTGAATTTGGAATTCCTAACCAAAGAGGAGATATTTAAGATCAAAGTGGCCAGTACGACAAAACGCCAATTTCATATGTAAGGACCTAATATATCCTGGGTGGGAATCGAACCGACCACCTACAGCGCAGAAGTCAGAGCTACTACCAACTGAGCTGTGAGTCTTAAAAACTCCGCTCGTAGCCGCACCACGTCGGCAGAGGGCTCGTCAGTTTATCAGCCGGACTATATTTCCTGAGGATGCCTCGCGTACATCGAAAGATGTTTAGATTTATTTTTTTTCAAACGAATGTAGAGAATTTTTTACTAAACATCTTTCTGTTATCAGATTATTTATTTTGAACAATGGATTTCCACAAAATAGTGCCTGAATCCATTAGTCTTGTCAATATGATGTTTTGATAGTATGAATGTATATAATGTAAATAAGTGTCACCAACAACTCAAAGTCCTCAAGTCAAGTCAAGTCAAATATTTTTATTCATTAAGATTTTTAGGATCATTTTGAAACGTCAAATCTACCGCCTGTTCGGAATCGCGACCAGCACACAAGAGGAAGGCAAGAACCTCGGGCTGATAAATTTTTTGATGATCCATTTAACATTTAGGTACAGTGTTTATAATAATTTAATAAAATTACAAGTGTTACCTATATCATAAAACTAAAAACTTAATATTATCTTAAAACATTGATTATTACATAACTATCTAATGGGCAGTTTCTTAATATTGAGAAATCACCATTTAACTGTCAACTGGTAAAGCAACATCGGGCCACGCGCTCTTATCGTCGATATAGTTACTTATTTTGTAGTAGGCTCTTTTAATTAAATTATTCTTTATATACAATTTGAATTTACGAGCAGAGAGTTTGGTGGCGCTTTGAGGAAGCTTATTAAAGAATCGTACACAGTTTCCTAAGAATGAATTATTTACTTTTCCTAAGCGATACCTAGGTATGTCAAGTTTATTTTTATTTCTAGTATTAACACTGTGTACATCACTTCTTTTACCAAACTTCCTGCTCCGGTATTTTAAGGAGCTGGGCTGGCAGGGTTAGTTGAAACCATGAGGCACAATACACCCCACAGCGGGACGTCATTGCAGGCCTTGGTCACCCCCCCCTCGGAATAAGAATAAGTATGAATGTAGCACTCACTTTGCGTGTCCCGCGAGCGTTCGAACTCGAGGTTGGAGGAGATGCGGTCGATCTGCGCCTCGAACTCCATGCGTTTCTTGGCGCGCTCTTGCTGGACGCGCAGTTCGCGCTCTTCGTATTGACTGGAACGTTCACATCCTTTATTCCCATTTCGTAGTCAGGTTTGGAAGCTAGTTACGAAATGGGAAATGTGCTTTCCCATTTCGAAATCAGTTACGAAATGGGAACGGCTTTGCCACTTCGAAGCCAGTTGCGAAATGGGAACGGCTTTGTCATTTCGAAGCCAGTTACGAAATGGGAACGGCTTTGCCATTTTGAAGAAAGTTACGAAATGGGAACGGCTTTGCCACTTCGAAGAAAGTTACGAGATGGGAACGGCTTACCCAGCTAGTAGCCGGATTTGGTAGCTAGCTAGGAAATGGGGTGAGGAACATTATGCATCAAATCGGGCGTCAAGCGGTTTCGATGTGTGCGTGGGCTCTTTGCTGGTAGTGTGCTGGCTTAGATACCTAAATTCGAGCGCGTCAAAAAAGTAATTCCGTCCTTAATGCACCCAGAAACACCATGCTTTATTCACTTTGCTTGCATACAAAATACATTTTGGAGCTAAACAAAACCTTTTTAATGGCCGTCTATTTAATTAGCTGGGCGTTTATATGACAGCCATTTCATAATTAAAAAAAAATAAATATATCTTACTTCCACTGTTTCCAGCCAAAACTACTAAACGGATTGAGCTGAAACTTTGACCGTTATTGTTTCACAGCTTTGTGGTTAAGTGGGTGTGTGCCTTCCGTTCAGGAGGTCGTGGGTTCTAATCTGGTTGAACACCAATGGAGTTTTCAGTTACGCAGAAGCTTTATGAGCACATGCCAATAATCTTCATAGCATGTGTAGTATTCCGCTAAGCGGCTGACAACCTGTCACATATTGAAAGCAATCTACTTGCAAACCCTGGCCATATTTCAATTCATTTTTGGACGTATCTCTGACTAACCCAATGTGTTGCTAAAACAATCTACACTCTGAATTGTGTCAGAGTAGTCAGAGGTGAATCCTAAAAGGAAGGAAAAGTCGTGAGCATATTTTTATTATCGTTCTGGATTAGTAATAGCCCCGTGACATTAGTGTCCTCATCCCTCCTTATCCATATCCTTATATATCCTCATCCTCATATCCTTACATTTTAGTACTTTAGTACACCGCTTTGTCTGCTCTAAGCTATCCTTTCGACCCAAAGGATGCCTGGAAGAGATCGCTTTTAGCGATAAGGCCGCCCACTGTACCTAGTTTAAGTGTTTTTCTTGCTTGTTTGTTTATTTTTGTTTTTTGGTGTACAATAAAGAGTTTATCTATCAATCTATATCCTCATCCCCATATCTTATCCACTTCATAACAAGCATCATAGCTCAGTTGGTAGTAACTCTGCCTTCTGCGCTGTAGGTTGTGGGTTCGATTCCCACGCAGGACAAACATTTGTGTGATGAATATAGATGTTTGGTCAGTGCTTGGGAGTTTTACTGTATAATAAGTATGTACTTACAAAAAAAAGTATTAAGTATCCGTAATCTAGTTCCCATATTACAAGCTATGCTTAATTTGGGGCTAGATGGCGTTGTGTGAAATTAATGTCCTGTAATATTTATTTTTTTATTTGTATGGGATTACAAGAAGATGATTAGGAATAACGTAAAGGCTACTTAATAACAAAATCGGGTCTTCATCGCGTACCTTTTCACATTTCCGACAGTTTCGACCGTGTTAAAACGGTCGAAAGAAGACCCGTTATTGTTATTAATTATGTATAATAATCGCGATAACATAAAAGACGTAATAAATATTACAGTATATTAATTTATACACAGCGCCATCTAGCCCCAAACAAACTAAGCATAGCTTGTAATATGGGAACTAGATTACGGATAGAATAAATAGATAGGTACTTTATTTATTTTAATACACCACCGAAACACAGAACAAACATCTATATTCATCACACAAATGTTTGTCCTAAGTGGGAATCGAACCCACAACCTACAGCGCAGAAGGCAGAGTTACTACCGACTGAGCTATGAGGCTTGTTATGAAGTGGATAAGATATGGGGATGAGGATATAGATTGATAGATAAACTCTTTATTGTACACCAAAAAACAAAAATAAACAAACAAGCAAGAAAAACACTTAATCTAGGTACAGTGGGCGGCCTTATCGCTAAAAGCGATCTCTTCCAGGCATCCTTTGGGTCGAAAGGATACCTACCGTCTGAGCTATGAGGCATGTAATATGTAAAGGCTACTTTTACAGACAGAAGGGGGGGGGGCAATCGCAAGAAGCAAGAAGCTAGTGAGATGTTACCGTATGTTAGCGACGCCGATGTCGGTACAGAACCCTCTAAACACCACATCCTCCACATTGTTCATGTTCTCCTTCACCTCCTGGATGCGTTGGTCGCGAGCGCTGATCGTGTGCTCAATCTCCTCCACTTGAGGCTGCAACACATACATACTTGACACGTTTTCTTCCTGGGTATCCGCTTGATTTCATCTCAATTTTACCGCCTCTGTGGTCTAGTGGTCCAACCCACCGATATCAGATCTAGAGGTCGCCAAAGGTCGCGGGTTCGATCCCCAGGAGGAGTACGATATTGTGCTTGGTTTGGTTGATGGACTTTGTTTAAGTCCGCCCGGCTAATACCACCATTCTACCTAATTCTGTATCACTATAATAACAATTCTCAAAAAATTGGTGTGTTCCGGCATTTAGAGGTGAGATAGCCAGTTCCTGGGTTTGTTGAGGATTCCAGGTGAAGTGCGCTTCCACCTTCGGCCTTATCTTGTAAACAGGTGAGATGGAGGCCAAGCGCTTCCCCGTCGCAGAATAAAAATAAAAAAACTTTTCTTCCTGGGTATCCGCTTGACTTCTCAACTGGTATATGATAAGGCCGAAGTTGTAAGCGCACTTCACCCGGAATCCTCAACAAACTGAGGAACTGGCTATCATACCTCTACATGCCGGAACACAATCAATAGAATGGTAGGCCAGGCGGACTTGAAACAAGTGCTCGGTACACTTACTTGTACCTACCTCGATCGAATGTGGAACCTTTGGATCTAATACCAATTATAATATTTGGATCTGATCTAATATTCGGAACCACTAGACCTAAAGGCGGTCCACTGAAGGTCATCCTTGCAACCAAAGCTTACACTTTGAATCTTCTGAACGAATGAATTGAGGTCAATCCCTATTCTATCCACGAGCAAAGCATTTGTTTTTTATCGTCTACCAATCACTAGGTTAAACGAACGGCACATTATATGTGACCGAAGTCACGACTAATTACTGTAGGTCTTTCTCAATAGTCGCTATTATAATTTTCCGGGTACCACGCGACAAAGACAAAACATTTTACTCACAATTTGACTAAATTATAAAATAGATCAAAAATTGGCAGCGGTGGGATTCGAACCCACGCCTCCGAAGAGACTGGTGCCTTAAACCAGCGCCTTAGACCGCTCGGCCACGCTACCCGTGGCGAACATCCCGAAATAAACAATACGTTTCTGAAAGATTACCGCCACAGAGTACATAATAGTAGAAGCTAGATATAGAGCATGAATGTTACTGATAATGTGTGTGGGTCGTCTAGTAATCGCTAATTTCTTGAGACATTTATTTTATAATAAATATTATATAATAAATATTAGTTTACTTATTTGAATTTGACAGATTTACGTCTGATACGCTTATACCTATTTTGGTGTAAATAACATAATAAACCTTGGTCTAAGTTCTTGTGTTTATTGTAACACACATTTTGAAGTACCTATACAAAATCAAATTCAAAATGAAATATCGTGTTAATGTTAGTATCACTATGCAGATTAGCCAAGTGGGTTTTCACCCGCCTTCCATTCCGGAGGTTTTCAAATCAGGACGTGTTTTTTTTATTGACACGCGCAATTTGCTCCAATACAAAGCTAAATATTTACATACATTTTTTTTTTAAAAAGGAAAATTTATAAAAAAAAAATGATAACTAGAACAACGATACATCGTGAGGAACCCGGACCAACCCTCCTGGCAAGTGTCACTGGCTATCATTCCTAAAAATAAAAAGAAGAAGAAGGGGGACTTTTCCTGAAGGGCAAAAGTCGTGATTATTTCTTATTTACATCTAGATATACTTACGCCAAACATTTCTATCTTCCGCTCCAGTTCTGACAATTCCGCATCAAAAGCTTTGATTTGTTTTAGCTGGAACATAAAAAAAACACTAATTGATACGTACATAACATACATACTTTTATTTTATTCTTCATTCAATAAAAAGTACAATTAAACTAACTATGTACAAAGGAATCAGTCGGATTACCTAAGGACCGTTACAAACGGCCTATAGGTTACTCAACTGTTCCAGACCAGTACCAGACGGAAGCGTATACTTTTATTGGTATTTTAACCACAAATACGATACAAATTTATAAATTAGTATAGTTATTAAAAATTGTACCCCATATGTATTGCGTCTAGTTTAGAAGATAAGCTATCAAACAATCATTCCTCGCTGCGCTCTGTCCATCATTAACTATCACAAGTATCATTAATTGCACACAGCGCCATCTAGTCCCACCTAAGCAAAGCTTGTAATATGGGAACAAGATTACGGATAGAATACATAGATGGGTACTTTTTTGTAAATACATACGTACTATATGGTACAACACCCAAACACAGAACAAACACCTATATTCATCACACAAATGTTTGTCCTGGGTGGGAATCGAACCCACAACCTGCAGCGCAGAAGGCAGAGTTACTACCAACTGAGCTATGAGGCTCGTTAAATAAATACACAATGTTTTTACAATTTATTTTTACTTGTATATGGTAAGCTCTTGATCTCAAAACTTCACAGGAAAGGATGAGGTTTTCCTTCCCCGAGCACAAACGGAACATAGCGTTGCTGACGGGGAAGCGCTTGGCCTTCATCTCACCTGGTTACAAGTTGAGATAAGGCCGAAGGTGGAGGCGCACTTCACCCGGAATCCTCAACTAACTGAGGAACTGACTATCTTACCTCTAAATGCCGGAACACAACAATTTTTATTATTGTTATGGCGACAGAATTAGGTAAGAAGGACTTAAATACAGTCCTACCAACCAAACCATGCACAATAGTGAACTCCCCATGGGGATCGAACCCGGGATCTCTGGATCTGAAATCGGTGGGATGAACCACTAGACCACAGAGACGGTTAAGGCTCTGTCATTAGACGTTTCCTCTTTTTCCAATGGAAAATTATAGTACTTCTGAACAAGTCACGAGTCTATATTTTATATGTGTATTACTTCAGGTACCTATCTACATTAAAGGTAAGCTGAAAACATAATAGCTGAAAAATTTCTCGATAAAATATTTATTGAAAATGGTACGTTTCAAAATTTACAAGAGAAATATTGTGATACCTACAATGAATATTGACTTACGATTTATTTTAAATGATAGGTGTAGATCTACATCGAAAGTAAGCTAGTTTTTTGATACCAATTCAAATTTAATTTGAATCATGAATTATTTGAAAAACTACAGGAGCACCGCGCGCCCGCCTTTCAATCAGTAGCTCTGTGACCACTGTCTACGTCGGACTCAGAATAAATATTAGGACGTATTTAAATAAAGTTATTTGTTCTGTGCCAGTAAGGTACCATCATATGGTCACATTACCTTCCTACATACCAGCAACGCGAACTCAGAATAAGAATTATCAAAAGGTTTTATTTACGATACGCATGCGCCACCTACAGCTTGCCGTTGTCAACTCTCATAATCGTTTCTGCCGCGATTTTAGCTGCGTAGCGCGCCTCAAGTCTCGCGGGCTACAGATGCAGTATAGTCTGTGAGTGTTATTACCGTGGTGTCCCGGTCTGTGATCGCGTACTTGAGTCTGGACTCGAGGCCTCTGATCTGCGAGTCGACGGTCGTCAGCTCCGATTCCTTGCGGGACTTCTTCATAGACTCGCGGAGCTCTTCTGTTAGTTTCTCCTGGAAAAATAAAAACAAGTTTATTTAATATTTTGTGGTCGCGATTTCGAACAGATTTTATTATTTTATTTTATTTGTATGGAAAACAAACAGCTTAAATATAAATCAAATAGTTTAATCAAAATAGTTACATTTATGTTAAACAGTTTTCGCCTATGGGTTTACAGTTGTCGTTAAGATAGGATTTCATTATGAACTCATAGGTACATTTTCCTGAATATATTTATAACTATTACTAGTTCTAATTCTGGTTCACAGTGTCGCGCATCCTAACCAAAAAACGAACAGATAAGTAACAAGTATTTTATGTACGCAACATAAAATAATTAAATATTAAAAAATAAAATTTAATTTTAATAAAATTTTACTAAAATAAAATTATATTAATATATTTCGGTTTAAAGACATTTATTATCATAAAGACACAGTGACTTACATGAGAACAGTTACTTAAGTGATAAAATGCTGAAGTGATACCAAGTTTGTTGATCGCTCGATTTAAATGTATACATTATAAAGTCAAGAGTAGGTAGGTATGGGTACTTGCTTACGCATTGTCCAATACACAGGTATTAGGTACTTACTAAATATTTGGTTATTTTCTGCTACAAATTTAGCTAGTTCTTTTTTAAATGCGAAAAATGAGCTAACATAAAATCTAAAATAACAAAAATTATGATACCATTACTGGAAAAAAAATATGGGATTACGGAATAGATGTTATGCGACTACCGGACAGATATTGTGGGAGTATCAAACAGATATTAAATCAAGAATGCTTTATGGGACAATATTGTTTTGCTATTGTCTCTTTTTTTACACTGGACAGATAGTGACAAAAGTAAAGTAATGTTAAAACAAGAATCTGGAAGTTTTACCATTTCTATTTCCAATGGCGCCCTTTTAGCGTAGTGTGCATTGTACGTATACACTGTGCTACCAAATACTGTATTTCGATGTAATTTCTGTGTATTATGAAGTGCTTATTTATAAGAGTAACAAGAATATTATATTTGGCACAGAAATATAGTTACATACATATTATACTTATTTATGATATAGATATTATTTATTTTATAATACATAGATGCCGTTTATTTGTGTTGGGCCTACACTAAGATCGGAGTCTTGAGCTGTAGGTCCGCCTTTCCGTCGTGTCTCGGAGTTTCTAGTGGTGAGTAGTACATTTTTTATTTATTATTTACAATTTCTTTTATTATAATTTTTTTTTTAGAAACAATTTCTATGCGTATAAATTAAATTAAAAATTTAATTAAAATTAGAATTAGAATATAATATAAGTGCATGCAAGAGTTAGTAGTGTAGTGTTGTTTGTTGAGTGTAAGTGAAATGTGTGTGTGCAGTGGAGGGGTTTTGCTAAGGTGTTTGTTTGTCCCCCGATGACACCAGTCTCTTAAGAGTCTGGGCAACAGGAGACACCAGAAACAATTTTTATGCGTATAATAAAAAATAAATTACAAATTTAATTAAAATTAGGATTTGAATATAATATAAGTGCATGCAAGAGTGAGTAGTGTAGTGTTTTGGTGTTGAGTGTGAGTGAAATGTGTGTGTGCAGTTTTTGCAGAGGGATTTTGCTGAGGTGTTTGTTTGTTGTTAGTTTGTCCCCCGATGACACCAGTCTCTTAAGAGTCTGGGCAACAGCAGACACCAATCTACAATGTATGTTTTGGGATTTGTGTAGCAATGTGTGTGCTATGGTCTGTTATGTATTCCTGTACTAGTAAAAGATATAAAAAGTATGTGACAAATTACCTTCTTAGATTTAAGCTGAGACAGATGCTTCTCGTCCCACCGCTTGGCCTTCCTGGCGAGATCGAGCGACCCGCCCGAGATGATACCCGACTTCTGGTAGAACGTGCCGTCCAGAGCCAGCGCCTGGACACAGACATTATTACCACCAACCACCTCTTTAGCCATAAAATCCTCTCCATCCAAAGGTAGTCTGCGCTTAGACCGTCCATTGTATATACATTTTTTAGTCGGAACCCTACCACCTACCACCATCTTACTTAATTCTATCGCCATAATAACAATACTTGAAAAAATGTTGTGTTCCGGCATTCAGAGGTATGACAGCCAGATCCTCAGCTTGTTGAGGATTCCGGGTGAAGTGCGACCTTCGACCTTATCTCAACTTCGTACAAAAAAAAAAAAAACAAACAAACAACAGATGTGTGAGGATTACTCACATCGTATCTCGCATTCTTGTTCCTGTCAAGATCGTAGGCGACCCTTGACGCGTCCTCCGGGGTCTCGCAGACCAGCGCGTTGTTGGTGACGAACAGAACCGCTCGGTGGATGGCGGCGGGCTCGAACCGCAACACGTCGAATAGCAGCTTCACGTTCTTGGGCTCCCTGATGTCGCGGAGACGCTCGCGCAGAGGCTTCGCTTGGATGTAGTCCAGGGGGAGGAATGTCTCCGGTTCGAGCATACGCTCTTTTAACACCTGGTAAAATATAATAAACAGTGTAAATGTGTATAGTAACAAGCCTCATACCTCAGTTGGTAGTAACTCTGCCTTCTGCGATGTAGGCTGTGGGTTCGATTCCCACCCAGGACAAACATTTCTGTGATGAATGTAGATGTTTGTTTCGTGTTTGGGTATTGTATCATATAGTATGTATGTGTTTACAAACAGTATTTAAGTATTATATCCGTAATCTTAGTTCCCATATTACAAGCTATGCTTAGTTTGGGGCTAGATGGCGCTGTGTAAAATTGATGTCCTGTAATATTTGAGCTATGAGGCTTGTTTTGAAAATAAATAATAGAGTTTTAAGTCACACGGACAACATTGAATATCAGATATAATTAAGTAAAGTAAGTGTGAATCAGAATATTGTGTTACCTGAATACACCTTCGCGCAGTTTTCTCAGTGTCGACGACGATCGCCTCCATGTACTTGCCAAGCACCTTGGTGATGGCCACGTTGTACCGCTTGTGCGTCGGCTGGCACATGTTGATCATACGGTCGTACTGGAAATTATACCACATCACACATCACGTTACAAACTAAAAATAAATAAAAAATAAATAAATAAAATAAACATTTATTGCTCAAAATACTTGCATTAAAATTCATAGTATAACCTATTCTTATTCTGCGGTATAACTAAAACTAAAAATAGATATATAAAAATGGATATAATATATATATACTAAATCACATGATCACATGGGTCGTGTCACAGATAAGGTCCACACCGACCATAGGTTGAGTCTGCAACCTATGTATAACCGCAGTACGTATTTTTATATTGACAACAAAGACAGGAAACAGGCATACAAACCACCTGATGGTAAAGTCAAAGTCAAAGATTTTTGTTTGTACTCATTAAGATTTTTGGGATATTTTTGAAACGTCAAATCTACCGCCTGTTCGGAATCGCGACCAGTACACAAGGAGAAAGGCTAGTACATTTGTTGATGATCCATTCAATCCATTTACTTTTGGTTAGCGGTTACCGCAGTCTATAGACGCTTGTAACAAAAAAATAAGGCATCACTCGCGCGTTGCCCTTATAGAAATTTGTTTTTTTTTTTTTTATAGAGCTTTTCAACATACCTTGGTACTCACAACTCCGGGAATGTCCCGTTTGAAGCTCTCAACGATCTCCTGTTTCTTTTTCCTGCGCGCCTCTTCGTGTTTGTCTACTCTCGCGTCCCCGAGCTGTGACGCCACGTCCTCTAGTTGGGACTGTAGCTCTGCGATACAACCGCGGCACGTAAAACTACATACAGCAATACTTACAACTCCGGGAATGTCCCGTTTGAAGCTCTCAACGATCTCCTGTTTCTTTTTCCTGCGCGCCTCTTCGTGTTTGTCTACTCTCGCGTCCCCGAGCTGAGGCCACGTCTTCTAGTTGCGACTGTAGCTCTGCGATACAATCGCGGCACGTAAAACTACATACAGCAATACTTACAACTCCGGGAATGTCCCGTTTGAAGCTCTCAACGATCTCCTGTTTCTTTTTCCTGCGCGCCTCTTCGTGTTTGTCTACTCTCGCGTCCCCGAGCTGTGACGCCACGTCCTCTAGTTGGGACTGTAGCTCGGCGGCGCGACCGCGGCACTCGCCTACATCCGCCTGAACGAACAAACCATTATTTTTGTTTAACAATCATAGGATTCATGAAAAAGCCAATCAATATACATACCTACTCATGTTAAATGCATCTCTTGCCTTTAGCAAAGCCTTACTGCATAGATCACATCCACAAAGAACATTACCTACGCGGCAAAGCATTGCGCCTGTCAATTTAAGGCAAAAAGGTGTTATGCCCGTAATTTCACCGGCAACATAGCAATGCTGTTTAGCGGCCAAAATAGGTATGGGGGTAGTACTTCCCCTGACGAGCCTTATCGAGCTTTATCAAAAACAAATCTCATTAAAATTTACACTCACCGTCTCAGAAAAAATGTTTTTTAAACATTATTAGCTTACCTATTTTTTTGTACGTTGGTGTCGATGGGCGCTCCTTTCAAGTTACCCTAGTCTAGGAATCAGTTGTTACAGTTGATCAAGTATCGTTACGTATACCTTTAGCATGTTATAGAAATAATTTCTACACATCATACTGCTAATTGGTCTCAATATTTTTTCAATATTCCTACCCTCGCGTTCAAAGTTACCTGTAACTCAGCGCGCAGCCGTCTCTGCTCCTCGAGTGCCTGCTCCGAGCTTTTGATGTGTTCATTCAACTTGTCAACTCGCTTCATAGCCTCATTTCTCTCGTGGCCCTGGTAATGTCAATACATTGAGTAGGAATCAGAACAGAAAAAAAAAACACGGTTTGTTAATTAGACTCTTCGTCGAATTATTACAGTTGGAAATTTGTTAAATCGCTAGAAATCAAATTACTTTAATGCTCAAATCTTAAATTAGGATTTCGATGTAATAGTGATTGATTTCCCTGAAGCTATCTGTTGGGCGCTTTTGCGTTACTGAATTTGTGGATTCTGACATATAGACCTATAGGGGTCGCCACAGGTATAACTGAATACATGTGATCTGCAATAATATTATTCTATACTACTTCATAATTTTCAGAATGAAGCCATTTTTTTGTATATAAACATGATAGATATACAATTGAATACAAAAATAATAGCATAACTGCCAGGTGTAAATACAAAACCATTTTTAATGTTAATAAAGTTAATGCAGATGACTGTACATTTGAATGTGTCTGTTATGATAACTAGCCTCACAGCTCAGTTGGTTACTCTGCCTTCTGCGCTGTACGTTGTGGGTTTGATTCCTAGCCAGGAAAAAACATTTAAGTGATGAATATTGATGTTGGTTCTGTGTTTAGGTGTTGTATTACATGATGAGTATGTATATACAAAAAAAAGTACCTATCTAAATATTATATTCGTCATTTAGTTCCCATATTACATGCTTAGTTTGGGAATAGATGGCGCTGTGTGGAATTAATGTCCTGTCAGTGGTGCGATTATTACCTTCTGCCTGTGTTTGTTGTCGTACTCCCCCTTCCTTCGTAGCTCATTGTCCAAACGATCCTGATCTGCCTTCTGCTCGCGGTTGACCGAGTCCAACTCCTGGAGGTAGCGCGCGGCTTGACGCGACGCTTCCATCTTTAGCTCCTCGTACTCATGGATCTGACGAAGCAAACTTATGTTATAAGATTTTTTTTTTTACTACGGGGAAGCGCTTGGACTTCATCTCATGGTTACAAGATGAGATAAGGCCGAAGGTGGAGGCCCACTTCACCCGGAATCATCAACAAACTGAGGAACTGGCTATCATACTAAATGCCGGAACACAACAATTTTAGAATTGTTGTTATGGCGAGAGAATTAGGTAAGATGGTGGTAGCTAGCCAGGCGGACTTACACAAAATCCTACCACCAAACAAACCAAGCACGATATATTGTACTTCCCATGGGGATCGAGCCCGGGACCTCTGGATCTGAAATCGGTGGCTGGAACCGCTAGACCACAGAGGCGGTTAAAGATGAGTTGGATGGATGTTGTAAAAGCCGATTAAGGGACCTACCAGCCAGACGGGCAACAGCTTCCTGTGTCGTATCTACACCTTTACTGCGATCACCAATACGCCTGCTACAATTGTGATTTGTGATAATTGTATAACTGTGATTATGGCATAAACACTCCAGCAGGCTTACCCTCGAACCCAATAACAATTCCAATTCAACATCAACGCGATCCAATACTCTAACAATATTGACTAATTGCCTCTTGAAAAACCATTTGATAGCATTGGATTGAAATCGGAATTGCGCTAATATTGGATTATGATCGTGTTCATACACTTCAAAATTTGGACTTTTTATCAATACACAAATAGTTTCAAACATCAATCTAAAAATATTTTCAAACAAAACCAACATAAAAATCGTTGTTTTGACAAAATTTTATTATTTATGGCGGCATATATGCTCACCATTGGACAATCCAATTCCAATCGCTATTAGTTCGTTCAATATCCACATAATATGATGTCAATTTGGCGCTAGGTTCGTATTCAAGAGTAAGAAGTTACACAAATTCAATACCGATTCAATACCGATCGATCGGAATCGTGCTCAAGGGTAAGCCAGCAGCTCTGGAGGAGGTTATTTTCAATGTATACCTAAAACTCCTAACGCTTAGCAAACGCTACCAGTTTAAGGGGGTCGATTATAAGAACGAGTATTATACATATGCATGATAGCTTTCCAACAAATCCACCTTGTGGAGACTTATAGCTTCATTATTTATAGACAAGACGCGAAGAATACCAAATTCAACCATATCCAATTTTATCAAAGTTCAAGCAAGTGGAAAAACTTGGAATGCCTATTATAAAATTCAGGAATATCTGACAAGACGGATTGTAAATTGAATTGACTGGTGGCGGTAATGATAAGTAGCATTTTTATTTTTATTTAAACATTCTGATATTTATGTATGCAATTAGTATTGCAAGTACCTACCTACTTAATTGATTATTATGGTCGGTTCTAGATTCATTAATTAATATTTGTATGCCTGGTTAAAGGCGGAACATGGCCGAGCAAACTAGAAAAATATAAGAACTTTCTGTACTACCTGTGTTTCGGACAAAGACAGTAGGCATTTGTATTTTTTTATATTATAAATATTTAAATACCTGCGTAAAATAAAACGAAATAACGTTACATTTAAACGCAGTCAATTTTCTATTTTATTGTCTGACGGGGAGGTTTTCATTTCGCTTATGAGCAACTGAATAAGAACCTAGCTAGAACCTAAACATCGAAGCTCCTAAAGCAAAGGCCAAGACTTCATAATCGAAATCGGCTAAGTATCCCTTATTATTATTAGGAACCTAGGCCTAAGGTTGTTTTACTAACTTATTTTTTTTATATTTAAGCAATTTAAAAAAAAGTCAGCTTGCCTAAATTCTTAAACATTTTTCATGAAGGGTAATTGTGTTTTTTTTTATACGATGGGTCGGCTCTTGACCACGAAACTTACACAGGTAAGAATGAGATCTACGATGGAGCGAGCCTACCCAGAAAGTGCCTATTAACTCTCTTGAAGACTTAGGGTCGTAGCACAGCGGAAAAACAGACGCTGGGAGCTTATTCCAAGCGGTGTCTTATGTAAAACTGAATCGACCTGAGCCTCCTCCAAATGCACGTCGGGCCGGCGCGCGCTCGACCGGTTGGTCTGTTCCCAGGTCGCCTTCTCCTCCTCCACCTGCCTCAGCTCGCCCTCCAACTTCTGTATGTCCGCCTGGTGAGCCTCGTTTGCCTTCTGCGCCTGCTCCAGCGTCTTGATGGCGCCTTCGAGCTTCTTCTGCATATGGGACACGCGCTCCTTGGCCTTTATGAAGGTGGGCCGCTTTTTTGTGATCTCGGCTTCCTGTAAGTTATAAATTCAGTGCTAGCTTTTGTAGGCGCTCTTGTCGCAATAGACCTTTTTCTATTGTGACGAGGAAGCGCTTGGCCTTCATCTCACCTGGTAACAAGTTGAGATAAGGCCGTAGGTGGAGGCGCACAACAATCTGAGGAACTGGCTATCTTACCTCTGAATGCCGGAACACAACAATTTTAGAATTGTTATTATGGTGACAGAATTAGGTAAGAGGGTGGTAGCTAGCCAGGCGGACTTGAACAAAACCCTACCACCAACCAAACCAGGCACAATATATTGTACTCCACATGGGGATCGAACCCGGGACCTCTGATTTGATCTAACCACAGAGGCGGTTATAATTTATAACAATAACGTAATTATTGTGATGACTGATGGCTTTCGTTAAATATGAGAATAGGTAGTTCGGGTGCTACGGAGACAAGTGATATTTATATGTTAAATATGACCGCAGAATGGCGCAGTCCGCAGACATACACAACTATCGACACGTAGAAACTTTAATATCCTCCCTATAATCTTTTTTTTATTGCATGTATATCAATATATTTAACGAGTAATAAGAGTTTGAACCGCCTCTGGGGTCTTGTGGTTCAACCCACCTATTTCAGATCTAGAGGTCCCGGGATCGATCCCCAGGGGAGCAATATTGTGCCTGGTTTGGTTGGTGGTAGGGTTTTGTTCAAGTCCGCCTGGCTAGCTACCACCCTCTTACCTAATTCTGTCACCATAATAACAATTCTAAAAAAAATGTTGTGTTCCGCCATTTAGAGGTAAGATAGCCAGTTCCTCAGTTGTTGAGGATTCCGGGTGAAGTGCGCCTCCACTTCCGGCCTTATCTCAACTTGTAACCGGGTCAAATGAAGACGAAGCTCCCCGTCGTACAATGAAAAAAAAACGAGCATGGTTTAGGCTTGTTGGTGAACGCGAAGCATCATCGATTTATGCAGGGAGGGATAGGAGGGAACGGTAGCCAGAAATATGACAAGCAGACCAGACTTATCAACATCTTCCTGCCCGTTATACCCCACACTAGAAGTTGGCACAATACGTCTTCTTCCTCCACTCTCCTCTATCGGACATCATCTCATCACTCACTCCTTTCATTCCCACATCATCCCTCACATAATGCTGATGCACTTACCACTTCGCGTATATCCTGTTCAATTTTGGCCAACTCCCTCTGAACGACTCCCGACTCTTTCTTCTTCTCTTTGAGCGCCTCCTCAGCCTTGGCTTTCTTCTTCTCGACCTTGGCGAGCTCGCTCTGTTTGTGTTGAAGATCTTCCTCGCAGGATTGTATGTCCCGCTCGTTGTGGTACAGGTGGAAGATCTGCAGTTCCACCTTTTGCTCTTGCTGTAAAATATATTAATATTGATTCTTATTTATAATGTTATAGTATAGTTTATTGTATGCAAATAAAATATAGTAGATATAAAGATAGGTAGTGAGTATTCATTCTAGGTAATTAGTTATGTTGCTTAGTTTTATTATTAATAGGTAGGTATGTTAGCACGCCAACCTCTGTTTTTCTTACAATCTTGGTTTGGTTGGCAGTTAGAAAATGCCATCGGAATTATGCCCACCCATTGTCCACTAGTTATTTTGTGCAATAAAGTGTTAAACCCTTGAAATGTTTATTTATTACATAAAACCATTAATGATATACATCATGATAATCGACAGTCCATTAGTGTCCACTGCTGGACAAAGACTCCTCCAAAACTGGAAGGCATTGCCATAATCATCACGCTTGGCAAGCGGATTGGTGACCACAGTAATGGTGTGGATAATGCACAGAAGGAAGCCACTGCCCTATTTGTGAGATCCCTTAGTCGGCTTTTACGACATCCATGGGCTAAGTTGGAGGGGTCGAAGCCTAGACCGCCACGACTTCTACGTGTTTTTACAATATACATGCGTATTATGCGTTTGTGTACGAATCATGAACTTCCCCTGACCGGCTGGACAGAGATAGAGAGACAAGAGTAACAAACGAAGATGTGTTGAATAGATAAAAGTACTTTCATTGCAATTGGTATACTAGTAGAGAAGAGATAAGAAGGTAGGACATCATGACAGCCTTATCAAAATCTATCAGACGCCTGAGACTTCATTCATGTTATTCCGTAGAAATTTCCCAAAATAATTTCTCATTCCACCCCAGTACCACGAAAGGAAGCTATTCTAAAAAAATATTGTATATACTTTAAAAAACTCTACTTCGATGAACATTCACAGATGACACTATTACATTACATTTATTTGTATTGCCTATACCCTTATATGATCTTCTATACTCTATCTATACTATAGAGGATCATGTAAGGAAATCAAGACTAGAAGAAACACATTTCTTGTTTGTATATACATTTTTTGCCTTGAAATGTGGGTCAGCAACGCACACCGGTGCGCGTCCGCACTTGACCTGTTTATTGTCTATACTAAACAATGAGCTATAATAAGGTACGATTAAAAAACTCAAAGAAAACCGACTTATATAATACAATACACCTTTTCGTTTAACTGACGTATTTTTTCCAATTATTTTGATTACAGATGGACGGACTGACAGACAGACGCGTGATCCTAGGGGTCCGTTTTTCCTTACTTTTGAGGTAATACACCCTAAATATACATAAATCGTTTAAAGTGTACCAATAATATTGGAAGACTTCCCTTTTTTTTCCTGACCGGATGACGATGGGAACATCTGTAGAGTATACCAAATCGAAAAAAAAAAAAAATCGGTCCAGGCGTTTTCATGTCATCAACATACATAAAAAAAAAAATCTAACGAGTTGAGAATCTCCTCCTATTTTTGAAGCCGATTTAAATAACAAGTCTTCTGGCACGCCATCCCCTCCCCAGTTGCATCACTGACCAGTTCCTCCTTCAGCCTGGTATACTTCTCAGCCTCCTCCTTTTCAAACTTGGCTTCCTTCCTTTCCGCTGCCACCCCCTTCTTCTTCTGGTACGAGAACTGAGCCTCCTCATCAGCGCGGTTCACCTCCGCGCGGCACGCTTCATACTGCTCTTTCAGCACTCCAGACCTTGGCACAGAACACATTAATGACTGGTTATAATTATTAGTCATTATTGTTAGAGTAGCTTTGTGAAAGAACTACCACCATACCTAATTCGACCGCCAAGCAACATTGCTGTTCCGGTTTTAAGGGGTTGCCGGTGGAATTACGGGCACGCGAGACTTAACACCATTATGCCTCAAGGCCTACGGGCGCAATGCAGAGCCGCGTAGGTCGTGTTATTTGTGGATGTCACCTACGCAGACTGTCTTGGGGCTACTTGCTTGTTTCGTCACCAAGTTGTATAAAAAAAAAGGTGTCAATTTATTCCAAATTATTCGACAGGAGATGAATCAGAATGAAAAATTCGACATTATGTGTTTCACCATTTTATTTATTGATGATAAAAAAATGCTAAGCGTTTGACCACCAGCTCCATGAAAAATAAGAAAAGATGTGGCCTATGATGGAGTATGCGTGTCTAAATGGAACCTATTCACTCTGGACTCTTGAAGATTGTACCAGTTGATTGACTGACACGTCGACAGGAAGCATCCTCAGGAAATAACTGCGACGAGCGCTAAGACCGACGTATTAATAGTTCTAGTCACTGATGTGCAGTTCCTCAACAGCGATGACATTATGTCTATTAACATTACGGGGCTACTTAAGCAGATACCTGCTTTGGGATATACCAGAATTATAACATAAACTGCTGTTGCTATAGTATTTTTTTTTAAATAAAGACAAAAAATGCCCAGGGAAATAAGAATGACCATTATTTCGTAGCGGGACACACGGAAGCCAGAATATGATGATTTTTTTTTTATTGTATGACGGGGGAGCGCTTGGCCTTCATCTCACCGCACTTCACACTAATGATGATATATTTTTAACTTTTTATGATTTATAAAAATGTTACCATTGCTATTGTTTAAGCAACGGCGCGAAAATCAAATAAAGACTGACGATTAGTCAGTTTAGCATTCGTCCAATGGACGAACCAATAGCGCATCGGAAAAGTCACTACTCACTTCATACCACTAAATAAGACACATATATCGTCTAATGCGCAGGGTTCTTCTTAAATACGATAGTTGAAGAAGGCACCAACTTTGTTTCGTTTATAAAAACTGGTTTTACACATGCATATATTAGATATACGTACGTGACTAATACCCGTGTTTAAAAATGTATAATACTTATTTACTTTTTTGTAATAACATACCTTTTTATTACCTGTTTATTACAAGTTCGTACAGTGCACACAATAAAAGATTATTGAAAGCGTTTAGTTCTTATACGTGGGATATCAACCAGTTGGGGATGATAATTGGCTACTTATCAACACCCAATACCCAAACTTAGACCAAGCATCTATATTGATCATACAAATGTTTGTCATGGGTGGGGAACAACCCACAACCTACAGGGCAGAAGGCAGAGCTACTACCAACTGAGCTGTAGGGCTTGTAGGATTGCTCTGAAACGTCTATTGTACCTGTTTGTAATCGCGACAAGCGCACATGGAGAATGGCAAGAACTTTGGGTTAGTTCATTATTGTGACCCATGGTTGAACACTCACCCACTGATCTCCTCAAAGAGAGCAGTCCTCTCCTTGGGATTCTTCATGGCAATGCTCTCCACGGCCCCTTGGAACACCAGGAAGTTCTTGGCTTTCACATTGATCCCCAACTTCTCCAGTTCAGAGAGGTAGCTGCTCACTGATACTGACTAAAAACAACAATATCTAAATATATGAATAATTACTTTAAAAATGCAAATGTAAGTTTGTTTGGATGGATGTTCGATAACTTAAAGATAATGTAAGAACAGCCAGCTTTAAAAGGAATGATATCCTTCGGTTTGGTCTCATTAACAGTATTTTGTCTGATCCTCTATCGCAGGAGGCGGAGATCTTATGTAAATTAGAAATTAATGGTTGAAGGTAATTTAAGATACTGTAGTTTTTTAGTCCCGCACAGTTTTTTCAGTTTCTTTTTATGATGTTTGTTAGCTTGAGTAATTAGATTTTATGAAACGATGTGGTCGCTAAGCGACAAAGTCCTTTTTCTTGAGAATAAAAAAAAAATGTAGATACTTACACAGGTGAGTTTTCTCAAGTGACGTCATTGGGCAATTTTTTTTTCGTTTCTCCAAAAAATTATTTTGTATTCAAGGCATTTTCATTTCATCATTGCACGAAAATATATTGCCAGTTCACCATTATTAGATTATTAGGTTGGACTACATTCTGCCTTCAACAAGAGTATTCTATTCCTACAGCCTTACTAGGTATGCTTCTTGGTGACCATCTACAGTTTTTATATATTTTATGATAGAACATATTTATCAGAAAAATCCTTAAAAGGGGAAAATTATCCTTTTATTTTCTTTAAATAAAAACTCACTTGTCCATCAATCTTGTGTTCAGATGACTGTCCATTTACACATCTCATAAACTGCTTCTCAGTCATATCTTCTAATACAAATGTAGCAGTTACTGATGCACTGAAAAATAAAGAAACCAAATTTCAGCCATTATGTTGATAGCTCAAAATTTACAAACTTAACAATAACATATTCTTAAAAATTAACATATTCAAGACATTATCTGCAGATAATCGGTGGATTATTATAATTGTAGCTGGATATTATATGTATTGTATACAAAATAATGTATATTTAATGAATATCATTCATATCAGTCAATACAACTATATTTTTGGGATTAACCATAGATAATACATTTCAATGGGGTCCATAGACTATATATAGACTGGCGAAGAGACTTAGTTCCGCAACTTATGTACTAAAAAAATATATATGTCTCCTCGCCAACTTTTCTACAGTCAGTTAAATACAATTGTGTTGCAAAGTGCAGCAAAAAGAGGGCTATACACACGGTTAACAAGATGGGTCCCAGAGATTTATTAAGAGATAAGATTAAGGAAATAAATATATTGATGATGCCCTGAAAATATATTTATGAAAATATTATATATGCATGTAAAAACATTACCTGGTTGGAAAAAGACTGTGATAATTATAATACTAGAAATAGGAATGAACTCCCTGTCACAGGCTCAATAAAGTTAATAAATTTCCAAGTGAGTGCTAAACTAGTAAAATAATATATTATTTAAAATATATTACCTAGAAGATAAGTAAAGCCTAGCATTAAAAATAATTTTCTCCAGTGAATATGTAATTAGTACTAGGTAATTTTAAGCTATTTGTAATGGATCATAAAAAAATAACTAGCCCGAGGTTCTTGCCTTTCTCCTCGTGTGCAGGTTGAGACTCTGAATAGGCGGTAGATTTGACGTTTCAAAGTTAACCTAAAAAATTTTTACTGAATAAATTATATGTGATTGAAAAAATAAATAGTTAGTTGTAATAATAATCTCTCAAAATAATAAATATAAACATTAGCAGCTGTAGATACTTTAAGTCTCAAAATCTTAATTTAATCTTAGATAACATATACAAGGTGAAACAGTATATGTGTACTAAGCAGTGGGGGGACTTTTCGGACCAGGAAAAGTATTTGTTGTGGTGGGGAGATAATAGTGAATTCCCATTTTCAGTTTCCCATACAAATCTTTTCATTTTCTCAATGACAATAAATAGTGACGACCCTATTCCTTTACCGCACTATGCATGTAGGTAGGTAGGTATCAGTTGGTGCAATTGTCTGTGTCAAAGATTATTAAGGACAGATGAACCAATTTTAGTGAGAACTTGGAGTCATCTTGTGAAAGAAGGTTATTAGATAGAACATACACATTGATAAATTACATAGGCACCTACAGTTACAAAAAGACGATGAATGCGATATTGGACGAACAAAAGTACATATTTATTTATTTTACGTTATAGGAACGATTATTTTGTATTTTAGCTAACAAATGTATAAAATTCTTATTGATTTGACAAATTAAACCTTCTAGTAATGGATTGTCTCATTAGCAGCCCAGGCTTTTCGACGATTTTCCTCTGTTAGTGAAAGCGCTTTTTGTTCTTTGTGATTGTGACCTTCTGCTATGTTGTCTCATCTGTCTAGAGCTGAGGTCATTGACGCGAGTTAAGACACAGCTGATTTTAGGGTAGTCTCAACTCAAAAAACCAGCTGTTGGTGTCAGAACTTTGATCTTGTTTTACCAAAAACTTTGAACCAAAATTCAAAAAGTCGTAAAACAAACGTTGTTCCACGAGTCGGGTCGGATAACCCAGTTTCGGCATAGTACACATATTCTGTTACAGGTTGTATATGTTGCAACATATAAAATAAAATGTTGGTTTCATTCAAAGCAAGTCAGTTTTTTTATTATGATAGACATTATGTTTGACCACAATTTTGCTTGATGGGAAGTGATGATGTGACCTATAATGTAGCACATCAGTCTAGAAGACACCTATTAATTTTCACCGTGAAGAGACTCAGGATTCACCAAAACACTTAAAATTAGATTAAGATCCTTACCAATAATTGGAACACTCAATCTATGATCAAAAAACGGGATAATATATTCTGCACTGATGTCGGGCACTGGGTTGTAGGAATGGTAGTGCTGTGTATCGGCTATTCCTCTATTGGAAGCTTTAAAACCGAAAGGCTGGCAACTATTTAATGGTGCTCAAGACTTGGCATCTTGGCTTTAGTAATAAAGTTCTCTCCAACAAGTCTTAATGATCTGCGTTCAACCTTATCTAGAGGGACGAGTACATGTGCACTAGCTGAGTCAGCTGGAAATGTATACAACAAAACAGCAATGAAGCAACTTACAATCTTGACACAGGTTTGTTGATAGAAGCGCCATGAATCAAGTCACTCAGACGTTTCACCCGAAGTAAGGATGTCTTCTCACCCATTACAAAGCTTACTGCATCCATAAAGTTTGATTTACCTGAGGAGAATTTTGCTAGTATAAATGTGTAGGTCTTTGACCTCTGACCAACTTTCAGATTATCTGATAATGGTATATTTTTGTGCACAATAGCAGCATAACCCTGAAATTAGAATCACATAGCATTTACCTGAACCGTTTGGTCCCACGACTGCGGTAAAGGACTTCAGAGGACCTATCCGGTGGTGCCCCCGGTAGGACTTGAAGTTTTCCATGTCAATAAATTTTAAAAATGCCGGCATTTTGGTTTTTGTTTATTCAGAAATAAAAAACAACGCGGTTGTCCACAAAAGAAATAAAACTCATTAATAGGAAATTAATTTAGCGCGAAACATCATAATCATAACAACTCAACACAACACCAACACCAACACACAAGTCACACCATACAACGCATGAACATAAACAAACCGGAGGAGTGGTGTGGTCACAGAACACTAATATCCTAGGGTGTAATGGTATGCTATGCAGCTATACACTCTTTGCCGCAGCAGCGTGGAAGAGTGCGTTCCGTTACTAGCCACTTTTGTCGTAGGTACCTACGGTTACAGCGCAGCACACTGACCGACGGAAACATCAGGCATAGTTACTAGACACGTAAATTTTGTAATAGATACATAATCATGAGAAATCATGTAAAAAAATAAATCTAAAATTAAAAATTATGTTTTTCATGATTTGTATTACGCGCTCTTTTCACTCACTTGTCTTGTCAGTGTCATCTCGCACCACGGGCGTTGTGGGCTCGTCGCAGTCGTCGTTGATGACGTCACAATGTTGTTTCTTTAGCTCGACCGCGGCGATCGCGGCTACAAACTAGAGATGACGAATATAACTATCAACCATAAATTTAACTAATATTTAAAATCAACCATTATATTCAATAATCAGAATTAAAGGCCGTTTGTAACGGTCCTTAGTATAATCTAACTGATTCCTTTGTACATAGTTAGTTTAATTGTACTTTTTATTGAATAAATGTATATGTTAACTGTTAATTGATAAAAAAATATATCGATATTTTGATTGGTTGAAAATATTAGTTAATATTATTTGTTGAGTCATTATCTCCAAACCATGCACTGGTCTTTATCTGAATAGAACGACAGTCATTGCTGATACGATACGTAAACGTAGGTACTAGGGATAGTTTAAGTAATTTTAGTTCTGGTGTCGTTTCATAATCATAGCTCAAACAAGTACCATGGCATGACATGGGCCACGCTTGGCTAGCGACATACGGTAATCGCAGTGGTGGTATATATAATAGGTGATATTCATGAGATCCACGCTCTAAGGTGATCAGAGGTGAATTCAAAAAGGGGAAAAAGTGAGTCTTCATTTGTATTTTACTTTATTTAGTACATTAGTAAACATATTGCTGCTTTACCAGATGCCTAACAAGAATAATGGGGGATTTGGCATTGCCACTTGGCAGGTGAGTTGTTGATCACAGTGTGGGTGTGAGGTAGGTAGGTAATAAGAGAGATGAAAGCTGCTGCCCATCTCCTGGTGAAATCCCTTGGTCGAATCGAATAACATCCAGGAGCGGTTAGCAGAGGAACCCATATTAACTGGAAACCTTTTTTTGACCAAAGCTTGCGTTAGAAATTAACGATGTCAGTGGTGTAAAATCAAACTACAAAGGTACGTCTTTCTGAAGGGCAAGCAGGATAGATCAAAGCTTAGTTCTCGGCGTTTTATTTTATGTGCAAGTGATACTGCACGCGTACAGCTATTTCCTAGGCCTTAGGTGCCCTAAAGTTATTTTGTGGGAATCTTATACATTTGATTCCTTGCATGTGAACGTGTAGGCCGCTGTCATTGCGCTTATACGTATTAATTAAAATAGAAGTCTATAAATTATCTGAAACCTGATATTCTGCCATCGTTTTAGGAAATTTGAAAAATCATCATCATCACTCAAAAAGTATTACTACAGAACATGGGCAAAGCGTAGCAAATGAGTAGGTAACTGTAGTGTTGGTATCTCTATGACAACCGTGGGAGGCAGATTTCTTTTTTATACTTTGCTCTTGACCTCTAGATTTGCATAGACAAGGATAAGGTCTACGATGGAGTGAACCTACCCAGATAACCTACCTACTTAAGTGTATGCTGCCACTTATCTCTCAACTCTCAAGTCTCAACGAGTGTGACTGGGGGATTTACGGGGGGGCATAACCACCACTACCTATTATTGGTATTATTATTCCGACCGATTTTGATTCTGTATTCAACGCTACCTAAGGGGCTTAATAGGTATTATATCAGGTATCCTCTTTGGGTAGGTATCCATAATCGCAATTAAATAAATAAATGTGAAAGTGGCTCCAAACGTACATAATGTACCTGAATGTAACTTTTGATTTTTTTCAAATTTCATGTCCGAAGTATGAGATGTTTTGATGATTTTGAAGCAAGTCTTGCATTTCACTTTGTCTAGCTTGATAAAATACTGACAAAGTTCACTTTTAGGCGGCATTTTTCAAATATATGGATCAAATATAGATATACATACTGTGCTGATAGAACGGGTACCTTTGGGGCTTTGGATTACACTTTCAACCGAAAAAAGGCGTTGCCATAACTATAACTATGAGCCGTAAAACCAAGTTATTAGGTAATTCCTATGATGTATTCGATACGATACCTGACAAAAAGTACTCATTGAGTAAAAGTTTCGAATACAAAGTATCGAGTACAAAAGTATCGGTATCGAAAGGAAAAGTACTCTTTTCGTGTCCCTAGTTGTCGTTCGTTCGTCGTTGTTTTCTGTTTTGTTTGTTTGTATATATTCTTCTCTGATGGCTACAGTTTGCCTAAATTTCGTGTATCCTAAAAAAATACATTGATTATGAACGGTGACCGAAGCCCTGGTAGTCCAATAGACGTCACCGATCCTGAAAACGCAGTACTAATGGATCCTATAGACCACGAGAGGAACAGATATCCTTTCTGTATTGTCTGGACCCCAATCCCAGTTCTAACGTATGTCCATTAAAACGACTACCTATCAATATAGCTCGAACATTTTCTTTCCTCTAGTGCAATTGGTAAATTGCAAAGTAACCGTAATGCCTACAAAAATATATTTTTCAGATGGATGTTCCCTTTTCTTGGTCATATGGGAATTTGCACATCGAATGGCGTAATAAGAGACTTTGCTGGGCCCTACTATGTATCAGAAGATCTTATGGCATTTGGCAATCCCACAAAGTATTGGCAGTTGTCTCCACATAAAGCCATGGATGGGCAACCAGGTTGGGATGCTGCAGTAGCCGAAGCCTCAGAGATTTATAAGAAAAGAATGGTAGGTATGTTTGTTATCCTTATTAGTCCCTCCCTCTTCCAAGTAAAGGCCTAATTCATAATCGTAATAATAAGGACTCAATACATTTCTTAAAATATATATTGTTATTTTTCAATGTACTTAAATAAATTAAAATTGTAGGACATTAATTTCACATCCAAGCTATGCTTAGTTTAGGGTTAGATATGGGCACAGATCAATACCTATGTATTCTAGACGTAGATTACAGATAGAATACTTTTTTTTAAAATACAATATGTATACAACTAGGGCATCGAGAACCGGCCATATTTTAAGAACCGGATATTTAGATTCCAGATTCAACACAGAACTGGGTACCCGGTTATTTCGGTTCTTTTGCAAATTTATTTGAATTTTGTAAGTATAGTCTTACATAATTCTACATTAGGATCAAAATTTGTGCGGGGAATTCACAGATAAGTATAATGTTTTATCTTTTAAATGATCAGTCTGGTAACAATCATTTTTTTATAATTAATAGTATTATTTCTACATATTTTTTATAAAACTATATGTAAATACAATAATTAGTACTTGAGTATGTAGACTAATAATGAAAATGTAAAGAAGGCCGCTCTCCCATATCCCGTCCGATTCAAATTTATTCTTGCCGGAAGGTATATCCCTATCCGATTATAGCATGCAAAATGTCATTTGTATTGGGCGTGCCATTTCGAATTGAATAAAAAACGTTTGTATGAGAGAGCGAAAATCAGTGTGCAAAGTAAAGGAAAACTAAAAAATCCCTCAATGCCTTTGTCGAAATCTTTTTTTTTTATTTACGATGGTTCGGCTCTTGACCACGAAACTTACACATGCAAGAATGAGATCTACGATGGAGCGAGCCTACCCAGAAAGTGCCTATTAACTCTCTTCTTGAAGACATTAGGGTCGTAACACAGCGGAAAAACAGACGCTGGGAGCTTATTCCAAGTTCTTGCAGTACTTCTTATGTGTGGGATATCAACCAGGTAACCTACCCTGAAAGACTTTGCGCACTATGCCTAACTACCCTTGAAGATAGACGCCTTCGTGAGGACCTCATTGAGACTTTCAAGATACTTTCCCATACCTATGAATAATTAACATCCATTCCATATATTCGCTGAAAGACCATAGATCTCAGAGAGAGAGAGGCTCATAGATCATCCTGTGGTCATAGCATAAGATAAAACTGTGAACCCTCAAAGGACAAGAATGCTGCATAGCTACTATTTCCTCTGCAATTGAGAATACGAGACTGGAACCGTCTACCTAATATTATTATATTCTGAAAATACATCTCACGAAAACTTCTGAAATACTTGTTGGTTAAATAGGTACTTGACCAACAAGTATTTCAGAGTTGCTGCTTAAACGGGCGCCGCTTATTGTATTATATATATATTTTTTTTCAGTGCAGTTGCCATTTTATTGCTGATTGCTGACACTCATCGTGTTCATTTCGATTAGTCTTTTCATTGCGTCACATTACTCACACGATATTCACAGATATTTATGAGAATCGATAGAACCGAAAACCCGGTTCTTAATATTTAGAGAACCGGTGCTTTTTGTAGCCCTCTAGTCTTTCGGTTCCAGGAAAAACCGGTTCTGATGCCCTACATACAACCTCCTGGCTCTAAAGGTTGTCTGAAAGAGCTTTTAGTAATATTTTGATTGATTTACTAATAACTAGTTCATAATTTATTTACTTTTGGTGCTCAGTAAAGAATAAGTACATATTGTACCTATTGTATTGTATGTATGTAAATGAACACTGTAAGTTACATTATGTTCATAATAATGTACATTGCAATTTTTTCTTCTGAGGGGTCATTAACAAGTATAGAATTAAAAATTTACATCATAAATTGATTAATAGCAACATAATGGTTGGCCACACAAGCATTCCCGGGATAACATCAACCGCTTCAATAAATAATGGTGGATGTCAGCAAAAACAGGTGGTAAGAATTGGGAGAAACCTTATTCCAGCAGTAAGAAACTGGTACTAGTCATAAATTTTAAAAGTGAATTATCAATATAATTTTTTCACCAATAAAATTTGATTAAATTTGTTGTTTTGCTCAAAAGTTAAATACCTACTTTAATTAGTTCTTGGGAGTATATTGTGGGTATATTTTTATAGCCATAACTTTAGGACTAGAGACAAATATTTTTAGTCTAGTCTAGACCATACCTATCATCTGTAATATTTGTAACTAGTTGTCTTAAACTAGAAGTGATAATTAAGAACCAAATATGTATTTCAGCACATAATATTCTATGATAACTGCCACTCTCATGTGGCTAAGGCATTGAATATCATGAACTATGGTGGCAGCAAAGACTGGAACATGGTGAAACTTGCCTTCTACATGATACCATTCTCAAAATATGTCAGGTACTTATCCTTTGAGGCGCTTATTCTAGAAATCTACTCAAGAAGAGCTCATTGCTTGAGCTGAGGCTTGGATCAATCAAAGCCATATAGATAAACTGAGAAGCATATATCATGCAAAAGTTAAAACTGTCAGGTCCTTGAGAGTATTTCTAGAATTTGGGCATTAATATTCATCCTACTATTTATACTACAGACTACAAATTTATTCAGTGATACTTTTCAAAATTAAATTGTTAGAAATATAAAATGTTTTGGTACCATAGGGTCAGAAATAAAGTATTTCTTCCCTGGACTAGGTAATGATTTTTGCTTGATTTACTTTTTATAGTAAAGTAGATTGCTATAAACCTAGATTATGCCTATCTAATTATACCAGCAAAGTTTATTTTTAATCAGGCATGTAATTTCCAAATGCACTACAAACTATGTTTGTGTGGTACTACTGGGCATTCTACTGGGAAAGTTCCGTAGGATTATGTATATGCTAAAGTGTTGTAGGCAATATTATTATATAATAATTAATAAACTCTAATAAAGTTATATTTATTTTCAGCTTTGGAGCATTCCTCAAGACCTGGTTACCGTTCTTCATCATAGTAGTATTTATATGCAGCCTAGCAGCTTTATTATAATTTTACTTAAAGATATCTTGTCTTGTTAATCTATGACTGAAGTGAGTAGTGCTGTGCTGTATGTTTTCTATTTGTCTATTTCTTAAGGTTTGTGAATGTAAATGGGTGATTCATCCAGTGTTAGATAATTCAATTTGATAAATTAGAAAAATCACCCTATGAAGTAATTTTTATTTCATAATAATTATTAAATGATTGTCACCCTATTTCATAATTCAGGGAATAAAATTAAAATATTTTTTTTCTTAATTGACAGCGTTTTGTGATATCTTGTTTTCACAAATTTTGTTTGGCTTTAGCTTAGATTTTGGTTTAAATACTTTTTCTGCAGTGTCCATAGTTTATGCGGTACAGGTGGGCCCTCAATCCTCTATGTGAGGACTGAGGGCCCAACTATACTGTCTATAACTTGCTTAATTAGACTTTCACAATTCTTTGGGCATCTTCACTAAATCCTAAGCACATTTTCAAAGAGTTTTAACAAAGTGGCCCTCAAACCACACACACATTCTTTTTTATCAACTATTATTCTCTTTTATAAGAAATTATTACATATACAGGACCAGGGCTTAGCAAGAGTTGATCATTTACCTTCCTCTTTTTTATTTTATTCTGTACATGAAATTTTCGTCTTGATCACTCATTTCTTATACCTCTTCTGCCTTGTACTAATATTATATTTATTTTAAAAGTAAAATTTAGTGTGAATCAAGAGATATAGGTACATAAAGAAAAATAATAGTGCTGGGTATAATTTTATTTATTTCATATATCAATTAGTCAATATTAATTATTAGAGCTTTTATATGGACATTAGTGCACAGCATTTTTTCCCCACACACAATAGACCACTTACGAGTCTAATTGCAGGAATGGGAGCCTTTTTACATTAACATATGTGCACAGCAATAAATAAAAGAACACATTATTTCAAGACTACAATTTTTACTAATACATTAGGATACAGAATCACATAAATATATGTTATTATGAAACCTCTAGTGGGTATTAGAACTTTTTCGTACCAAGTTATTCTACAAGATATTATCAACCATCCAATATAACTATAAATAAAGCATATTAGGTTTTTCACCTATTGCTGATGATTAGTTATTTTAAAATTAAAGCTTTTTCCATGATTTTTAAGGCCTTTATCAAAGTTGCAAAATAAACAGTCTTCAATCATTAGCACTCTTTCAATACACTTCTTTCAGTTGAAAAGTCATACTCATAGCCACTCATATTCACTCTACTGGATAGGAACGCTAAGATGTCTCCGATTTCAGATGTAAAAGAGTCTTTATTTGTTGCCATTTTTAGTTCTTTGGACATAGTGAATGGAACTCCCTGAAGGTAGTGGAAGGTGGGATCTATGGCCGGCTTAGACACGACCGGGGTCGCGGGTGCTGGTCGCTGGTACGGCACGGAACCACCGCCTATGCTAGGGTACAAACTCCCTCTTGCAGACGTAGGGTCCACAACAACAAAGCCATCGTCTTGTCGAGCGCCAGGAATCGGAGGCATCTCGTCTTCAACTGGCGAAGGTCTTCGTTTTCCAAATATCGAAGAAAACATGGTGCTCTGTACGCCAGACTCCTTTCCTTTCACTATTTATAAATTTATTTTGCGTGACTCGCGATTTATATTTTTTATTTGAGAGGGAGAGACAATAAATAATTCACAGGCAATGTACGACCCGATAATGCACGACACGACCAATAATTGGTGACCATAATAAAAAAGTGGACTTTGATTATTGGCTGTACATTAAAACATCAATACTAGTGGGCAAGTATACAGGACTGCAGGCAGTCGAAGGCCTTCCCGGTTTTAAACAAGATACTCCTGAAAACTACTCAGCCTGAAATGTGACAAACTCCGACTTATTATCGGTATTGTCACTAGACACTGCTCACTGTTCAGACATTTTTACACAATGGGTATTACAGGCAGCCCTCAATGCAGAGGGTGCACAGCAGCAGAGGAGACAGTCACACACGTACTCCTAGAGTCCAGGTAGCTTAGTGTCTCAACGCCAACAACACCTTGGAACACCGAGGGCACCCAGGGAAGCCTGCACCAGCATCAGCGAGCTGCTGGCCTTCCTGTATGACATGCGGTGGCTGGAGTAGCAGGAGCAGGAGCCATAGGAGGAATAGTTGCGGCTGACGTGCGCTACCGCCACATTTGTCAAAGTAGCGGAAGCGCGCGATAGCCACCGGTTGGAAGCCGCCACATTTTATAACTCGCTCTCCGCAGCCTTACGATGGACTATACGATATGAAAGTATCAATTCCATTCAGGTGCCTTGTGTAATTAATATATGCACGATGATTATCAACGAAATAGTTGACGTGACAAACCATAGCATTGAGCTTATACCATTGGTACAATTTAATTGTGGACGAAATTAAAAAAAAAAAATGATGCAAAATACATTACCTGTCTTCTTAACTTAACTTGGAACTTAACTGCGATGAAACACATCTCAAAAAAATATCTTTTAGTTTTTTAATTTTCATTTGTACTTAAAACTTCAGCAAAATAATATTTGCACAATTTGCAAAAATAATTCTAAGCCCATGTATATTACCATTTTTATCAAAAAAACGAATACTGAAGATCTACTTCCGGTGGGTTTACCACGTCGCTACTCGCAGCTAGCTTCAAGACAGTGAGTAAGCGGTGTTGAAGCACGAATGTCGGCGGCTTCTTTCTATCGACTGAAAAATATTCTTCTCTATTCGTAAAAGCACAAAAAAATTCGGCCAAAATTGTGCGCGTTCGTGCCCGATGTCTAGTGCTGAAGTCGCCGATAATTCCGTTGACCCCCCGGCGAAAAAGCGGAAACTGAACACAGAAGAGGCACGTTCCAACAACTCGGCAATGGCGAACAATGGGACGCGCATTGAGAATGAAATCGATGAAAGTCTGTATTCCCGACAGCTGTACGTGCTTGGTCATGATGCCATGCGGCGGATGGCCAGCTCCGACGTGCTTATTTCGGGGCTAGGTGGGCTCGGCGTAGAGGTCGCGAAGAATGTGATCCTCGGGGGTGTCAAATCTGTCACTCTGCACGATGACAAAGTTTGCTCCGTCGCCGACTTATCGAGTCAGTTCTACCTATCGGAGAGTCTAATCGGCAAAAATAGAGCCGAGGCTTCGTTCGAGCAGCTAGCGGAGTTGAATCGCTATGTGGCTACGACGGCGTACACGGGTCCGTTGACTGAAGAGTTTTTGAAAAAGTTCCGAGTAGTTGTGTTGACGGGGGCTAGTAAGGCGGAGCAGGAGCGCGTGGCCGGCATCGCGCACATCAACGATATCGCCCTGGTGGTAGCAGACACGAGAGGACTATTCTCGCAGGTGTTCTGTGACTTTGGGCCGGAGTTCACGGTGGTGGACGTGACAGGAGAGAACCCTGTGTCGGCCATGATCGTTGACATCACACATGACTTTGAATCGGTGGTCACATCCCTGGATGACACCCGGCATGGCTTGGAAGATGGGGACCATGTTACCTTTAGCGAGGTTAGTTCAAATCATGAGAATAGCTTTTGCATCATACATGAGTCAAGGTGTAATTTGTTGTCACAACATTTGATGATTCATAGATAAATGTTTGGATCACTTGCCAAGCCTGGGCTATTAAACTAAAGAACTTGACTTTGAAAAGTTTGTTGTTATCTAGATTTCTAGAGTGATTTCCTTCGCAATAAAATAATTTTGTCTTTGATCATAGTAAAATTAAATTTTATAATCGTCCCACAACTTTCAAGTAATATGATTTAAGCCATTATCCTTATCTTCCATAAATATAAGTTCTCTCTTTCTCCAGGTCCAAGGCATGACAGAACTGAATGGATGTGAGCCTCGCAAGATCAAGGTCCTCGGCCCATACACTTTCAGCATTGGAGATACAACCGGTTTCTCCAAATATGTCCGTGGAGGGATTGTAACTCAAGTCAAGATGCCCAAGAAGTTGGTGTTCAAGCCGTTGAGTGAATCAATTAAATCCCCGGAGTTCTTGATTGCTGATTTTGGGAAATTTGACTACCCCCAGCAGTTGCATGTAGGGTTTGCAGCACTGCATAAGTTCCAAGAGGTAGAAGGTCGGCTACCGAAGCCGTGGAGTGTTGATGATGCAGACAAGTTCCTGGAACTTGCCAGAGCAGTGAAGACTGAGTTAGGGGTTGAGGATGAACTGAATGAAGAGCTTCTTGTGATTTTCTGTAAGGTGAGCTGCTAGTTTTTTTTCAATGCAGCAAGAATGCTTGTATTAATTAATGAAACAAGTTGGTATCACATGGGTATTGACAGATTTGTTAAACTTCTACAAATGTGACCACCATTATTACCCAATTTTCTCAAATCGTTTTTATTTTGGAAAATACATAGGATTACATCAGACGCATGATGCAATACAACACTCAAAAACAAAACAAACATTTATATCATCACACAAATATTGGCACAATGTTGGAATCAAACCAACAACCTACAGCAATGAAGGCATTGTTACTACCAAACTAACTTAGCTGTGAGGCCTGTGTACCTACCACCATCTTACCTAAGTCTGTCATCATAGCAACAATTCTAAATTGTTGTGTTCCAGCATTTAGAGGTAAGATAGCCAGTTACTCAGCCTGTTGAGGTCCAGTTCTGGATGAAGTGTGCTTTCAACTTCGGCCTTATCATAAAGCCTTGAAACCAGGTAAGATGAAGGCCAAATGCTTCCCTGTTATACAAAGAAAAACTAAGATTTAAAATAAATCTAATTGTGGTCTGGATCAGTCAACTGACTGTTTGTAGCTGTCCTTGAGTAATCCTACTGCTTTCCTTCAAATAGTACATGTAGTTATTGTATCTAATTAAATGTAATAGAATAAATATTTCCTCCAGGTCTCTGCAGGCGACTTAAACCCTATGAATGCAGCAATTGGAGGTGTTGTAGCCCAAGAAGTGATGAAGGCTTGCACTGGCAAGTTCCACCCCATTGTTCAATGGCTTTACTTGGATGCCATTGAATGCCTGCCCAAGGACAGATCCATTCTAACGGAGGATTCTTGCAAACCAACCGGATCTAGATATGATGGTCAAGTGGCTGTTTTTGGGAAAGACTTCCAGAAGAAGCTTGGGTCATTGAAGTACTTTATTGTTGGTAAGGATGAGATTGAAAAAAAGTCAACTATGTGTGCTTTTGCAAATGAACATGTCCACTGATTTATATGTAAGTGTAACTTACAATAAATGATGTGCTTGTCAAAACTCTTTAGATGATGCTCTTTGTCAAACAAAAATAACATCTGAGCAATATAGTTGTGTTCACTCTCTAGTACAAACATTGTTTGTCATCCATTTCAAAATAGCATGTCCAATATCAAAATGATTTCGCAGGTGTAATTTGGATAGGGATAATTTGCATTACTTTTTCCAATAATCATGATAATAACATTTATATGGAAATATGTAACGGTTTATCTCTAAAAACTCTTTTCATCTAATTTTTTTTAAAGTAAAGCATACACAGATCATTATGAATAACATAAACTGTGTTTGTATGGGAGAGTGATACTATTGGACCTTAATGCAAGACATAAAATCTCAAGCCTTGCAAGCACTTCTTGAATTGTACCTAATTGAAACAGATTCTTATGGCGTGTGGCGTAGCACATTATACAGGGTGGGCCATGAATTAGTAAACTTTTTAAAAAAACTTAGAAAAAAAACAATAAGACTTTTGACAAAAAATATTTATTTGACAGTTAGCTAATACACAGGAATTTACTTTTTGAAAACAATATCATTTAAATGTCCACCATCGCAACGTATGCATTCGTCCAACCGAGTACGAAAATTTTCGATCACTCTTCGACATAAAGACTGTGAAATTGCTGACATCTCTTCTCTGACTCATTAGAGGTGTGGCAAGTGGCTCCATCTTGCTGAAACCACGTATTCCGATTGTACCCAGCGAATTCCTGTAGCTGTGGTGACAGAAACTCTCGTAACATTCGCACATACTCAGCAGAGTTAACAGTGACCGTACGGCCGCGTACATCCTCAAAAAAATAGGATCCTCAATAAAATTGCTTTACGCAAAAGGCGCGCTGCGGCCCCGTGAACCGATCCATTGCGACTAAATTTCCGAGAAACGAGCTACTAGACCCCTCCCCTCACCCCGCGCCGCTTTGGTTTGTGCGGGAAATCAAAATTAAATGTTAACTAATTCATGGCCCACCCTGTATTTATTATAACTGGCCTCTTGCTCAGTTGGTAATATAGCTCTGGCTTCTGTATTGTTGGTTGTTTTGTTCTAAATATATAAACTCGTCAGTCAGTTCAAATCCCTAGGACCTATGGTTTAGAGTCTAAACCATAGGTCTTAGAGATTTGAAACTAGTAGATAGCTTTCTTTCGTAGTGAAGGAGTAACTTAGAAAGAATCATAAGAACCTTCTTTTTATTACAAATTTTATATTGAAAACTCTGATATGGATGTAAGTGTCTGAATTAATAAAAGTATTTATTTAATTTAATATTTAAGGCGCTGGTTTAAGGCACCAGTCTCCTCGGAGGCGTGGCTTCAATCTTTTTGTCTTTATCACGAAATCTTTTCCATGTGCTAACATTTATTTTATATGACGATTTTCTAGTTTTCTTTAGTTTCCACTAATAGAAACATCAATTATTAAAAAAATTATCAGTCCAAAGGTTTTAGAAGTTTTAAAACAGTCACTCAATAAGCGTTTAAGACGCCTGTTTGAGGTATAAAATAAATCTATTTCTAGCATCGTTTTATCATATAAAATTCATATAAAAGACCTTGATTCTATCTGTTAACTTTATTCAATCAACAATTCTATAGAATTTTTGATTGTATGAATAATGTCTAGTCATTTTGTTACTATCAAACTCAATCTCTGACTGTATTATTGCGTGACTGCAAAAATAATCCGGTCACTTGCGGAAATAAGCTACAAAACTTAGGCCTCAACTAAAGAATGCAATGGGGAGATTTATCATAATTGCTACGCTTGGCATGCAGATTTGTGATATCACTATATTGTTATAGACTCGAATATGATTTTATTCTTTCGTTGATTTTTTATTATTTTTTATTTTTGAAATGATCATTTCTTTATTTAAAAAAAAACTATTTTCTTTAATGCAGAACTTATTTTTTTTAAATTGAGCATGTAACTCCTAACTTGACTTCTCGATAACTCTCACGCAAGACTTGGCTTCAGTGGCCCTGGAAAAAAACTCACTCCATATATTGAGGTATCCGGATGAAGTGCGCTTCCACCTTCGACCTTATTATAACTTGACACCAGATAAGATGTAGGCCAAGGGGTTCTCTGTCCAACAATAAATAAATAGTTAATAACTAAAAATAGTGTCTTTGTGAGATCTATCAAAGATGCGATGCGTTTCCACAGGCACAGCTACTGGGTGATGAGAGCATCCAAATAAGTAGAATGTGTGATTGATTTTAGGTCTGAAATAAAATATTGTCGGTCAATAATACAAAGTTCTGCCCTTATGATTTGCTCACGATAAGAAGATAACTACGACGAGACAATGAATAGGTGGTAGTTGATAATCCCAAAAAGTTTATCTAATAAATGAATGACTGTCTTTCTGTGTTTAAAAATACAATTCATGTGTTTAGGCGCTGGCGCCATCGGCTGTGAGCTCCTAAAGAACTTCGCGATGATGGGCGTGGGCGCGGACGGCGGCCAGCTCACCGTCACCGACATGGACCTCATCGAGAAGTCCAACCTCAACCGACAGTTCCTGTTCCGTCCCACAGACGTGCAGAAACCCAAGTCTAGCACTGCTGCCAGGGTATGTTCTCTAATATTATTATACTTCATGGATAAGCAAGCAAGAGAAGCATCAAATGTTCAGTGTGAATTGTATCTATAAAGCATGACCGCCTCATATACATGAAGAATATGACCCACATGGTACCGCATTTCATTCATCAACTTGATGCATAAAGGTAATTAATTATAGTGATGCCATATATACCTGTAATTCACTTCATCATAAGAAGTTGCATTCCCTGATGTCCACATATACCTGTAATTTTCATCTTCATATGAAGTGGCATACCTGATGTTACTATAGCTAATTCAAGTTACCTACTTATAAGATGGTCATTACTACTCTCGAGAAAAAAAATATAAATTTTAAAAAATATTTATTTTAAAAGAATAGAATCGCTGATCTCAATGATCTCAACTCAACTCTGGTGGTAGGACCTTGTTTTTAATATTGTACGATGGGAAAGCGCTTGTCCATATCTCACCTGGTTACAAGTTAAGAATTCTCAACAAACAGGTACTGGCTATACTGTAATTCGGTAAGATGGTGGTTAGCCAGACGGACTTAAATAAAGTCCCACCACCAACCATACCAAGCTCAATATTTGTATGTACAAATATTGAGCTTGGTTTATCCAAGGTTCCCATTTGGTTCCCAGGGGATATCCCCTGGGGATTGGACCTCTGGATCTGACGTCGGTGGGCGAACCACTAGACCACGGAGGCGGTTAAGGACATGTATAAGTCCACCTGGCTAACCTCCTGTGTTTATATATAAGAATGGAATCACAAGCGATTACGGCTGAATTCACAATACCTCTTGCCGGGTCCGGCGCCAAACGATTCGCCGTGTTCTGGCGGTGCATGAAATAGCCAGTATCATCTGGGAAAGCTTGTTCCACCGTTGACCTCATCCTTGCTCTGGACTAGAGCTAGACAAATCTAGAAGTCCATAGCTAACCCATAGTACCACTCTCCTATACATACATAGTCCATACAAATACTCGCTTTCATAAACACAGATAATCTCAATAACTCTGCAAAATTTCATGAACCTGAAAGTTTGTACTTGAAGTGAAGGGAGAGTATATATCAGCAGACATTCTAATACTATGTGCATAATCCAGGTCATCAAACGCATGAACCCACTGGTCAACATCGTGGCCCAGGAGAACCGCGTTTGTCCCGAGACGGAGTCTGTCTACGACGATGCCTTCTTCGAAGCTTTGGACGGGGTTGCCAACGCGTTGGATAATGTCGACGCCAGAATCTACATGGATCGCCGTTGTGTGTATTATAACAAGCCGCTGCTGGAGAGCGGCACTCTTGGCACTAAGGGCAACACACAGGTAAGCATATTTTATTCACACCATGTCATCATATTTCTGTCCTTATTCTGCTCTAGGCTAGGCCCGCACAACATGTTCCGATTACGAAAATATCGGCATATTTTGTCATGCGACGCTAGCAGAAGATAATTATATAATTACTGCTTTTCAAACCAATAGCAACTCTAGCTTATGTAATCAGGGATTCAAATGTAGTCGTAACGAAAAGTAAGCTATTGTTCGCTACGACATTAACAGAAAACGAGGCGGATGATGGTGCGAAATCCTTATTTTTTTATATAAGCATAGAATAAACAAGCGCAGCGTAGCCTTATAATGCGAAACTACACATTTCGGATGTCGTAAATGTCGACAAAGGTATCTCACAAGCCGAAGGGTAACAGCTTCCTTCTGTATATTTTCTATACTTTACTGCAATCACCAACCCGTTTGCTAATGCCAAGCGTGATGACTATCACAAAACCTTCCAGTTTTGGAGGAGGCTCTGTCCAAAAGTGTCATTTACTGAGCTTTGTATTATTTACTGAGCTTTTGATGTAAGCCAAATAAGCTAACCTGGCTTCATGAAGATGTATTTACAACAATGAAGTTGTAAATACATCTTACTTATCATACAGCTCAAACCAGAGCTCTTAGCTCTGGTTTGAGCTGTGCGTTGATTGAAAAAATCCTTATATATCCTAATCGAGTATTTGGAAAAATTCTCACCGGATGACGGGAATGAAGTCCCGGGCGTTTTAGTAGTCGGACATAATTAGATGAGAAAAGGGGCTATTACCACTATTTGTTGTTCGTGAATTTGCTGACGTTCTATAAATGTGTCTATTCCAGGTGGTAGTCCCATCGCTCACTGAGTCCTACAGCTCCTCCCAAGACCCCCCGGAAAAGAGCATCCCGATCTGCACACTCAAGAACTTCCCCAACGCGATAGAGCACACCCTGCAGTGGGCCAGGGATGAGTTCGAGGGTCTGTTCCGTCAGGCGGCAGAGCATGCCGCTTTGTACCTTAGAGATCCGCAGTTTATCGAGAGGACCTTGAAACTGCCTGGAACCCAGCCTTTGGATACCTTGGAGAGTGTTATGGTGAGGATTTTATTTGTAGTTCTTATTGTTGATACATAGACAGATGAATTCTCTAAGAGGTAAAGTCGCAATATTTTATTAGCCATGGTTCATGGAACAAACTTCTCTAAGAACTTCTTTGCCTCCTTGCCTTGCCCATATTCTATGTCAGAATTTCAATTTGATATACAGCTTGTAGTTATATCCTACACTACACGAAAATGACCCTACTGTTTTTAATTAACACAATTATTATACATATTTAATACGAAATAATATGTAATGACATTACTAAATTGTGATTTGTATTTATATTTGTATCAAGACGAGAGCATTGAGTCAATTCATTTATTTAAAAAAAAAACTGAAGTAATTTTATTCATAAAACTGACTAGACCATCCAAAATAACACATGTAACAAACCAACATATATTCCAGAATGCGATCAACGAGCGCCCTCGCAGCTTCGAAGACTGCGTGATTTGGGCTCGCCAGCACTGGGAGAACCAGTACTCCAACCAAATCAAACAACTTCTCTACAACTTCCCGCCCAACCAACAAACTACCAGCGGCGCTCCCTTCTGGTCCGGCCCCAAACGCTGCCCGGAACCGTTGGCGTTTGATACCAATAATGAGCTGCATCTCGACTATGTGGTGGCCGCGGCCAATCTTCGAGCCAATCTGTATGGGATACCCAACTGCATGGATAGGACTTGCATCGCAAAGGTTGCTAACGGTGTACAGGTATGCTTCTTTTCTCCCATCTGATAAACTATAAATAGCGGTTGTGGATTCAAAATAAATGGAAAAATCACAAGCGTTAATTCCCATCAGTTAAATTTTTTTATTTTATTTTATTTATTTATTAAACACAATACACTTTACAACCAATTGAAAATACAACTAAAAAAATAAAACTAAGGTACAAATCTAGATTGTAAGGTAAAAAACATGTGCTTACAACTAAGTTAATACATTTGGTAACGAACGGAGACTAAAAAAAAAAATGTGAACAAAAACATGACAACAATTAACATAACAGAGTTCTACGGGTTGACAAATTAGGAATTGGTATATAAAATAGATTTTAATTGTTTACTGAATTGGCTTAAGTTGCGAACAAAGATGTCAATTTGACTAAATTCTTTCAGTAAATCATTGTACTGGCGTAACATTCTAGTTAAAGGATTATAAAAAGAGATATTATTTTTATAAACTTGAAGTATAAATATATTGATTTTATTGGAATTTCGTGCTCTGAATCTAATGTTAAACGATATCATCGATAATAAATGAGGGGAGTCAATGAGAGAGTGAATTATTTTATAGAGATATATGAGATCAAAGTATTTACGCCTAGTTTCTAGGGATTCCAACTGAAATTTACTTAATCTTTCTTCGTAACTCAAGCTCAGACGGCCAGGTTGCAAGCGATAACATAATAACCTTAAACACTTTCTCTGAATCCTTTCAATATTATAGATATGCACTTTGTAATTAGGGGACCATATCGGGCTACCATATTCTAATATACTTCTTACTAGAGAGTTGAAAAGATATATTACACTGCGATTCTTCTTAAAAACTTTTGTCGATCTCAGAATGAAACCTAGAAGTTGATTGGCTCTTGTTATAATATGTTGATAATGCGCATGAAAGGTGAGTTTATCGTCAAACAATATTCCTAAGTCCTTCAAATTCTCAAATATATATCAAAACAATATTTCTAAGTCTTTAAATAACGGATTATAACCTTATTGGTCATTGTAGATGTTCCATGTTATAAAATGAATGTGGGATGTATTGCAAAACAAAATTGGTGTGGTATTTTAACCGCCTCTGTGGTTCAACCCACCGATTTCAGATTCAGAGGTCCCGGGCTTGATCCCCATGGGGAGTACAATATCGTGCTTGGTTTGGTTGGTGGTAAGACTTTGTTTAAGTCTCCGCCTGGTAGCTACCACCATCTTACCTAAATCTGTCGCCATAACAATAATTTAAAAATAGTTGTGTTCCGGTATTTTGAGGTAAGATACCCAGTTCCTTAGTTTGTTGAGGATTCCGGGTGAAGTACGCCTCCTTACACCTCCCACCTTAGGCCTTATCTTAACTTGTAATCAGGTGAGATGAAGGCCAAGAGCTTCCAAGTCGTACAAAAAAAAAGAATGAGTCATGAGTCTTATTGAATTGATTACCAGTTTCCGCTGTATATGTGCCGATGTTGTGTTTGGATACCCTCTATCTTTATATCATCGCGCAACCGCTTAAGATAATGCTCTAATTACAGGTGCCAGAGTTCAGTCCGAAATCCGGCATAAAGATCGCGGTAACAGACGCTCAGCTCCAACAGAACAACGAGGACATGGATCAGGACCGCGTCAAAACGATCATCAACGAGTTGCCGCCCGTCGCGAAACTCGCCGCGCTTAAAATAACCCCCCTCGACTTCGAAAAGGACGACGACACAAACTACCACATGGACTTTATCGTCGCGGCGTCGAACCTCCGCGCTGCTAACTACAAGATCGCAGCTGCAGATAGACACCGCTCGAAACTCATCGCGGGTAAAATCATCCCCGCCATTGCCACCACCACCTCGGTCGTCGCCGGCATGGTCTGCCTCGAGCTCTATAAACTAGCCCAGGGATACAACGTACTCGAGGCGTTCAAGAACGGATTCATCAACCTCGCTTTACCCTTCTTCGGCTTCTCCGAACCGATCGCAGCCCCCACCAACACTTACTACGATAAGAAGTGGACACTGTGGGACAGATTCGAAGTCCAGGGCGAGGTCACGCTGCAGGAATTCCTAGATTATTTTAAGAACGTGCATAACTTGGAGATCACGATGCTCTCGCAGGGGGTGTGTATGCTGTATTCGTTCTTCATGTCGAAAACCAAGCGCCAGGAGCGTCTCAACCTGCCCATGTCCGAGGTTGTCACCAAAGTTTCCAAGAAGAAATTAGAGCCTCACGTGAAAGCTTTAGTGTTCGAACTTTGCTGCAATGATACGGAAGGTGCAGATGTAGAGGTCCCTTACGTGAAATACACCCTGCCCTAGTAAAGCGGTATCAATAACCTGATCTCCCCGCACCGTGGTCGATAAAGGCATTTAGCGTGAAAGTTACCGGCGATGGTTCTATGTGAATTTACAAAATAAAAGGGTATTTTTGTGATGCGATTTCCGCAATGCCTCGGGAGTCTAAATTGGTGATACGGACGCGATTTGTACAGTGATGGAAATAACGTGTGAAGTTTTGTGCTTGTATGCAGCTTGTCTTACGAAATTCATTATATTTATAGCATATAGTTATAATTTGCTCGTCATTTCGAAAACGCTAGCTTACATTCGTACTACATACGTGAGATTCGATTTTTTTGTACACCTAAATTTTATCAAAGTAGTTTAAACAGAATGGGTCTGTATTTATGAATAATGGAAAATAAATTAACTGATTGAGTGTGTTTTTTTATTATGCAGAAAGATGTACAATTTAATGAAACAAATTAACTTTGGATATTTGAGAGAACAACTTTTTAAATAGTTATCAAACAGCTTTTAGATACAAAAAAAAACATAATAATACTTTTTGGCAATAATTTGTAAAACATCGTAAAATAAAGGCTTTTTAGAATAGACCTTAGATTTGAAAGGCAATATACTTGGGTACATGTGCGACTCAACTAATAGAATAGACCTTAGATTTGACTTACTTGGGGTACATGTGCGACTCAACTAAGTGTGTATAAATATTGTAATAGAACCCGAGATCTACTATTATTGAGCGCTAAGCTACGATTAAAGATACAAGACTCACTCATTATTATTATATTATAATATAATAATTTCTAAATTGTAATATAATTAATATATTATTAATATTCATTAACGTCTATGGTATAGGTAGGCAGACATCGAAATCCCATGTTATATCGTCGCGTTAACTGACTAAATTCAATACAAATCAAACAACACTAGCTAGAATGTTCTACTCTACATTATTATTTATATTATAAGGCAACTCTCAAACTTTACTCGACATCTCAACCACAATGCACACGTGACCGCCAATCACTGTAGGTAAGTGCAAAATAGAGATGATAGAATTGAAAAGTAACTTTTTAATTACTTTAATGGTCTCTGCTAGCTTTCCTTAATTAGGGCTTATTGTACAGTGCGACCACGATCTTAATGAACGAACGCGGCAGAAACAGTAACTACGCCTAACGCATTTTTTTTTATCTGCGATGACATTGAATTTGATCAGACTTCGGAACTTCGGGAAAGTCCTAAATGTATGACGGGGAAGCACTTGGTCTTCATATCACCTGTTTTCAAGTCATGATAAGGCCGAAGGTGGAAACGCACCTCACCCGGAATCCTCAACACTGAGGAATATAATAGTTAGTTATAAGTAGTCGGTGCAGAGCCAGTTTTTACCTCGGGACGATTATGTTTTTAGAGAGTATGTATGTTGTCTATTTCATTGGCACTCTGGTTAAGGCCGTATTTTCGTAAAACCATGGAGTTACCTGCAGTCGGGTTTTAGTTATCTCAACTTTCAATTACACTTCACTTTCACTGTTTGTTTTTAAGGAGTTCGTAAATACTGTAACACCGCAGAGCAAAGGGCTCCTCTTTCTTTCCTCCTTCCTTTGCTCTCTTCTGTTACACAGTCCTACCACCAACCAAACCAAGCACAATATTGCAAATAAAACCCGGGACCTCTGGATCTGAAATCGGGGAGTTGAACCACTAGACCACAGAGGCGGTTAAAAAAAGTCTACACGTGCTCTGCGAACATATCTTTAAGAGCGAAGTTCGCTCAGTGTGGGAACCACTATACGAAAAATAAACAATGAAGTTAAAAAATAAAACATGCGGGGCAGTCTTTGGGGAATGTCGATAGAAGGCGCCGCTGTGGCTTTGCGACATTATAATAATAATAATATATTTTTATTTCACACAACACTGAATTGGTACATATCTTTAAAACCAAATTACAAATAATTAATTATAATTACAAAAACTGGGACTGGGTGAAAACAAGTATCGAGTGATTAATGAAGGAAATATCTTCCTTCATTAATCACCCTCCCCACCAGACACTTCTATAGGTACCGGGGAAGTCAAATCTTCCGCCACAGTCCTCAGGATGCTGTTGTGACTTCCCCTCACTCTACACATCAGGGATGCAGTTTTTTTTCCGAAAGACGACATAAAAGCTATCTGTCTGAAATTGCGCAAACATCTCTGATGCACTGCAGTATCGAGGCAGCCCCAACATCATCTTGAAGATATTATTATATTGGATACGTAGGGCGTCCATTGATCTTTTGGTGTGTCTAGCCCACAGATCTCCCGTGTAAAAACTCTGACAGTAAGCTTTGAAAAGTTTGATTTTAACTTGGTCAGTACAACAAGAAAATCTGCGGGCCAACATGTTACCTCGCTACCGCTAGCGGTCCGAGGTAACATGTAGCATGTAGGTAACATGGAGCGTAGGGCTCTAGAGCCCTACGCTCCCTCTCAACATCTACATCGTCCTTAAGGTCTTCGGTAAGGTAATGTCCCAGATATTTAAATTCAGTAACACGATTTATGTTCAAGCCATTTAGGGTAAAATTAAGTGCATTATGAGGACGTTTACCGGCGGCCTTAAAGATCATGTACTCAGTTTTACTTACATTGTACATAAGTCCATGCTTAATAGCATAAGCCTCACACACTCTGAGCAGCTCTCGTAGACCCCCCACTACACGCTGAGCCGTACGGGCTCAGCAGCACCATGTCGTCAGCATAGCTAATGTTATTCACACTTACGCCGTTCATTCGGCAGCCGACACGCATGCCGCTCAGCTCAACAATGAGGTCATTTACATATAGATTAAAGAGCTTGGGAGAGGCTAAACCTGACAGAGAACTAGCCCACCTTACGTAGTTGGTCTGGTTCGCATACCAATATTTTAATATATTAAGGACTTCAACCGGTAAACCCCTGTCCCCCAACTTTCTCCATAGCACATCATACGACACAAGGTCAAACGCCTTGGAGAGGTCAAGGAAACAAGCGTCCTACGGTCTGTATAATACTGTACGGTATGCTTGAGACCCATGATTGCGCTTTCTGTAGACAGACCAGGCCGAAACCCGAACTGAGCGTCATGTAGATCTAGGTATTTATCAAGGCAAGTATCAAGCAAACCGTCCAGTATTTTAGCGCTAATGGTTGCCAGAGAGATTGGGCGATAATTTTTAATGTCCGAGACATCCCCGGTCCTGTTCTTCACAATGGGCACCACGATAGTTTTCATTAACGTAACAGGAGGTTAGACCAGGTCTAACCTCCTGTTTCCCAGTAGCTTTCCAAAATTTTCCAAAGTCCTTAGCAGATCTATGTTTAGCCAGAGTATCCATTTTTAGTTGTTCATGGTTTTTTTTGACACCACTTTAGGCGACTTTTGAAAGTCTTTCGAGACTCATAAATTTTATTATAAATAACACCAGAGGTAGGTCGGTTATTTAGCACCCATATTTTAAAATTATGCCTCACGATGAGCGTAGCGAACGTGCTCATTCCAGCCACATAATTGTTTAATTTTTGTAGGTTTTTTAAATACCTTTCCATTAGTACTCACAGCCGCATCACATAAGATTTGTGCTATATTTTTATACATTTTATCTAGCAAGAACTTATGTTCCTCAAGACTGCACGACCCACAGTTGCACTGCAAAAGCTCACTGGGAAAATCAATATCACGCAGCCTGTTATGACACAATTTATGGTACTTACTTATTTGAGACTCATTTCTCTCTCCCCATATTATCGAGCTACGAGGTAGGTCGTGCATTACAAACTTAGGTCTAACTTTATCTATGTTACATTTAACGGACAAAGGTAAATGATCAGACACGAAAACATCCTCAATGACACTTATCTCAGATACGGTTTGCCAGGCCGATAGTGACACAACACAGTGATCTAACCACCGCCTACACCCATGAGCCTCACTGATAAAAGTGTAAGTGTGCGACTGTAGTCCTAGCTTTTCAAGATAAGCACAGGTCCAAGACTGATCCCGACAAAAAATACATAGTTAATTGTAAAATAATTCATGTAGGTGTGCGTTGAAATCGCCTAAAATAAAAATACTTTCGATATCTACGCTCGCCACGATAGCACTTATTTCACCCAGTACGTCCGAAAAAATTGACAAATTGTCTTGTGAGTCGGTTGGCATATATACAGAAAAAACAATAAAAGAGCGTCCTCTAATTGTAGCACTGATACCTACAAGACGAGTACTACTACAATTCAGGACAATTACTTTCTCAAAAATACCTTTTTTCCAAAGAATGGCCACTCCCCCATATATATCCCCCTTCAACAGGCCCGCGGAGGTGTCTACTGCGGACTTGCCTGTATACTCAAAATTACTAGATGTAGTTCCTAGCAATGGGATGTCATGGGGCAGTAGCCATGTCTCTTGTAAGGCTACCAAGTCCGAAATTTTACAGATATTCCTAATATCATCAATCGACCGCTTGAAAGACTTACAGTTAAAACTAACTAAACTAAGAGATTGGTCAGGGCTTAAATCCATAATATAAATTATTTTACAACTTTAATTGAACGTTCAGGTTTAGGCGTTTGGTACAAAAAATTTACAAAACGCCTAAATGTTATTCCACTAGGCCATAACTGAACATCTAAGTACAATTCTAATTTACTCTTTGAAACGTAAAGCTTAAATGCATTATATTTTTTTACTTTCTTCATATTTATCACTTTCAAAGTTACGGTTTCGTTAGTTTTGGCCTTTATGTAAGAAATTATGTCCTCCTCGCTAGTTTGTTTACAAACATTCGAAATTAAAAGAGGCACTTTAACATCAGCCGCTTTGAAATTACCGTCTGACTTCGCACAGCCCTTTTGGTCAATCAATTTATAACGCTTTGAAGATTTTCTTCTTACTACTTGCCAATCCGTGTCACTATTCTCTATTTGGTTACATTTTTCACTCAAATCTGGAGCAAACAAACCACCACGCATATCATATTTTTCGAGTTGTGCACCTAATGAGCCCGGTATACGCGACGACGATGCCGCAGGCGCATCCGATGTTTGTGCGAGGTTACCAGATGCGACATGTTTTGATTGTGACGAAATCGCGGTGCTCTCCAGTGACGCCACCCCGCCCCTCGCTTCCGTCACGCTTACACCCGCACCAACACTGCACTCAAGGCTCGCCCGGTAGGTGCTCTCATTCGCCCTTATCGCAATTGTCGAGTGCGCCGACGACGGTACCTCAACGCGTTCAATTGTACTCATCGCTTGTTCTTGCATACGTACTAAAGAGAATTATCTTCGTCACCTCTATTCAAGGATGAGTGTTTCTCTAATGCTGGTTGGTCATTTCCCTTCTCATCTGCAGGTAGTTGCGATAATTGAATAGATGCATATTCGGGTACGTAATGAAGACCTATCGGCCCACTATCCAATACAAAACTGTTCTGCATACGCCCTCTTTTTTTTTTTTTTACATTCAAACTTGATGAGTAGTTATCAATTATAGATGCATGTTTCATGTACTCAACCTCTTGTTTGAGAATGTCGAACTTTTCTGATGTTACCATTTTCTCCTCAAGAGCGCTCAGCTGATTCTTCAAGCACAGGATATCTCTCAAAAGTCCCGTTACATTGACAGTATCAAAATTGACGGGGGGTATTTTATGAAGATGTTTCGCCACGAAGATTGGGAAAGTCTCGGGGTCCGAACCTTTCATCAGACCAATAATGTCATCAAGATCTCGTGACATCTTTTTCTTTCCATCTTTTCGACGCAGAGGCAACTTCTTTGCAAAAGCAAAAGCTCTTTGGCAAAGAGTCAACGAGTAGTGATTTTGCCGTCACAATATCATCCGCAGAAAATGAGGTAGTACATAGTTGGTGTATACTCTCCTCATCCATAAAATCCATGACATTTTGTAGGAATGCCAAAAGTTCACTTATTACAATTTTGGTAACAATTTGTGTTTTCAGATGAAGTGAAAGCGCTAGAAATTTATTTTTAATCCATGCCATGTCTATCTTACCTATCTTTTTCAAAGAGTCAACGAGTAGTGATTTTGCCGTCACAATATCATCCGCAGAAAATGAGGTAGTACACAGTTGGTGTATACTCTCCTCATCCATAAAATCCATGACATTTTGTAGGAATGCCAAAAGTTCACTTATTACAATTTTGGTAACAATTTGTGTTTTCAGATGAAGTGAAAGCGCTAGAAATTTATTTTTAATCCATGCCATGTCTATCTTACCTATCTTTTTCAAATCTCCGAAACCGTACATGATTGACGTGTGAAAATTTGTATGTAGATTACCCATTTGAAATAAGCACTGGACTATTTTAGGGTTTTTTAGAATTTTTATAATTAAAGGATAGGGGGTCAAATATTTAAAGAAACAGCCTTTAAGGAGCTAAATAATTTTATTTGTAACAGGTAGCAGGTTGAAATTTTCAAATAATATGTATGATATTCATAGAATAATAACCTGGAAAATATTTTTTTTATAAAGGGAGTTTGTGTATTGTATGGGGTCCCATACAAATAACTTTTATACAAATTGATATAACATCTCTGTCGTAAAAATGGCAATAACTATCTATTTCAGACTTGGGGGATTGTTCTAAATCACAGTCTATCTCTCCCTGCGCCTATTGCAGAAAACGAATACGCGGATGAAGTCGCGGGTAAAAGCTAGTGTAAATCAAATCTATTGATATCGATTGCATACATTAAATACATATATATGTATATAGGTACATTACAGTAGGAATTAATAATATCATTAAGACGCGGTAGGTATATAATAAACATCAGAACCTTGAGCCACTTGTTAAATTTCAACAACAACTTTTTTTCTCAAAATCAGTAGCCCAAGCTTATCTTACTCTGGTTTTTAATTCGAGACCAAAGTAAAGTAAATGGTATACCCTCTGTTTACCAAAGGTAAACATAGAAAAAACTCTTTTTTTCGTAGTCGTCGTGTTCATCTTGGTTAATAAGTCGGTAGCGCAGCTCTGGCCTGTCGACATTCGGTAGAGTTGGTCCAGCGTTCGGTGTGTAGGTCCCGGGTGTGATCCCTTCTCCACATGCGGATCTGTGAGAACGGCAGGAGATCTTACACATTTGGTTCTTAATCGAATCGATTGTGCTTCTCGGAAGATTTCTCGATGTGTTTTGTCGTTATATCGTTGTGTCGTGTATGTTATCATCAAGAAATGAACGCAGATTGCTTTACGGAATGGTTTCAAGATGTTCTGTCCAAACTGAAACCGAATTAAATTCTAGTGAAAGTGATAATGCGCCTTACCGCAGCCAAAAGTGTAAGTACCTATTCTATCCGTAGTAATCTAGTTCCCATAATACAAGCTATGCTTAGTTTGGGGCTAGATGGCGCTGTGTAAAAATGAATGTCCTGTAATATATTAATTAAAAAGAAAATGTCCCTTTTTCCAAGATATAGCAGGGATTTGCCCTACTATATCTTGAAAAAAGTACATCAATTCTTTTAAATAAGTAAAACGTATTTTCATCCATTTATTAAACTCACGTTTAGAGGCTTCCGTACATGAAGTTTATATGTACTACAATTAGTATTGATACAATACAATTGTTATTGAGTCCAGTTCCAAGTTCTGTTCCAGTTGACTTTCACATAGGTATATACTAAATTACAAATAAATCGGTCCAGTAATTTTGAAGTACATTGGCTGTGCCATATGGACGGACAGACAGACAGACACACCCGTGGTCCTATCCTTTTAAAATACCTAAATCGCTGAAGTGTGCCTATAATATTTGAAGAGTTAAAGTGGAATACCCTAACAACATATAGAGCGAGCGCTAGATCCCGTCTCATTTCTAGTTTGCTAAACCATGCCGAGAACGAACAAGGTTGGATACATCAAGGTATAGAAAGGATATATGCCATATACTTTCCAGTACAGGTACCGTGTAAATTTGAAGAGTTCCCTCGATTTCTCCAGTATCCCATCATCTGACTTGATGACAATGGGACTACCAGTGAAGTATCCCTTAAAAAAAAAACATCCAAATCAGTCCAGGCGTCTTAGAGTAATCGGGTAACATACATAAAAAAGATTCCGATGAATTAAGAACCTCCTGCTTTTTTTGTAGTCGGTTAAAAAAATATTTAGGTATAAAAGAAAGCATGATTGAAGCACAATTATTAAAAGTTGTTCAAAGTTGTGTAAACAGAACAAACCAGATTATAACAGATATGCTGTGGATAAGTTGGCTGATGGTGTCACTGTCTTGCGATTGCCTCCAAACCACTGTGAACTTAACCCTATTGGTGGTGTGGACACTTGATATGGTACCTCTGTTATATTTCTATGTATAACACCAAATTAAATAGGCACACAGTGATTAGGTAGGTACGTCTGATTCTGATTAGTAGTTAGTAGGTAGGTCGGCACAAGCGAAATCGCTGCTGTCATTAAGCGTCTGAAATGGCTTTTAAAGGACCACTACTCGAAACCGACAGCCCTCCAATGCCCAGAATCATCTCATCTTGTCAACCAGGCTGAGAATAAACAACACAAAGATGTGATCCACCCGGGTTTTGAACCCAGGATCTCATTGCCCAGGACCTCCAGATCGCCACATCAGTACCACAGCACAAGCGAAGCCGCGGGCAGGGTACTAGTTCTAGTGATCCAAATGTTTGGATCTTCTCGAATTGAGATTCGATAATGTCATGAGTGACATGACAGATGAACAGTGACATTTTATGACATTCACGTTATAGCTTTGTTCACCTTTTTGGTCTCAATTAAAGTTTTATTCACATTATGGTTGACAATAATGCATTTGCATTGGCTATTGGCGGACTTGAACAAAGATCTACCATCCAAACCAAGCAAAATATTATACTCCCCTGGGGATCTAGCCTAGACCTCTGGATCAGACCACTGACCTGGATCAGCCACCGTTGGGCGCTCCAAAACACCACAGCCACAGAGCGTATCAATCAATTGTGTCATCTGCAGCTTTTCTTCAATCTAGCTCCGGGTAAGGGCCTCTAGCTGGCGCTGTTTACCCTAGCGTTAACTTTTGTGGCTACAACCACAAGGTCGCATGGCTTTGCTTTGCTGCCCTAAGGGAGCCTTCATGTGTAGATAGAAGTAGCATAAAGGATGTTTTATGGACTCCAATCTTGGTTTTTATTGGTGGTCCCAAAGTTAAGTCTGGCCGAAATATTGCACGCGCGGTCCGCGACTATGAAATCGCGTACTCCACCTGAGAAGTCATGCTCAACGACTCGACCGGTCTTTATCTCCTGGATGAAGATTCTTCACGAAAATCTTCTTCATAATTATAAACAAAATGGTAGGCGCTGTTATCCGCAAAATGCGCTAAAACAATGTCGGATTCACCATGATTGAGTTGGCCCTACAGTGTCGGTATTGTCCGTGAAGTGCGGGCGAGAGGCAACTTCCTTGAGGGACGCCAGCAGTTATAAAATGCCGTTGCGACTCCACTTGTTCCACCAAGACAAAATAACTTTGGCGATAACATAATAGTGTCGCTGGAAGAAATATCGTTTTACTATAGTGAGTGACACGTACAGTCATGTGTCATGTTGACACATGACTGTATGTTTGTGTTCAGTCATTTGATGTCACACATCAAATGTCAAATTGATGGAATACAAAAATAATTAAATAGGTACCTACATACTACCTACCTTACCTACCTATCTTGTTTTGAAGCGGAAATTATTGTTCCGTTGTCTTTAATTTACACTTTTCATAGAAAATAATGAAATGACGGGTTTCCTTTTCTTTCGTTTAGTTTAGTGTTAAGTAGTGAAATAGTTGAACAAAGTTCCTAACCCAGCTGTAAATACTAAGGTACGAATCAAGTTGTTTATGCTTCATACATTTAAGTTTTTAAATATTTTAGGGTGAAGTATTTAGTGTTTAGTTGAGTAGAGGTCATTATTTTTAAAGAATATGATTGATCTATTCGTTTTGGAGTTGATGACAATTTACAGCAGAGCTGACCTACAGGCGATTTATCCTATTCTATTGATCACCCTCAGAGGAAATAAATTTACCTGGTCTGATTGCTCTTGTTGTAATATGAAGGTTTACCTATAATACACTATGTCATAGACTAGATTTTTTGGTTGTTGCTTAGTAACAAAATTTAATTTTAATTTATAAAATCATTTATTACCAATATACATTCCACTGTTAACAATAATCTATATTATTGAAGATGCCCACATTATATTAGATCTCAAGATAATATTATATTATTTTAGTGCATTCACTTTATGCAAGTAGCAGAAAGATGATGAAATGAGGCACTAATTTCACTCTGCTGAATGAAAAGATTCTAAATTTCTTAAAATCATTATCTTGTAACATAAAATTCTCCAACAAACCTAAAACATTTACTTACCTTATTCAGTTCTTCAATAAAATCCTTAGACTTGCTTCACATCCAATAAAACTTGATCATTGCTCATGTAAATACCTTTGTTTTATTATTGTATGATGGGGAAGTGCTTGGCTTTCCCTTCATCTCACCGGGTTTCAGGTTATGATAAGGCTGAAGGTGGAGGTGTACTTTACACAAAATCTTCAACTGTCTGAAGAACTGCCTTACCACTAAATGCTGAAACACAACAATTTAGAATTGTTGTTATGGTGACCGACTTAGGTAAGATGGTGGTAGCTAGCCATGCATAGGTTCTTCAACAAAGTCTTACCACCAACCAAACCTACTTTCAAAGTAGGTTTGTGAGTTCACTGATAAGTACAATAAAAATATGCTGATACCTTATATTTAAACAGCATTGTCATTGCAATATAATTAGGTATTTGTATCACGCTTGATACACTCCTAGTTAGAATGTATTATGCTCATGAAATCCGGAGCAGCAGAATTCATCACCATAGTAGGTTTACTATCTTGATGGATTTCTCAATGTGGCATTGATACACTGCTGTGTGTCGTGATTGTATTTGTTGGACACAACTGGTTCATCAAACAATCTTCCATTCAAAACTAGCTTTCAAAGGCTGAGCATTTTTGACCATTGTTTACGTTTATTGTTAGGCTTTTTTGCACAAAACAGATGGCCAGCCAGTATGTGTATGCTACATGTTCAATTATCATAATGTAAATAATTTATTAAACATGCATTTAAGTACCATGTGTTATGACTTTATGTGTACAACCATGGAAGTTATGATTACTCACATTTTCAGGTGTGGAAAATGGCTGATGATGACCCTGGACCCTCAAATATAGGTAAGTATCATATTTCCAGAAGTCCCATGTTATGTGGGCTGGCTAAAAAAACTAATGTTTAGGTTTTCTGATAACTAAGCCTATTACCTATACTCATAGTTCCCATACTACAAGCTGTGCCTTAGGGGCTACATGGCACTGTAAGAAGTGCATTTATTATTTATTTATTTGTACTTGGGGTCATATCTAAGAATATATTTATTTATAAAAGGACTTAGGTCTAGTCTAAATTAGAAGGACTTAAGGCGCTATAGGCAGCTAAAATGATCAGTGTTTACAACGGCAAGCAGGTGTATAGCATGAAGGTTGCGCATGCGTATCGTAAATAATACCTTTTGATAATTCTTATTCAGTAAGTAGGTCAGTGACTTTATGTTGGTACCTTTACTGTCACAGAACAAATAACTTATTTACATTCGTCCAAATATTTATTCTGAGTCTAGGTGTTGTCTGACTGCTGCGACGACGACAAGCACACGTCCGACGTCGACAGTGGTCACAGCGGTAGGTACTGATTGAAAGGCGGGCGCGCGGTGCGTCTGTAGTTTTTCAAATAATTAATGATTTAAATTAAATTTGAATTCGTATCAAAAACCTAGCTTACCATTAATGTAGATCAACATGTAACCTATTATTTAGAAGAAATCGTAAGTCAATATTCGTTGTAGGTATCAAAATATTTCGCTTTAAAATTTTGATTAAATTTTTTGAAACATACCATTTTCAATAAATATTTTATCGAGGAAAAAATCAGGTATTATGTTTTCAGCATACCTTTAATGTAGATAGGTACCTGAAGATATATACAAATTAGACTCGTGACTTGATCAGAATTATTATATTTTTCCATTTGAAAGATAGGAAACGCTTATAGGGCCCCGGAGTACCTCTGATCTTCGCTCTCCAGTACAAACGCTGTTCCTTATTCATTTCCAAGTGGTAAGTCCGATTCACATGAAATTTAATAAGTATAATCAGAAAGACATAAGCTGTGTCTGCGCTACTTTTTTTTTTTTTATGGCAATTGGGTTTACCATCTGCCAGTGTCACGTCATTATGGATAAAAATAAAAATAAAGCGCGAAACGCTACTTTTTATTAAAACGCTATCACAATAAAAATATATGGAAAAGAGTGTTTGTATGCAAAAACTCTTTTCCGTATATTTTGTCATAAAAGTAACGCACCACAGACACATATTATCCCTATCCGATAATACCTGCAAAAAACTTTTGAATCAGACTTCTGAGAAATGAAAATGGAACTACGTTTGTATGAGAAAGTGACACAGGGCCTTCTTAAGATTACCTGAATACATTGGACTCCGTGGGGCCAATGTATTCAGATATTCTGATTTTATTGTTAATAGATTACTACTATCTTGAAGCCAACTGAAGATGCGAACTAAGGTAGCCTAAGATCAAGAAAAAATATCGTTTTTAATAGAGTTGGAATACATATCGCGCGAGCGTCATTAGTTCAGAGTCAGCCGCCGTGAGACGTGCAATCATAGGCCGCACTACAAATTTTAGAATCTGATAACCAACCAAACCAAGCACTAATTTGTATCCCCCCGGAGATCGAACACGGGGCATCTGTGTCTGGTAGGTAGATACCGGTGGCCGAACTACTAGACCACAGAGGCGGTTAAATCGATCATTGATCTATCCCGGGGAACTAAGAATTGAAATAAGTAGTTGAAGTTTATCAAAATTATCCCGATATTTCACGGTAGCATGGGGGCTCGCCCTACACGCCCATCTGTCGCAATCGATGCGCCCAAGGCCACGGGCGCTATCGATTCTTTATAAATAGTACCAGCTCTACCCCCAGATCACCCCGCGCGCAGCGCCTCATCCTGGGGGCGGGGGCCGTGGATTGCTTTACTTGTTATCGTAAAAGATCCACAATCATAAATGTTTTATTAATTAAAATCTCTAGTATCACTATGAATCCTCGAATAATAAGTAGCCATTCCGCAAAATGCGATATGCATACATTATATTATGATTACGCTTAAGATCTGCCTGGTTTCTCAGCCTAGGTCTTACCACGCCTTACCTTAGGTGCCTATCTATAATTATATTCAAAAACATCGCTGGTGATGTGCCAAATTAACTTGTTTTACATACATTCTCGCATAAATCTTAACCTTCTATCTGAGGCTTAAAAACAGAATAAAACATGACATGTGATGTACGAAGTAAGTAAGTACACACAAGTAGTGTAAGTAAGAAGTAATAACGTATACTATCCGTACCTTATTAATTGTCAACTTATTAATACTCTGAGATAATGGTTGATAATACGACATTAGAGTTTTAAGAGTAGTAGATGGTCCTGATGAAAGGGCTCGTCCAGAAAAGTACTAACCACCATACCTATTTCGGCCTCCTAGTATCGCAGTGTTCCGGTTTGTAGGGGATGGTTGCCGGTGAAATAACGGGAACATCTTTAAGCCTTAAGCAGGCTTTTAACAGGCGCAATGCAGTGCCGCGTAGGTCATGTTTCTAGTGGATGTGACCTACGCAGTAAGGCCTGTTATAGGCGAGAGATGCACTTAATATTAGGTGGGCTATTTGCTTATTGACTTGTATCTTTACTTCTTCTCCAAGTTGTATAAAACAAAATATTAAACTGAGTACCTATAAGTACCGATAAACGAAACGTGTAGTGATAAAAGAAACGTGTAGTGATTCAAAACCGATACGCATCTCCGGAATGACGGAAAAATAAAAATAAGTAGAACTAGAAATTAACAAATCAATAAATATCACAGAATATTAATTTCATTCAATGCTAGGAAACATTTAGCGAGGGATAACCTTTTTGTCTTTATAGGATAGAAACCACATCCACAAGGCGGATATGGTCGTAAATGGTTCGGCGGCAAAGGTTAGCTCGAGGAGTGTTTTTAATAAAAAAAAGAATGAAATACGTAACTATAAAAGTGTGCATGCGACCGAGATGCGAATGTTGAGATGGAAGTGTGGTGTGACAAGTATGGATAAGATTATAAATTAATCTAGACAAGGAAGCTAGAAAGTAAGCCAGTGACGAAAAAGATTTAGAGTAACAGGCTAGCATGTTATGGATACGTTATGCAGAGGGACGAAAGTCCCGCTGCAAGGAATATGTTATTTTAAGTGTGAATGTGGATGCGGCTAAAAGGAGAAGAGCAAGGCTGAAAAAGAGATGGATGGATAGTGTAAAGGAGGAGATGCGTGTAAACGCAGTGGATGATGAGCTGACGGCTGATAGAAGTGAACGGAACCAAACCTTTTGGCGTTGGACTTCGGCTGGTCGCTAGCCAGATGGACTAAACAGGTGCCACCACCAACAGTGTTGTTTATTCAGTCATAACCGCTACCAATAGCCAGCGATTCCGTTGCCCGGGGTAGACCACTTGGATTGGAGGTAGATCACACCTACCCCAAAGGAGAAAAAGGCTTCCAGTAGTAGCAATTTTCATAAAATGTTGTTACTCGTCGTTATTAATAAGGTGTTAAGTCTAGGTCCCCGTTACGCCAAATTATATCTTATACCAACGCAGTAAAGTATATTTTACTATGAGGTGGTGGTCACCCCCTCATGATGGATGGTTCGTCGCCCCCTGACCTTGGAAGTGTGTCCACGTGTAAAACCCTCTTTGTTATTTTATCAGAGGCCTCTTCGGTGTATTGATTGAACCTTGAATGTTTTGGGGAAAATGTATTTTAATCTGGGTTTTTTTGGATAATTTTTTTGATGGATGCAGTTTGTCTACTGTACAATTGTACATATCTTGGAGCTTTCCACCCATTTCAAAAGACCTGCGTGCTTATGGTGCGCACAGCGACATATCCTTGTCACCTACTGCGTAGCTTTGTTCGTACCCAAACATTATGCATTAACTAGTGACCTGCAGACTGCTGGCACCACGTTTAACTATACTTGCAGACAGGGCTTGGAATAGCGGTATTTTCAAATACCGGTTCGACTGAACTTGAAGTGATACCGGTACATCTTTGGTATCGATATAAATAATAACGGTATTTTTTAGAACCGATATAATTAGACTTAGAGTGATAATTTCATCAGTATCGGTACTAAAATATCGGTATTTTCAGTAAGTATCGGTATATTTACTGATATTATGCACGTAAAATATCGGTATCAACAACTCAATTTTGTGCAAGCGAGAGATAAAACTTATTAGAAAAACCGCTGCGCCGCCGCCTCCCGCGCAGTGGTTTTTCGTGTTTGTTGTTTTAGTTTGGTAATAAATAGCTTCTGTTCCGTATGTACGCGCGTTTTAAACCCAACGAAATGTGCTGAAAACTGAGCGAAAATGGAAAGTAAGTACCCTTATCCCTATTCCACTAAGTTCAACTCAACTTTCAACTCGTTGAACTAAATGGATTTTTTTTCAAATAATTTCAACTTTGTAACCTTTTAGTGAAAGTTGAAATAAAAGGAATATTTTTACCCAGTAAGTTCAATTGAAACAAAATATTGCTAAATTGTGTATAATGTATGTTTGTTCGGCCACCAAATTTGGAATGTAGACATAGCATTATTTTTTGCCCGATATTCTCACGAGAATGAGATTATCCGCAAGTGAAACGATTATCTTTGAAAACCAAAGTCAAAAAACATACATACCTAATTATCTATCTAGAGTCCGGCTCTCCCCGCACCCGAGAGCGGCCACAATTACAAGTCCTTCCGCGCTTAAAAATTCCCGAAAATTGGATAAATCAGTGTTTATTACAAGTGTTATACCATTTTGGAATCGCGTTGTGAAGGCGCACCTGTTAGTGATAGCAGTGTTGCAATTTGTGAAAATTTGAGTGAGTTACGACGGAAAAAGTGATTTTTCAAGAATTTCAAACTTTAAGACTTGAATTACTCGAGATTGACAGCGACGACCTATCAGTTTTTGGTAGCGTATCGGAGGGCCTTTTGGAGGCCTACACCTGGACACCCTTTGTCGATTTTTCCCGCCAAGTTTGGCGGAGATATCGACAAAAAAACAAAAGCCACGTGGACACGAGGTCATCGATCCAGAACAGCTGGAGAAATTTTGACTACGGCATCGCGCTTGGACTGCGGCCCTGACTACGGAGGCACTTTTGGAACTTACTAAAGTTAAGTTTTGGTAGAGTTATTTAATTTCTAAAATTTTGCATTTTTCCAAACTCTATATCTCCGTAATTAAATCGTTTACATATCAAATTTAAATTCTTATATCATAGACACTAAGGCCATCAGTCCGTATAAATTTTTTGAATAATTCTTTTTCAGTTAGTTTTTGTTTAAAAATTTTTTGAAAATTTTACCCTCACACGAGGTACCCTAAATAAGTTAGCTGGGAAAAAAAATAATTTACCATTCTCTTTAATTTAATTATTATTAGCCGTTTTCAAATTTTCATCGAATTTAATGGAAAAGTCTTCAAGTTATAGACATAATAAGTAACTTTACATATTTTAAAAAATAATTTCTTTATAACTACATAATCTATAAAAAAAAGTCTTATTTGTTCAATTAGGCCTTGTAGTGCTGTATCATTTTGCAAAATTTTAGAATTTATAATTGATAGGTTTTTAAGTTAGGATTTTTTATAGTTTTTAGCCATATAGGAAATGCCACTGTTTAAATAGATAGAACAAATTTTTTAATAAGGTTAGACAGCATTAAGTAGATAGACACTAAATTGTAATTTTAAGACTGTTTTGTGCATAAATAGATTTATTTTGTAAATTTTTGTGTAAATAATAAGGTTTTTGTTAAAACTTCAGCAGGGGGGGCGTTTATTCTTTAATATTGTGGCACAATCTAGTTGGTATCGCAATTACCGTTGTTTTAAGCCCAAACACGGGTATCCTAGCGCCTATATTGGCAAAGTTTGACAATAGGCGGCCATTTTGGCGGCCATCTTGAAAAGAATAAAACTCCCATAAGTTTTGACTCGGCCATCGTAGGAGGTTGTGGTCTTCAGTGCTAGCATCGACGAGACTGACTCTACCTAAATCTTGAGGAAAATACGCTTGGTAGAGCTAACTCTTGAAATTCAAATACAACTACGGAACCAGTTAGAGCTCGTCGAGGCCATCACAAAAACCCCAGACACGAGGACTTTAGTCTTAAAATTGACTTGTGGGCGTTATTTTAAAGTTCTGGCGGCCATTTTGGCGGCCATCTTTGAATAATTCAAAGTCAAATAGCTCAGGAACTATAGATCGCAGCGCGACGCGGTTTTCCTTGTGTTGTCTAGCGTGACCACGGCCTACCGGAAAAATTATCGAGTTGACTCTACATAGAGTTTGTAACTTTTTGAACTCTACATAGAGCACCTGACGAGTGGATGACGTAGAGGGGTGATCAAGGTCCACGGCAGCACAGGAACACCTGGAACAGAAATAATAAAAATTAGAATACACAGATTATTTACGAAGTACTGTTAGAGTACCAAAATTTTATCAATAACATTTTTAATTTTAATACTTTTATAACTTTTACAAACCTCACTGACTAAAATTTTTACTTTTATTAATTTATTTCTTTATTTTGTTGTTAATTTTGACAAGACCCTTTGAAATATGTATCGCACGCCACTTAAAGAGTCAAGAAATATGACAAGCCCCCAGCAAGTTCCTGCACTATTTTCTAGTCCTCCTTCCATTCAGGCAAATAACACATACGACCTCATAGAACTAAAGCATGCAGTGCCTAACAAAGTCAGGAGGAGTGTGGAAATGCTGGAAACGGCTGGGGAAGTAACAACCAAATCTCCCAGACAAAAACGTAAATTGTCACCAAAACCCTCGACATCAAAGGCAAAGACGCCAGGCCAATCTTTGATCATTACAATAGAGAGCCCGCGGAACTCGCCGAAAGGTTCGACTCAAGAAGAGAAGAAGAGTCCCCAGTCGAAACCAGCATCGCAGGTACTCCAGGCAGTTAAACCAGGGAAAGTACAGACGAGGAGGGAGCTTAAGCGGTCCACCGAGATCCTGGAAAAATCCCCTGCCGGAAAAGAGCTAGTAGAGTACCCTGGCTATAAGATAGCTGAGGCCAAGGACTGTTCCTTTAGGATAGGCAAACAGCTTGAAAAGGCAAAGAGTGTAAGTTACGTAATAAAGAAGGAAGTCGAACGCCTCACTGAAAGACTTGTACTGCTTGTTTCGGAATCAGATCATACCAAAAAGACTCTTGCCCCCAAGACAACAGGAAACCCAAGCGAAAAGGAAACCCAGACAGAAGTACTAGAGCCACCCGAAGAAGAGACTGCAAGAGATTTAGAAAAAATAGGGATGGTCTGCTCCTCTAAACGCTTATTTAAGCAATTGGAGGAGCAAGCCAAGCTCATTAAGGAAAATAATGATAAGATGGAACAGCTAAGGGAAACAATAGAGAGACAGCAAGAGTTCCAAGAGAGGCACACATATGCGAGTGTAGTAGCAACACGAGCGGAAAAACTACCCTCCAGACAGCAGACTCTACATTCCATTGTTATAACAGCCAAGGACGACACAGAAACAGGAGAACAAGTCATGAACAGAATTAGGAAAACAGTAAACGCAAAGGAGAGTGGGATAGTAGTTGAGAAAATACGAAAAGCTAAGGACAGAAAAGTGATAGTTGGGTGCAAGACATTGGAGGAAAGGGACAAATTCAAAGAAAAGTTAAAAGAATCCAAGGAACTGAACGTGGAAGAGGTACAAAACAAGAACCCCCTCGTAATCCTCAAAGACGTACTAAGGTACAACACAGATGAGGACATCCTGAGCGCGCTAAAGACTCAAAACAAAAAAGTCTTAAAGGAACCCACAGACAGGGAGAGTATGGAGATCATTTATAAGAAACGCACCAGAAACCCATACACCCAGCACGTGGTACTTAGGGTGTCCCCCGCCATCTGGCGACAGCTGATCGACACAGGAACAATAACGATCGACTTGCAGAAGGTCCGAGTGGAAGACCAATCACCACTGGTACAGTGTTCTATGTGCCTGGGATATGGGCACAGCAGACGCTTCTGCAAGGAGAATGTAGAAAAATGCTGCCACTGTGGGGGTCCCCATCTAAGAGCGGAATGCCCAGACTGGCTTGCCGGCGTCGCACCGACCTGCACGAACTGCACACACGCCAAATTGGAGAAGGTAGAGCACAATGCTTTTAGTGCGGAGTGCGCGGTTCGAAGGAGGTGGGACGCACTGGCCCGGGCCTCGGTGGCATATTGCTAAGGTGGTGACACGGGTAACTGGATCTTCCTCAAACAGCGCAAGGCCATATCTGGCAGTACAGGCAAACCTGCAAAGAATGAACCTGGCTACCCAAGAACTCATGCAAGAAGCCGCAAAGAAGAAGATGGCCTTCGCACTCATTCAGGAGCCCTATATTGGTAGCATCGGTAGAATGAAAGACTACAAAGGAGTTAGAATCTTCCAAAGTACGAGTCCCGAGCAAAAAGTCGTCAAGGCCGCCGTGGCCATTTTTGACAGCGACATCGACGCCATAATGTGCCCGAAATTCACCACGCATAACATCGTAGTGGTGAAATTAAAAACTCGTGCCTGGGAGATAGCAGTGGTCTCTTTCTACTTTGAGCCCAATAAAACCAATATAGACAGCTATCTGAGTGAACTGAGGGAGATCCAGAAAAACGTCGGAACAGAGAGCATTCTCATTGGGGGAGACGCCAACGCAAAGAGCACATGGTGGGGCAGCAAAGTGGTCGACCAGAGGGGCATTGACCTCGCGGGTGCTCTCGATGACATGGACATGCAGATCCTAAATACAGGCAACACCCCCACTTTTGACACTTTTAGGGGCAATACTCAATTCACCAGCCACGTTGATGTAACGGCCTGCACGACGGATATACTGGACCTGGTAGAAGAGTGGAGGGTGAGTGTGGGACTGGTAACATCCGACCATAACGCGATCACATTTAAATTAAAACTAAGAAAGGACATAGGCACAAACATAAGCAGAACTACAAGAATATATAACACTAGAAAAGCAAATTGGAGCCAATTTAATGATAAAATGACCCAATTACTGCAGACATATAATATTAATAATAGCGAAATTATGAAAATAGACAATGAAAGCGAACTAGAGAAAGCAATAAATACATATATAAGCACAGTACAAAAAGCAAGCAATGAAAGCATACCAAAGAAAAAGCCAAACTCTACACTTACCTTACCATGGTGGACAGAGAACCTTACGAACCTGAAGAAGGAGATGAACACGAAGAGAAGAAGGATCCGTTGTGCAGCGCCAGTCCGGAAACAAAAAGTCATCGAAGAGTACCTGAAATCAAAAGAGGAATATCAGAGTGCAGCCAAAAGTGCCCAGACGGAAAGTTGGAAGGGGTTCTGCGAAAGGCAAGATAAAGAGGGACTATGGGAAGGAATCTACAGGATAATAGGGCGGACTTCAAAGAGGCACGAGGACCAACTTCTCGTCAAAGATGGGAAGGTCAACGATCCCATGGAATCGGCAAAGCTACTAGCAGAGACCTTCTACCCCGACGACTTGGAAAGTGAGGACAAAGAGCATCACCGACAAACACGCGAGAAAGCCGAAACAGTAAACGCTAGGATACAAGATGAGCCTTTGGACCCAGTGTTTACCCACGAAGAGCTAAAGTTAGCGGTAAACAGCTTTAACTCCAAGAAGGCGCCGGGGTCAGACGGTCTCACAGCAGACATATGTAGCAAAGCCATATTCCATGACCCAGACATATTCCTAGCGCTGGTGAATAAATGCCTGGCTCTCAGCCATTTCCCGACCGCGTGGAAACAGGCAACAGTGGTAGTCCTGAGGAAGCCAGGCAAAGACGACTACACTAACGCCAAGTCCTACAGACCCATAGGACTCCTATCAGTAATGGGCAAGATTTATGAAAAGATGCTCATTGGTAGAATAAAATGGCACGTAGTCCCAAAAATCAGCGCACGACAGTACGGCTTCATGCCACAGAAAAGTACGGAGGACGCCCTCTATGACCTCATGCGACATATACGAACAAAGCTAGAGCAGAAGAAACTTATTACTCTAGTTTCGCTGGACATAGAGGGAGCGTTCGACAGTGCATGGTGGCCGGCTGTCAGGACTCGACTGGCGGAGGAGGAGTGCCCCGTAAACCTGAGAAGAGTAATGGACAGCTACTTGAAGGACAGAACGGTAAACGTGCGCTACGCCGGACAAGAGTACACAAAGAGCACCAACAAAGGCTGCGTCCAGGGCTCTATCGGCGGCCCCATTCTGTGGAACTTGCTGCTCGACCCACTTCTAAAAGGCCTGGAGATACAGGGACATTACACCCAAGCATTTGCCGATGATATCGTCATGGTTTTCGATGACGACACAGGTTTGGAGGTCCAAAGACGAGCCAATGCCGCTCTCGCCTATGTCCAGGAGTGGGGTGTCAGAAATAAGCTCAAATTTGCACCACACAAAACTTGCGCAATGGTTATCACCAACAAGCTTAAATTTGACACGCCGCACCTGAGGATGGGCGGGATAGACATTGGGGCGTCTAAGGAGATGAAGATCCTGGGGCTCGCGATAGACGACAAGCTTACTTTCAACAGCCACACAGCCAATGTTTGCCGAAAGGCACTTAACATATACAAACAGCTATCGCGAGCCGCCAGGGTCAGCTGGGGCCTACACCCGGACATCATCCGAGTCATATACAATGCGACGGTAGAGCCAGTAATCATGTACGCGGCAGGTGCCTGGTCATCGGCAACCTTTAAGCTGGGAGTACAACACCAACTGAACGCTGTGCAGAGGGGCTTTGCCCAAAAGCTAACAAGAGCATACCGAACAGTCTCTCTGAACTCGGCACTAGTGCTGGCGGGGATACTCCCGCTGGACCTCAGAATTCAAGAAGCAGCTGCTCTTTATGAGGCAAAGCGAGGAGTGCCCCAGCCAATGCTGGGAGACAGAGAGGTTGAACGTAGGGCGAGCTACATAGACTCTGCACACCCAGCAAGCCATATGAGCGTGGAGTTCACATCACTGATAAACCAAGACGAAGTAGACCAACATAAAAAACAAGCAGTACGCATTTTTACAGATGGGAGCAAGATAGAGGGTAAAGTCGGAGCAGCGTTGTCCTTGTGGGACGACGACGCCGAGACTAAAGCCCTCAAATTCAAGCTGGCATCGTACTGCACCGTTTATCAGGCGGAACTCTACGCCATATGTAGAGCAACGCGTGAGATTCTGCGCCGCCATGAGCTCACTTATGGTATTTATAGTGACTCTAGATCAGCTCTAGAAACAATGACAAACCCCAGCTCAACCCATCCACTCGCAGTAGAAACACGAAAAAACTTGAAGATCATGAAACTCCAAAACAAGGAACTTTCCTGGTTTTGGATCAAAGCACACGCTGGAGTGGAAGGGAACGAGCGGGCAGATCACCTGGCGAAAGAAGCTGCACTAAAACTTAAAAGGCGAGCTGATTACGAGGACTCTCCCGTCTCATTTGTGAAGCGACAGATAAGAACTGACTCGCTTCGCAAATGGAACGAGAGATATAAGCGAGGAGCAACAGCGTCCACCACAAAAATATTTTTTCCCGATGCCCTGCTGGCCTACAAAACTGTCAGGAAGGTGAAGTTCACAAGCGCTGTGACACAGGCATTGACGGGGCACGGTGGGTTCTCAGAATACTTGAACAGATTCAAGTGTAAAGAGGACCCATCGTGCATCTGCGAGCCCGGAGTCCAGGAGTCAACTATACATGTCCTGACAGAATGCCCCGTGTTTGGACTTTTAAGGTACAATGTAGAGCAGGAACTGGATTGTGCAATAAATATTGAAAACTTAGGTCAAATAATATCTAGCAATGAAAAACGAGGTATATTTTTAAATTATTGTATCAAAGTAGTAATAATAGTAAGTAAGAGAAATAAATAGCAAGCAAATTATGATAATCATATATTATAACAATATATTTATTATGCATAAAATTGTAAAACGTTGAGTAAATGTAAGTAAATATACAATAAGAAATGTAACTTGTAAGAAAATCTTTGTAAACAATTAATGCCTAGAAAAATGAAAACTATAATGTGTATATATTATTAAATATGTACATCATTATAAAATAATATTAGAGAAGATAAAATATGTAATTAGTAGACTAGTACTTAAGTCAAGAAAATATTGTTAACCCTGCCCTATCCCACACTGAAACAAGCATATTGATAAATAGTTTTAAGAATATCAAAGCAGAAATAGAATAAGTAAATAATTTGTAGCCACAGAAGATTTTTCTTTGTAAGACAGGGAGGGTTGCATCCTGAAAAAACCGAAGAGTTTTCAGACTGCAACTCTACCTTGTCAAGAATAGCAACACTTAAGCCTCCTAAGTTGATGACACTGATGATATGTACATTTAATAAGTAAGACGATTTTTGATCAGCTGTCATGCCCATAAAGGGCCTAGTTAATGTATAATTAATGATAATATAATAAAGAGAAAGTAAAAAAAGACTCTGAAACAAATCAGAGGGTCGCCGACGCCCGGATATGTGATGCCGGGAAAAAAAAAAAAAAAAAAAAAAAAAAAAAAAAAAAAAAAAAAAAAAAAAAAAAAAAAAAAAAAAAAAATTATCTATCTACTAATATATAAAAGGATAGGTCCTGAGTGACTGACTGATTCAACTAGATACAACGCACAGCCTAAGCCGCTGGTCGTACAGACTTGAAATTTGTCTTGGTGTGTAGGCGTCCGTCGTCGAAATGGCGTTCAAAGTTCCGAGTGCAATTTTGCATATTTCCGAATCCGTACATGATAGACGTTTGAAAATTTGTATGAAAATTGCCCATATAAAATAAGCAATGGTATATTTCAGGGTTTTGTAGAATTTTCAAAATAAAAGGGTAGGGTGTCAAATATTTTAGGAAACAACCTTTAAAGAGCTATATCTATTGAACTGTAACAGGTAGCAAGTTGAAATGTTCAGAGAATATGTATTACCACGCCGAATAACCTGAAATATAATCATTAAATAAAAAAAGGGTACAAGGAACGTTTTTATAAATTGTTCAAAGTCGAAAGTCAAATATTTTTATTCAGTACGACTTTTTAGGATCACTGAATCGTCAAATCTACCACCTGTTCGGGATCGCGACCAGCACACAAGGAGAAAAGCAAAAACCGCATTGAATACCGATATATTAGAGCAAAGTATCGATACTTCAAAAGTACCGATACTCGAATTTATCGAAAATAGTATATAGTACAGGTATTACCTTTATCAAACCCTGCTTACAGACAGAAATTAAAATAAGTGAAAATAATTGAGAATGTTTAATTGAGAATGTCCTACTTTTTTGGGATGTCGGTTAAAGTACGATTCGTGTACGCAATTACATATTATGCTATCCATACCTATGTAGGCATACGTAGATAGGTACATACATGTAATTAATGGTAGGATAGAAAGTCTACCATTCCATTACTTGGTCCAATATTTTTATCCAATTATTTGGTCGGCTCAGCAACGTCATTTACAAGATAAGCTATGAAGTAATCTCAGATAAGCATACGTAAATTATTGGAATTGATAAGGGGCAGATTACAACCATAATAATAATAAGAGTAACCAGAATTATAATTATTATATTATATTAAGAGTATAATATTTTTGTAATAAGGCAAGACGACCGATGTACCTCGGTAGGCTAGTTACAGAAGAGTAAAAAATTAAAAGTAAAGTAAATCACTCATGATCTAAGGGTAGATAGTATTTTATATGCACTGAGGTAATTGAGACAACCATTTTTGAGAGTAATTTAGTCTACTATAACGATCTCTTAGGCTAAGTACCAGTACCAGTGTGGTATAGTAGGTAGATTATTTTTACTAGAACATTTTACTTATCGCTTTTTTTTATTGTCCGACGAAGATGAGCTTGTCAAAGTAAACCAAAGTCTTGGCCTTCACCTGTGTAGCAATTCTCAAACTCACGGAAAGCTTTCGGATTGTCGGATTCGATTTAGAATCCGATAGATTTCAATACATATCCATTTCAAATCTTCTGTGTAAGTATCAAATACTTATTTTAATGAATAGCGGTTCCGAAATCTCCATCCGAAGTATCCGAATTCAATCTGACAAGGCTTCCCGAATGTTTGAGAATAGATAAACTGGACTCAAGTTATGATAAGGCCGAAGGTGGAAGCGCATTGCGAAATCCTCAACATACTGAGGACCCAGCTATCCTACCTTTAAATACTCACAACAATTTAGAATTATGGCGACAGACTTAGGTCAAGGTGTAAGGAGTTTAAGCACAAATGTGCGTACCCTGCCCTGCGGATCGCACCTGGGATCGCTGGATATGAGATTGGTGACTATTTTGTAAAATCTCAAAGCCTCACTAAAGAAACGCCTTATTCTTTAGGACCATGAAAAACAATGGCGCCAACACAGTATTTATTAAATCCCCGTATTAAATACGGCGTTCGCCTATTTACGAGTAGATTTTTCTACTTTTATTCATACAATTTCATATAGGCATGTTCGTAATTTTTTAATTGGTTTTGTATCCACATCTGGTAGATGTGTTTTAATTTGGTATTCAAGTGTGATATAATTTATTTGAACACAGAAGTAATGACAGAATTTACGTGGATATAAAAGTGATTGCTTTATTTTTAAAGACTGTATACATATTTGTAGTCTGTGATCTGTGCTATAGAGATATGCCAATCGACGCTTTATCTGTCGATGTGTGTAATGTTATCAATCATCACACGTTTCCAGAGAAAAGTGCTCGTTTTGCCTCGCTGCAAAGTAGTGTTTCGTTTTTTGGAGTAAAGTTATGCAGAACCTTTTCCAAGATCCATACTTTTTTTATAAATAATGGGTTAGGTCTTGACTTCTAGGCTTGTCTAGCTCTATGAGAGCAAGGATGAGCTCTTATCTTATCGCGTATGGGTTAAATAGATTGTCAAGTGTTTTTGGTATTTGTCGTCTTGAAATCAATCAGATGCGGAGTATACAGTTGTAGGTACTAGCAGATTTTGTTTAAGGTTTATCATCATATGTTTGTATATTATACCTAGTTCTTACCTATAGTTCACAGACATTACATTAATCATGAATTAGGTAATAACTGTACGCGTAAGACGTTTTCCCCATTAATCACATCATAATAAAAACATTGGCGACATATTTCGCGTAGGTGTACTTTTGAATATAAAATTACGACGCGATGGCGGATGCGGCGATGTCAGATGATGGCGTCGCTGTCTGTGGATGTTATTATATTTCACTTACTTATCAGTACAGTATGGATTTTCACAGATAGATAAGAAAACTCTTTATTGTACACAACAGTCTTAAACAGCTACATACATTTTACAAAAATGTAAACGGACGAGAGATTTATTTTAGCTAATCTGTTGGAATGAACTGTATAAATGAACTTTCTCCCGCGACTTGGTCCTCGTAGTGTAGGTAATTTATTTTTCAAGATATTAATTATTTTAGCAATATAAATAGGTAAACGATTACTTTGTGCATGGCTATTGCCCGCTTATGCCATTGTTTCTTCTGTGCTGAGCGTGAATAATTCTGAAGTAGTCACTTGCATCTTTTCGAAATCTGTATTGATTATCGTTTGTTCAATAACATTTTTTAAGGATCACTTTAACCGCCAAATCTACCGCCTGTTCGCAATCGCGACCTGCTCACAAGGAGAAGGGCAAGAACCTCGAGCTAGTTATTTTTATGATCTATTATAAATAGCTTAGGCAAATTATACCTACGCATTACAATTAATTCGCCTCAGCAAATTATTTTTAACGCCAGGCCTTATTATCTTGTAGGTAATCAGACATTATATATTAATAAGCTTTCCAAGATTCGTAGCTTTTGTTTTACAGCATTGTTGAATATATTATTTGACAAGTTTAGCACAACACTTGGTTAATTCGACAAATCACAAAAACTCCCAAAGCATCATGTGATTCCCCAGGCCTTCAAAATAATAATAATATTTATTTATTGTCTCTCACAATAACAGGTCCTTAATAGTAATAACAACAATTATATAAAAACAAAAATAAAAAAATTGGCTCAGGTGACATTGAACCTGTTTAGTGAGGGACTGGTGCCTGAGATTTTTCGAAGAAAAACCTGTATTACAGGTCACCAGGTCTGCTCACACAACGGACTCAAAGAAGAAAATCGTAGCCAAGCACCAATAAGCTAAATAAAATGAATATAAGATGACAGGTTAATATAAGTGTAGGCAAGTATGAGTGTAATAAAGAAAGAAATAAAGTAAAAAATAGATAAATAAATCAAAATATACAGTTTAAATACAATAGCGAATTTTTTTTTTTTTTTTGCTTAATTACATTCAGATTTGTGTAGGTGAGGGGGGGTGTATGTGAGGTAATGGGGGATGGGGTCGGTGCGAGAGGGTGTAATGGGGTATGTATGTGTGTGTGTGTGTGTGTGTGTGTGTGCGTGTGTGTGTGTAAGTGGGATCGTGTGTGGGTGTGTGTATGTGTGAGTCGAACCATAAATACCAAATATACCAAAGACCTAAACTTCTACGTAAACACTACTTAAAAATATGCGATACTATCTAATACCGCCATCAGTAGTTGACTTTTGTAAATCCAAATGGTATATATAGGTGTATTTGAGAAGGGCGTTAGCATAAAAATGACTTTGGAACTGTGTAAGAATAATCTTCGCAAAGATTTTACTGATTGAAAGTTTTTGCTGATCCAGCTACGAGTTTATCTCCAACTCTTACTCTTGGAACATGTCAAGTGAGGGCAAGCTACGGAATGTAAGAGGTTGCGATTCGAAATTGCAGATTTTTGCGCGACAAGATAACAGGCATACAAGTGGCAGACAGACAGATATATGATATCTGTATAGAGTGGTAGTAGATAGGCTAATTAATAACACGATACACGTGTTATTAATTAGCCTATTATATTAGCCACACATTTTTTACTTTCATTAAAAATTGAGCGAATAGATATCTTAAAAACAAAATTGTAGAAACTAACGTTGCGTTTGTCTCTAAACATTTAATGTGAAGATCTTAACATTAAAACTTACGTCCTTTCATACAACATCTCATCCCCTATTCAACCCCTTATGGTGGAAATTCCAAAAATCTTTCCTTAGTGGATGCCTAGAGGTATACTATGTGCAAAATAACAGGTCCACCGGTTTAGGCTGTGCGTTGATATATCACCCATCAGTCGGTGGGCCTACGAGCTATTTTTTCCTTACATCCTTGGGATTGATTGGACTTTACGAGTTCGTTAAAGTACTTCTAAGATATTTTATAGACATATGAAACCGTTATCTAATCGTAGCTTATTGACTGACTAACAAACTAACGCGTAACTGGAGGCGTAACATTGTCAGGCAATAAGAAAGGATTTTGATAGACACAGCGAGAGACACGAGAGCTCTGATCGTCTGTCACTTTAAAAGATAAAAAAATATCATCGCCAGCTCTACCCGCTTCCGCCAAACAAATATAATCCTTGACTCCAAGTGCTGCAAGAAGCCAAGAGCTCGTGAGCGCAATCAAATGTACTAAGACAAACGGGGATCGGAACGAATCATAGCTGTCTGTTGTGGCTGCGGTTGTTTGGATACGAAAGGTCAAGGGCGGATTTGGGGAAGAGGCGTGGGAGGGGAGGGTGGGCGGGGCTCGGGATATAAATAGACTCGGCAACATCGTTCGTTTGTCAACACACGCCTACGCAGCGCTGCCAGCCTCGGGTGGCCCGGGCTACCCCCTCCTACTAGGTACTCGCTCGCCGCCGCCGCTTGCCGTAGATACCACGATACTACGTTGTTGTCGTGGTTTCACTCACACGCTTATTACAGGAAAGAATTGCGTGCTATAGTCTTTTAAGGGTACCTACCGAAAAAAATCTCGGTTGATGTAATCATTCAGCCTCGTCTGCCATATACACTTTTCAAAAAAACTTAAAATCGCAAGATATTATAAGAGCCGCCACATAAAACTGGCACGTAAGTTTAACGTAAGTTTTATAGGATAGATCGATCACACAACCACTAAATAAATAGTATACATTTTAGTATACTGTCTGATCTGATGATCGTTCCCTCTTTATCTTTCAGGTTTTTTAAAGCTTAAATGATGATATTGTATCTGTTTTTCCGGATCAGTACCTACATTTTGCTGTCTTCAAGTCCAGTCCAGAGGGAATACTTTTAGAAAAGCGTAATCTAATGCTTGGCTATCAATAAAAACAAATATAAACCAATAAAATACAATAAAATACTTATAGCCGCGGTGATGTGAGTGATCATAATAAAGTAATAATATAATAAAGGGAATAATAAAATATATATAATAAAGGGAAATGGGATCATCAAAAGGGATCATAAAAATATTGCTATGACAAAATGTAGCAGGTAGTAGAACAAATTCATCAAAACTTAAACCAATAATCAAAAAATAAAACCAGCGTCGGTTTATAGGGCTCAATGAAAAATTTTATATATTTACTTCCATTTATAAAAAAATATACAATAATGATCCATAAACGCTGAAAGCAGAATTACGGTGATATAGCCTCACATTTAAACGAAATTGTACTCAAACACGTTACGTTAAGGAACATTTTAAGTCAAAGGAACAGACGCAGGCTGTTGCCATGTGCGTTGTGATAGATTTTAGGAACGGGGGTGGAATCCGCTAAATATTGTTCGCGATCCGGACTGCAAATGGCTGTTTGTGTCGTATACCCGTCACAGACAGTCAGAAACAGATCTGCACTGCAGAACTTGTTTGGTTTTCTTTGAAAACTGTATAGAATCAGTTATAGGATAATAAAAGGGGTTTCCGAGCAAAATGTTACGAACGCAACATTGTATTATGTACACTGTATTTTGTATTCATACACACTACACAGTGTACACTGTGTTTTGTGTGTCACTCTATAAGGACATTACTCAACGGTATGTGCATTATCAGGTATCGAAAGAAAGAGATAAATCAGCACGTTTTGCCTCTGTCAGAGTGTAGATCTGGTTTTGTAGGATTTTATTACTATTAAGTATTATTAGCCAGAGGGACACCCCAGAAGGAATAAAAGGCAAAGGCTTTCCTTATTGGGCCCATAGTATGAAGGATGGCTGATAATAATCGGAGATGGGTTCAATGCTATGTGTGAAAACTGAAGCCGTTTTCATGTTATGTTGGAATCGCAGTTTTAAAGGGAATTTTGATATATTTTAAACGTAGAGTTCATCTAAAGTATTCAGATTCGACAAACTGAAATGAATACCCCAATTTTCTGATGAGCAGCTTCATTTAAACTGGTACTGGTACTGCAGGGCACAGATCTCTCCAATGTTTTTACAAGTCTTGCGGGTTCTGTCGTTGCCCACCGCAGTCCCAGATTAAATGCCGTTAGTTTATCACGCTATATTTACTTTTTCTAGACCTGCCTTGAAGTCTTAGTTCATGCGCAGAAACCTAATGTGTAACTTTGACTGGTGACCTGCCTATGATAGCCACATTTGCAGTTCACTCGCCAGGCTGTGGTGATACTTCTAGCATAGAACGAACTGGAATTCATAGATCGCATTGTCTATGTATCTATGCGAGACTTATATAACTTTATTGTATCTTATTGATTGTTTCACCATTTTCAATTCATAAATTTCCAAGATATATATATAAAACTTAATATATAAAATCATCTTGTAGATGACTGATAATCAATGCACATCCCAAAGCAGAGGTCATAGAGACTTGACATTTTAACTCCTTGGGTGCTGCACGTCTCGCTCTCTATGTAAAACACATTGTGAGTGTTTTACAGCACCCATAGAGTTAAGGGTAATTTCCTAGTGTCCTGTTTCCTACTACACATCCCTAACTACAAAAGGAAACTACTCAAATCATTTGCAATTTCAAAAGGATTTTCGGAAAATTCCATGGGACCAAGGTCCCGGGCGTTTTCTAGTTTCCTTTTCACAATATTGTGCTAGTAATCATATTCTCGGATATTTTCTTAGCTCCGCTGAACAAGCTGATTAGAAGGTATTCCTCGAACTTCCTCGGTTATTACGCCCTCACCCCGCTGCCACCCCTCCCCTTCGCTCGGAGCTTATCATAATGAAATGGCAGAAATAAAAATATAGAACTGGTGGATAATTTAATAATCATTTACAAAGACCCAATAACATTCATTCATAAGACAAATCATATGTATAAATGATGGGCTAGCTCTTGACCGCTATTCTTGTCTAGTTCTAAGCCAAAGCAAGGCAAGGCATCTAATTAACAAGCCTCATAGCTCAGTTGGTAGTAGCTCTGCCTTCTGCGCTGTAGGTTGTGGGTTCGATTCCCACCCTGGAAAAGCATTTGTTTGATGAATATAGATGTTTGTTCTGTGTTTGGGTGTTGTATTGTATGATTAGTAGGTATTTACAAAAAAAAGTATTTAATTATTCTATCCGTATAGTCTAGTGTCCATATTACAAGCTATGCTTAGTTTCGGACTAGGTGGCGTTGTGTGAAATTAATGTCCTTTAATATTTATTTATTTATTTATCTACAATGGAACGAGCATTTCCAGAGAGCGAGCTCTCCCGCACACTTACGGAACACAGCAAATCGTTTAGTGCATTAGGAGACTGAATTCGGTAGGAGGGTGATCTCTGGACAGGTGGGCCTTTACAGGTTGTGATCATTCAACCGCTAGCAAAAGCCAGCGATTTCATTACCTAGGTAGATCACAACTAACGTTTCGTCCTTATACGATTGGATTTTGACCAAGCTGAGGCTGTAGAGCGTGCCAATGAAATATACCTACATACTTGCGAAAAACATTCCTTCAGAGGCAGCTGGGATAAACAGGAAAAGCAAATTACCGTTTTCTAAAACATGGTTATTTAAGTCCACCTGTTTACTTGTCAGCGTACCTTGAACCCGTTCTCGACAAGAGTTATCAGTGCGTGATGTAATTGCAAGAGACAAGCCATTTGCCGCTGAGCTGACCCTTGTCTTGGACAGATGTCAACATACAACATTACTTACGTATTTTATTTCATATATATACTTTTTGTTGAGGGGGTGGTTTTGCCTTTAAATGATTAAGTTATCATTAAAATGAATTAGTGATGTGAAGTTTACGCTAATATTGAATATTATTAAAAAAAATGACAATGCTGTAATAAAATTATTAATATATTTCTATGACGAACATAGTACTGTATCTGTCTATAAAATAACTAAACTCTTGATTAATGTAGATCGGTTTCAGCTGAGAAAGTACTAGCCCGTTGAGTACGCAAGCATTAATTCATTTTTTTTTATTATGAATATACATTTTTTCGAGATTAAAATCCTCTTATATCTCTGATAAGGTTATGCCCGAAGCGGTACCATTACAGTAAGTGCTTTAACTTTCTTGGAATGGTGAAATAATACAAACGCGAGATATCTTGACAACTGTGATTAAAACAATACAATTAAAGTTATCAACATTGATAATGCAAAACTCTCGTTGAATGTTATTTCGACGCCGCTATTTTAAGTCTTTTTTGGTGCTTCCAGTGGAGACCACGTCTAGGCAAGTGCAGTGTAGAAGTCCCTCCGGCTAGATGAAGCAACGGCCTCGTACTGTGGCGGGCAGCGATTGGAGAAGAAAGCCCAAAAATCGGGCTCAGTAACGCACTGTTGAGAGTGACCTACGTCCAGTAGTGAACTGCGATGAGTTGATGATGATTATTATTGATAGTATCGTCGTGTGCATAGCTGAGTATTTCCTTTTGTTTTTAATTTTCTTTTACGAGGATAACTACAACCGGTCACGTACGGATCGCGCTCCGTTTAGTTAAGCTTACACAATGTCACTAAAGTCCCTTGAAAATGTTATCCGCGAAATCCGCGTGAACAAAGTTTCTATTCTGGAAGAACAAATACTTGCCCAGAACGAGATAATTTGGAATCAGTCGATAACCACCAGAGAAGTTCGCAACGTCGAAAAAGATTACAATAATAATTTCAATAAATATTCTCCGAAAGTCGACTATTAGCGAGAGCGCTACACCAGGAACCGCTGCACCGCTTCAACGAATATAACGTCAAGCGCATGTAAAAGCGACCCCCGCTCTGACCGCGAATCTGTCAAGCGCTTATTTTTGTAGCTAGGTTCGACGAGACAAGGGAAACTTTGCATAAGGTCGCTTTGTGAACCAACATTCAGTTGTATTAGAATTCGGATAATTCAGATCACGGAGTACTCCTGTGACGGTTCTCTGTCTCAGCCACGCTGCGTTAATTATTTGGGTAGCATCTACCTAACCTACCTTCGTGTCAACGTCAGCATTTAGCATTACTTCCTGGGCTACAAAGAGTATTGCTGGATTGTTCATTGATCATCTTTTATCCTTTGATATAAATGTCAATGACTGATACAGGTGCCAACGTTCTTTCCCAAATTTCATCAATTCTGAAAGGAAGAATATAGAATTCTAGAAGAGACTGACTACTTTACGTAGAAATTAATAAATGAGTTAGTTTTTTGTATAAATATTAATTTCACTTCATTTGAGTGACTTTCCTCACTGTTTGCGAGTCTGCGCAACATGCATAGCATTATTATGAAGTCAACGTCAATAAAGTTTCTATGCGATAAACCCTTGACCTATGGTTTTACCATACAGTTCTTGACCACTAAAATCGTCCTTTCTGATTTAAGGGAACGTTTATCGAGAAAATGTATTTCATCTTGAGACTCCAACTGATTCGTCTGAATTTTGGGAGTGAAATAGGCTATATTATTTTTATATCATGAGCTTTGCTTAGTTTGGGACTAGATGGCGCTGTGTAAAATTAATGTCCTGTATTATTTATTTATATAGGTAATTTGAATCAAAACTTAGAGGACGCAAAAAATTATTCTATTCCATCAATATTGGTATGAAAAGAAGGCTAGTAGGTATTATGTTTATTCTAAATAAATATACCACATAGTCACAAATAAAGTATGAAGAATGACACTCGTACCTTGAATCTATTGTTAAAATTATCGTCTGTGTAAGCTGGTAATGTCTATAATATTTAACATCTGTTTTCATAGAAATGTAAACATAATGTAATAAATAATAATGTAAAAATCTAGCCTCATAGCTCAGTTGGTTGTAACTCCGCCTTCTGCGCTGTAGGTTATGGGTACGATTCCCACATTACAGTTTGTTCTGTATTTGGGTGTTGTTGTATTATATGATAAGTATGTATTTACAAAAAAAGGAATAAATGTATTGTATCCGTAATCTAGTTCCCATATTGCAAGATATGCTTAGTTTGGGGCAAGATTGCGCTGTGTGAAATTAATGTCATGTGATATTTATTTATTTATTATATGCTTCTCTACTGAAATTATTGAACTTACTAAACAAAGTATTTTATAGCTTATAATCACAATTATAATTATGTAATTGCGTACAAAATTATATTTAAAATTAAAACTAGATGTCGCTACAGGAAAAAATAGCACGCGTTGTCAAATTATTAACATATTTTGCAGTCGGGTTTTAATTTTTTTCAACATGCAACTTGTTATTTATTTAGAAGGTTGAATAAAGTTTTAAAATTCATATATAAAAAATCAACGTGATAATAATGTAGTTTTTAACATATTGACAGCATGCACGTTAATTGATAGGTACGGGCGTTTTTTTTTGTAATATCTGTTAAGCCTATACCTATTAAGTTGCCGTTTTGTAGTACTGGTCATTTCGAATAAAAAAGATTTCTGAATGTCTATGAATTCTAATTTCAAATTAATTTCATTTTTAAAACATGACATTCTATCTTGAAAATCAGTGTTTTGTTTACTGATTAGCGTTATGTTTAATCCCATTTGGGTCTTTTTCGTCATCATGGATACGTTATATATTCTTGAAATGTGCAGTCGACACTTATTCAAATGACACCCCACAAAACAAAGGTCTTGTCACACGTAACATCTCAATTTTTTAAATACTACCCTAGTTTAAAAAAAGCCTTTAATAGATTAATAACAGAAGTAAGCTCTGCGAATTTTTAATTTCAAAGTGATCGGATCAAATTGTTCTACTTTTGTTACATTTCAAGAGTTAAAGAAGCATCAACTGTATACCTACCTTGTAGTATAAAGTGAAGATTCCCCGAGCTAGTTTATTAGTGGTATCAAAACAAGCTTTCGATTTTCTCCAAATCAAGCATTGTGGATTTTGAAGTTGTCCAGTCGTCGATTAGATATTACGAGTACTGGTGGTTTGGTAACGTTTGAGACTTATTGTTTTCCGAGAGTATCAATATGTCTCAATATGTTGGCTTACTTTCCGAATAACTATATTATGTTGTTGGGCTGTGGCTATCGCTCCTAGATTCCCGATTTTAGAAAAAAAACTGACTAACATTGTCCTAAACATAAAACGTAAAACCGAGAATGTATATTTGGCCCAGCCACACACAGTAGAACGTTATTTACTTACAGGCCCTGTTCGCCTCTAACCTAGATAATATCCCGAAACCGCGCAAAGCGCATCCGCTATCGAGGTTGCCATATTGCAAGTGGCGAACTATGTCAGCTTCTCCACGCCACACTCGATCCCTGATGGAGTGCACTCCACCCCACCCCACCCCCGAGTGACAGTGGGAGCCCTCTATATATGTCACGGGGAGGTGGAAAATTTGGTTATGAAGATTAAATCGAATTAGGGGATATTGTTGCGCAATGACTTCGCTACGAACCGAAATAAAAATAGCACTTCCAGCCCTACAGGGAAAACAAAAAGTTTCAAATTAGAAACTTGCGCAACAGATTGAAGCCGTTTTAAAATACGTCGGAACTTGCAATTACCGCGTAGGCGTACGCTATTTCTACAAGTACGTAGGAACAGTAGGAACGAACGTTATGCTATGTAAGACATTAATCAGAATTAGGGGATATTGTTGTGCAATCGACTTCGCTACGAATCGAAACAAAAATAGCACTTGCAGCCCTACAGGGAAAACAAAAAGTTTCAAAAACTTGCCCAACGGATTAAAGTCGTTTTAAAATACGTGGGAACTTGCAATTACCGCGTAGGTGTACGCTATTTCTACAAGTACGTCGGAACAGTAGGAACGGACGTTATGCTATGTGCGATATCGCACATAGCATAACGTCCGTTCCTAGTTCCACCACCTACGGCGAAACCGTTTCACGTTTCGCAAAACCATGAATAAATCCGAGTACAAGTACGTTTCACGCTCACTTTCCCGCTAAAAGCTTTCAGAAGTTTAATTACTCCGATTGGAAGAAACCCGACGAGTGTGTGGACCGCGATCTGGTACGGGCGAGCCGTCCTAACGACCACCATTAAACTTGTTACTTGCGAAACCGCATTAAGGGTACCGCAAATAGAAACATTGCAAACACATAACTACTCCCACTGCAGCGAGACTCTATTTATACCAAACCGATACGACAATATTGCTTTGCAAATGCGGACCAGTTACGTGCGCCTGTGGCTCTAAAAATAGCAACAACCCTTGCTTACATAATTATTGTTGGTAGGAGGCTGTGCTTCGTAGCGCCCCCTCTTGGCACCCTATTGCCGCCGGCCACTCCACCACACCACCACGCCAGCCAGTCGGGTCCCCGCAGCCACTTGGAGCGCGTGTCTCTCCCAGGCTCCTCGGTTTGCGACCTGAACGTACTCCGCTCTAGACTCGTACTACCCCTCGATACTTCATTATTTAGCCATGAATTGAACAATTCCATTCAATATTGACATTTAAATAGTTCAATGTTGCAGTCGTTCAGTACCTTTAAAGCGATGCAAGTCACGTGATCACAGTGTAATGTACTTTGTGTGCTTTTGAAAGACTTTGCTACGATGTCGGTCAAACCAACAGCTGTGGCTGCTAAAGGTACGTTTATTATCACCGTAGAAGTCTGACGTTTTCATTATTATTTAACTTGGTAACTTTCATACCTTAGTAGCAAATAAAATACAGCTGTTAGCTGTATTTTATTTGCATGTACTTAGTTAAGATGCTCATGGCTCGTATGTTTTAATTTCAACCATTAACTTAGTTCTATGTATTATTATCACCCATTTGCTATTTTCGAAGTTATCTATATACACACATCAACATTGTCTAGGGATATTCCATTTCGAAATGATTTGCTTACAAACTATTTGCTTTTTAGAAAAAGTTTATATATGGAATTAAACCTCTTTTGTTCCCTTTTCAAAATTTAGAAAAAAAATAAAAATAGGACGCAATAAACAAAAGATAGAATGGGGACTCCGATTTAAATTAAACAACGTTAATTTTGCCTAAGATAAATTAACTTTTATTTAATTATCAATTAGTGAAGTAATTTTTAATTTTAACGGATCTTGTGATATTCGTAATGTCATGGAACGTCGACATTTAAGCAGAGAAGAAATTATAAGAGCGATAGGCATGCTACAAGCCGGTGCTATCCAACGCGTGGTTGCCAATACCCTAAACACCATTCAAAGCGTTATTTCTCGATTGTGGTCACGTTATCGTATTACCGGGGTAATAAGTATGTAAGAGAGCGCCACACTGGAAAAAAACGAGTAACCACCCCTAGACAAGATCGTTTTCTCCAAAATTCCGCCAGGAGGAAAATTCCGCCTGGCGGAATTTTGGAGAAAACGATCTTGTCTCTCCCAATCTCACAGCAAAGCAGCTAGTGCAAAGGCTTCAGTCAGACCATCAGCTGTCAGTCAGCGACCAAACCGTCAAAAGAATGCTACATGAAGTCGATCTTCATTCTCGTAGGCCGCTTCGTGTGCCAGCTCTACGACGAGGCAATCGCGGAAGGCGACTTCTTTGGGCTCAATAACATTTCTTATGGAACAATGGCCAATGGACAATGGTTCTCTTTACTGATGAGTCTCGGTTTGAATTCCACCCCGATTCACGAAGAACACGTGTTTGGAGAGTTCCAGGCAGAGAAAGTCACCTCCAGCAGCCACAAGAGGTCCATTTGTACCGAGGTGGGACAATCATGGTTTGGGCGGGAATTCGTATCGTATTGGTGTCAGCTACCCTTCAGGAACATGATGTCGCGGTTTTGGACTGGCCTGCACAGTCACCCGACTTAAACCCCATTGAACACGCTTGGGACATGTTACAGCGAAGGGCTTTCAGCAATTTGTCATCAAATTTGACAACAGAAGCCCAACTTTTTTGCCATTTAAAAAGAACATGGGATCGCATACCCCAGCGAGACTTTGACACCCTAATTTTGAGTATGAATAACCGGTGCAGATGTGTTATCAACGTAAGGGGAGGCAACACCGATTATTAAATTGTAAAAAGGTAATTTTATAAAGTCATGGCAACGTAAAAATAGTTTTAACACAATTTACCGAACCTTGTAAATTTTCTGATTTTTCGAGTTTTTTTTCCTACTTTAGTGTTTATTAAAAAATATATATAAAACTGTTGTTTTTATTATTATTAATAAACAACACAAAATAAAGATTCTTGCCATACCTAGTTTGGTAAAGAAATTATTTTCAGTTTTTGTAAAAATCAACAAAATGTTGAATATCCCTAGACAATGTTGATGTGTGTATATTAGTAGGTATGGAGTTTCAGAAGACTACCCGTTATTGTTACCATCTTCAGTGAACGTTTCAGAGACCAGAACAGATATTTGGCTTATTTATGGATATTAGATGATAGCACGCAGAAGTATTACGATTTTCCGTGTTTGGTAAATAATAGTGGCCTCACTCAACCACATTCCATCCTAGGAAGCGAAGAGCCAAGGTCGCCCGAAAATAGACAATATACAAAACCGGCCAAGTGTGAGACGAACTCGAGGTGTTACCGCTTCATATTTTTGTCATTATCTAAAGTAGAAATGTGTAATTGTATTACGATTTTTGTACGACGGGGAAGCGCTTGGCCTTCATCCCGCATGGTTACAAGGCCGAAGGTGGACCCGCGCTTCACCCGGAATCCAACAGTCTGAGAAACTGGCATTCTTACGTCTAAATACCAACCGGAACACAACAAATAGAATTGTTGGTAATGGCGTATTACTTAGGTACATGGCTATCCCCAATAAAAATCTAAAGGTAAAACTAAAACCTCTCAAAAAACAGTCAAACGGAAGCACAATTATAACCTCAGGATTAATTATAACCTGGCTGGATGTCTCTGTGTCATTCACGAATCACTGTTTGTTTTCGCGACCATTTTATAAGCTAATAGATTACCATGTTATAGGTACACTCGTCTGCACTGCAATAATATGTGTACACTTCATATAATATTTTCATACAGTACGTAGCTACACAATGCTTGTTTCGTTGTATATCACCTCACATGATTTACTCTAGCCGTCATCGGGCCATATTCCCATCCATTAAAAGTCAATCACATGATTTCAATACACATTCACAGTTCTCTACACTAAATCTATCATCGACATTACGATCAAATTATTATTATAAATTGAGTTCATCGAACTAACATGTGGCGATCTCCAGTCGGTGTTCTGAAATAGTCCGATTGTAATCAGGTTATATATCTTTAAGTGCCGAAAACCTATCGTTTCTTATAATTTACTTGCGCTAAACTAATTAAATAAGGAACGAGTATATTTGAGGGAATATCAAAGTAACAGAAAAATTCGGAAGTCATAGCTAGCCTATTACATCCGAACATTTCTGACTTTACACTTTCGTTTACTTTTTTCGTGGTATGGTCATGTGATGAGGATTGATGAGTCATGTAACGAGTGTTGAATATGAGTGATGATGGATATAGTGGTAAAGTAGACCGGGGAAGATATGGGTAAGAACAGTGAGCGATTGGATGACGTCTGATAGAGAAGAATGAAGGAAGAAGACATGTAGAGACCGACTCCACCTAGTGTAGTTTAAAAGGCAGGAAGATGATTGTGTTCTATTTTAATAAAACCACTAACAAGTAAATTAGGGAACAGTGAACTACGTAGAACTATTTATTATATCCAATCTGATGGTCTTTAGTTGTCTTACGACACATGGCCGTGTCAAGAGCCAAGTCACACGTTCGTTACAGTTGACAAATTATTAGGTTTCCTCTCACGTAATGCACTTTACCGACTATGACTCATCTAGCTAACAATAACCCTGTCAAGATATTTCTTTTGAACCGACGCAGATTCAGATTCAGCTGTGACTTCTGAAATGCCTTGCCTACATAGCACTAATATCTCTTGTTATAATTTCGATAAAAATGCACTTTTGTAGCAGTATAAATAATATTTTCTACGATACGAATTAGAATTATCCCAGTAAATTGACGTATCCGAAATATGTTTGTATCCATCCTGAGACCGGGAGTGTGTCAGCCAAGTTCGGTACACACACCGGAGTAGCACTTGACCTACAGTTAATCGGTCACCCTTAGGCGAAGCTGGAAGGTCGCGGTGACGTCATGCTGCGTAGATGACGTGTCGAGTGGTTGCGTGCCTCGCCACTATTAGGACAGAAAGGGCATTCGATATTTTCCCCTTTACTTAATTGGTTCTGCAAATCTAGTGTTTCAAGAATCGGTGACTCCGCTCTTCAGTTGTTTGGTTCCCCACTTCATTAAACCGAAAGGCACGTTTTGATGTAATTTTCTTCTTTTTTATTCTTCTTGTATCCAACATGGAGACGAAACAAACAAGCCGCCCACCTGAACGAACATGACCAACACAGCACTGCATTGGGCCAGTCAACTTGAGGTATAAAATTGTTAAGCCCCGTGTGCCCGTAATTTCACCGACAGCCATACCCTTAAAACCGTCAATGTTGCTTGGCGGCTTAAATAAGTATGGTAGCTGTACTTCCCCGGACGAGCTTTTTCACAAGGTGCTCTACTACCCATAGACTTTACTCCCACAACAACCGACAGCGGTTAGCGGTATTTACATACTAGCATTACCTTGAAAGTGAATCACAAATCCTTTACGTGCTTCAAATTAAAATGACATGATTGCTATGTCACCATGATCAAAGCTTTAAGCAAGCTAGTAAAACCACAACAGCTCTAGTATTGCTCACGATCACACGATCGGCATTAATCAGGGTTCCGGCAGCGAGCGTGTATTTGGGGCCGTTTGACGCGCACTGCCGCCTGGCGGTGGGCTTCCCCGTGACTCATTTCACCTGCAAAGCTATAGGCGGAATACAAGAGCATAGTTTTTTATGAGTCAGCAAGGCTTATATTTTTTTTTCTTAGAATACTGTATTAAATACATCCCAATTACATTACGATCTTGCTAAGTGGTAGGCTAATGAGTAATTTGACATTGACCTAGATTTATACTTCGAGTTACGACTAACAATGTGTCCATCGCACCGACACTTTTCCTACCGTCTATATTTAGGTTTATTCATTTTGTTCATGTGTTAAAATTGTAGCAACTTACATGTTGCTATTATGCCATGTTTCACTTACAGTGCATTATTTTGTCCGTGATGTAGAAGAGCCGGAGTCCTCAACATACTGAGGCACTGGCTATCTTTCCTTTATGTGCTGAAACACAACAATTAAGAATTGTTGTAATAGCGACATACTTAGGTAAGATGGTGTTAGCTAGCCAGGCGGACTTGAGCAAAGTCCTACCACCAACCAAACCAAGTACAAATTTGTACTCCCCTGGGATCGAAACCGGGATCTTAGGGTCTGATACCGGGAAGCGAACCACTATTTAGACCACCGAGACGACGTCTGTGGTTTCTTTTTTACGACGGGTAAGCACTTGGCCTTCATCTCACCTGGTGACAAGTTGAGATAAGGCCGAAGGTGGAGGCGCACTTCACCCGGAATCCTCAACAGACTGAGGAAATGGCTATCTTACCTCTAAATGCCGGAACACAACAATTTTAGAATTGTTATTATGACAACAGAATTAGGTAAGATGGTGGTAGCTAGCCAGGCGAACCTCAACAAAGTCCTACCACAAACCAAACCAAGCACAATATATTTTACTCCCCATGGGGATCGAACCCAGGACCTCTGGATCTGAAATCGGTGGGTTGAACTACTAGACCATAGAGGCAGTTTAAAATGTCTTATAGAGGCAGAACCATAACATAACTTGCTGGATTTAGTGCAATGACTTTGGGTACCGATATCACTAAAGTAGGTGCCAAGTTGACGTCTGTCTGATAGAGGAAGAACCATAACATAACTTGCTACATGTAGGGCAAGATTGGATGATGATTATAGCGAATTTCTGCCATTGGCGTGTCAACGTTCCGGGTTGCTATTTTTTTTTTTTTTTACGATGGGATGGGATACAGACGCTGGGAGCTTATTCCAAGTTCTTGCAGTGCACACAATAAAATATTCTTGAAAGCGTTTAGTTCTTATGATAATAGGCTGTGCGTCTGAAATTTCTATTGAAAAACGGCGAAGGCGGTCGTGAAGCTCCTGAGCTTCACGACCTTATCTGATCTGATCTGAACTGATCTGTCAGTTGATTCCCAAAAATATCAACACTAGAACTACTTTTAAGCATTTGATGTTATGGCTTTACTTTATATAACAGGCAATAAACTATTATTATTATGCAATACCTCTAAACATAGTATCACACAACCGTAAAACAAAGAGATCTATTTACGTTTCGTACTCATTTTGTTCAGTTTAGCTGCCATTATATATAATACAAAATCGGCTCGTCGGTAATGTAGGCTACATATTTTATTTATTCGGTACCAACTGCCGCCGGTTATTCTCGGATTCTTGATAAGGTCGACTAAAATAGCTTACCTCAATCCTTGCCCACGCGCACGCTATCTGCATCTGACTCACTTGGGTCAAAATATTAACTCTATTCGATTCATTTAAAACTTATAAAGAGTCGAAAATCGCGCAATGAGATTGTTGGATTGGACAAATTTTGTCATCGTTACTGCTACTTTAGAATTAGCAGGGTCGACAATGAGTGGTTGAAGCCTCAGGACATCGATTCGCCTCTACCCATATCGTACTTGTATGGAATGGAACTCGTTACCCTCGTCTAGATAGATAGATATATAGATTTTTAACATATAATTATCAGAAGTGTATTTAAGCCTTATAAGGTTTGACTAGGTTCTCATTGTCAATTAATAACATGTATAGCCTACGAGCGAGTATGCAACACCTTCATCAATAATATAAAAAGGTAGCACACATACAAATAAATACTGCACGGATAGCCATTAGTGCGCGTGCATTTACAAAACTAATTAAATACAGGATGCACCCATTTTCACTTGCACCTGATAAAATATTTTTTTTTGATAAATATTAATAGATTTTTTTGGGCTATTTTATTTTTTTATTTCCATTGGTATTTTATTGAGTCGAGTATCTAAGTATTGAGATGCGGAAAAACACACAAAGAATGTGTGTTTTTCCGCACCAGAACAATCTTGGAGTCTTAAAGTACACAGTGAACACAGGTCCCTTTTAAATGCGCTCCATCTTAGGCATCTCAGAAAGGTATAAGGTTGTTATTTTTTTTTTTACCCAGAAACACCTTGCTTATTATCGACTTGTTTGCTGACAAAATACATTTGGTAGCTGATTTATACGGCTTATTAGCTGACCGTTTAAATATCACAAGCATCAGGTTAGCCGCATGTTTACCCTCCTAATATAAATCTTGAAATTTATCCCAAGAATTACGAAATTGTAATAAAATATTTGGTTTCTTCTGCGAAAATAAAAACTTATTACTAATTGAGCCAACCAGGGACGCTACCGCCGACGGCGAAGCCGATCTCCATTGGCTTAAAATTAGCTTCATGAGAACTAGAAACGATTTTTACTACCGGGTATGTGTCATATCCAAAATGGCGTTTCCCATCTCAAAAGTGTACACATGTTATGAAACCTATCCGTTCAGTACATTTGACGGTAAAAATCGTTTCTAGTTCTATAAGAATATGTCTACCTGGGCCAAATAGTATCTTTCGAAGACAGGCAGCAAAAGGAGATCGCTCGGCGAACCGAGAATGCCTGGAAGAGCTATTGGTCCATGGGAGACATAATGAAGGGAAACTTACCGCTATCCAAGATGAAGGCCAAGCACTTCCACGTCGTACAATAAAAAAAAAAACCTTCAAGCGGAAGCTAATGGACGTATGCATCCTTCCCGTTCTGACGTATGGTGCACAAATCTGGTCTCTGACTCATGTTTTCAAGTCTGCCCCAAGTTTGCCATCGCGCGATGGAGTACAGCATTCTGAGCATTAGGCGTACAGAGTCCGAAACACCGAGCTACGCTCAAGAACTAAAATCGCAGATGTAGCTTCAAAAACCGCTACGCTCAAGTGGAACCAATGTGTTGGGGTCGTAACGGAAAATCTTTTGCTATCTCTTAACCCTATACTAGTAGTACAATTGTACCGCATATCGAATAACGCTTAAAAATAATTCGTTTTATACGACTAGTAAATTACTGTTTCCACGACTTGAGTACCGATTATTTGCGGATTATAGTGCGTTATCTCCGTTACCTAATTGATTTCGGCTTGGGTTTGATAGTACATTTTTTAGCAGGCATTATTAGATATTAACGCGACACTACGCTGTCTGTAATTTTTAATTATTGTATGGTTGATGTTGTTCCTTTCACCAGCATGACAGCTTAATGCCAGACAAATATCGCAAGATCTAGACTAGGCAGATACAAATGTTATCTCACGTTAGTGTCAATGACTCGACGAAGTTGCACTAATTAGTTGTACGCAATCACTATAAATTGTCTTGTATTAAGGAGTAATTGAAGCGGATCCAAATTGTGGAGTCACTATCAACCACATTACTTAATACTTTTAAAACCATGGGAATATAGAATCAAAATGTTCATATCGTAATATCGAACTCAATCTTTTTGCTTTTGAGAGTTGATTTGCTGCTCTCCTTTTTCATGTCTCACTAGGAATAGAGACAAACCTCTAAGAGGACTAGGGAAACTTTCACAATGCTTCTCGGTCCTAAGCCATTAATTTACTCTTTTTGCCAACTTTCCAAAACGGGGGCGGTTCTCTTTGGTATTTATTTTCTCCGATTTTTTTTAACAATTTTTTTTTATTCTGAGATGTATCAGGTATGTGTATGTAATCAGGTATCAGGAAGCAGAGAAAGTAGGTCTGAAATTGGTCCATTTTTATTTTGGGAAAATCCGATCTTTGGTGACCAAAGCTCCTCGGAAAACAGCTAATCATAGATATCTCACAGCATGATTCTTTTTTATTTGATTCGGTACCTATGAATGGTAGTTTCAAATAAATTTAATGGTCGTGGGCTCGAATCTGGCTGGACACCAATTACTTTTTGGTGGTAAATCGTTACTAGTACAAGATAATGGGTAAGTTCAGATATTTTATTTTAGGCTTATAACATTTATTTATTATACTAGTATAATATTATTTTCAAGTGTTTAGTGAAGTCGGTTCCATTTTTTTCAAACTTATTCTATTACAGTTTACAGTCTCCACCTTTACATATTTTCCGCTTGAAAATATCAAGCGACCACTGCGTAGATCATGACTGTAACAATATTAATCACTCGGAATGGGCAGTAAATGGTGTAATGTCTATTTTAACGCGTGTCCGGGCGCCGCCGCTGTCACGGCAAGCTGGGCGAAGACGGGCCGAAGTGGACGGCGCCAATGTCAGTGTTGGTATACAGTACCGAGTGGTGTTAGCTCTGAGCTGGCGCGGCGGCGATGAGACTGACGAGGTGACGGTGTGGCGCCGCAGGAGATAGCCACATGGTAAATATAAACGGCGGTGATGCGGATGTCGCTGACTAGACTATACAACACCTCACGTAAAACGATATAAATAAGATTAGAACTGATGAACTTCCTACCGTCTCTGTGGTCTAGTGGTTCAACCCACCGATTTCAGATCGAGAGGTCCCGGGTTCCATCCCCGGGGGAGCGATATTGTGCTTGGTTTGGTTGGTGGTAGGATTTTGTTTAAGTCCGCCTGGCTAGCTACCACCATCTTACCTAATTCTGTTGTCATAATAACATTTCTTAAAAAAAATGTTGTGTTCCGGCATATAGAGGTAAGATAACCAGTTCTTTTGTTGAGGATTCCGGGTGAAGTGCGCCTCCACCTTCGGCCTTATCTCAACTTGTACTTGTTCATCCTTCATCCTGGGATGAAGAGAGATGAGGCCAAGTGCTTCCCCGTCGCACAAAAAAAATATGTTTGAAATAATTACGTTTTGAAAACTATAAAGAAAACCGACTTCAATGAAGAATATGATACAATTACGTTTACACGACGTATTTTTTTCAATTATTTTGATGACAGATAGACGGACAGTTAGACAGACGCGTAATCCTCTAGAGGTCCGGTTTTTCCTTACTTTTGATGTAATACATCCTAAAAATACCCAAATCGCTTCCAAGTGTGCCTATAATATTTGAAGAGTTCCCTCGATTTCTGCAGGAATCCTCGATCTGATGATGGGATTATCAGATCCTGACCTGATGATTTCAAACAAAAAAGAATTTACCAAATCGGTCCAGGCGTCTTCGAGAAATCGGGGAACCTACATAAAAAAAATAAAAAGATTCCAACGAATTGAGTACCTCCTCCTTTTTTTGAAGTCGGTTAAAAAGAGAACCGTTATCGTAAATGGTATTACACAAACATTTTATTAAACGATATAATACATTAGATATGGTTAGATACTTATTCAATGAGGGGTGGTTAGTGTAACTATCTTTCACACAGCGCGATCTAGTCCCAAACTAAGCAAAGTTCAAGTATAAGTCATACATAATGTATTAGACAACACCCAAACTCAGAACAAACATCAATATTCATCACACAAATGTTTGTCCTGGGTGGGAATCGAACCCACAACGTACAGCGTAGAAGGCATAGCTAAATACCAATACAATATACAAATACAATACGAGCTGTGAGGCTTGTTATCAAATCAAACCAGAATAATATTCTTAGAAGCAAACGTATCACACCGGTCGACAATTATTTACACTTACTTATATCAATAATATCGCGGATTTTTTGCAGCTGTTACTAGCAATTTTGTCGTGCCAAAAAGTAAATAATGTTCTTCAGAGCTAAATGGACTGTCGGTGGTCACTGGAAAAATTCCACTGTCGATATTTATTGTTATTAATAATACTAATAATTTAATAGTCAGATTTAGTAGTACAAAAATCGAATAAAAATTATAATAATTTGTTCAGTCTAAGAAATATTCGTGGTTGCCATGCGAAAACTTTTACTCCCCAGCGATTATCGGTTCTGCGAGCTATGTTCCCTGCCCACTGCCAATTCAGATTGCTAATTCTGAAATCTGATATCTATAATACATGATAATACAAGATACGTTTTGAAACACGGGTTTTACTCTCGTGTACATACAAAGTTGATGCAGGCATCAACTTTGTTACGGCTCTCCCAGGGATCCATCATCAGGGTGTGTGTGACCCGCGACCTGCTCGGAGCTCTACGCAGCACGTAGTGTGATACGCAACGTCGAAGACTGTACGCGCCGCGACCGCGATCACATCCGGGAATCACACTCACCCTGTTTCAGTGATGGTTCCCTGAGAGAACCGAAACAAAGTTGGTGCCTTCGTTAACTCAATATTCACGTATACGAAACGTGGGTAAAATCCGTGTTTAAAAATGTATAACAACACTAGCGCAAGTTTTGTAAGTGAAATATAATATGTATGTATAAGATTTAACCAGATCAAAATAAATAAACAAAGTGCGATAGAGTAATTGAAAGCGGTTCTTTGAATCTTGTCTAATTCCACTTTTCGTTACGAATACGTTTGTAACTTTTAGTATAAATCTACTGAGCATCTCAGCAAAATGATGCGTTCATTCATTACACGGGTCGAGATGAAGAGATGTTGAGACACCCACCCTCAAGTGTGGTGTCCATCAATCTGTTTAATACTTTTACAGAATGAGCAGCACAGATATATTCAAATAGGAAATTGTATTAGTCAGTTCTATGTCTATACTGGTTCATCACCTACAAGGTACCACAAACAGACGTGTTATATTGGCGCCACTCTCACTCAATATGATGTATTCATAAAAACTAGCTAAACCTTTGTACTGAGCTGTGGTAATGTGTAACGTTATGGAAAACTCCGCATAAAAATCCACTTTAACGTATAAATAGCTTTGATATCATTATTATCTGAGAAGATAAGATATAGGTTAGATATCGTTTATTTTTGTATCCAATATCCGGCATTATAGTAGCCTTGTTCGTACTTGTACCTTTGCACCTTTGCTCACGTTTGCATCGTAAATTAATATAAAATGCTTGTTATCCATATATGTCATTCTGTAATTTCATATATCCAAATACCAATCAACTGATATTAGTGTTCCAATATATCAATGATGATGTGTTTTAATCTTTAGAAAGTGTACAGGATACAGTCCTTCACGATTAAGCTGGAAAAAATGCCATTTGGCTAAAATACAATAAACAAATACAAAAAAATATCTTTTAAGAACACATTACCAAGAGGTTGAAAACAATGGTAGGTGCCCGTTCGAAGAAATGCCCTGTGTATCGCGGTATATCGACAATGATTAAACAGTTATCATGATTAAGGTGACAACTTAACAAACAAAGCAAGAGATAAGGAACTGAAACTAAAGGTAAGTCAAATAACTATTTGTGTAATGTCACGTATACTGATATGATATACTCTTTAAAGTTTTCAAAATAAGGCCATTACTTCCATATTAACGTACGGTATATTCTGTCAGTACATTTGTTTGCAAGCCTGATAAATGTATGCCAAATTAAAAACATAATTACACACGTAGATTCGTAACGATATTGGAAAATATGAAGCGTATACATATTTGTTAAGGCGATTGTGCCTATTATGATAACAAAGAATAAGATTAAATAGCTAAGATATGTTAAGAACATAAAATATACTAAATTAATCCTGGGACTTTGTTCCTAGTGAGACGTCAGAGCTACAAGAGGATTTGATATATACATATTTAGATTGTAATGTAATAACGGGTATCGTTCAATTCGAAGAGTGTTCAGGAATGAGATAGTTACGGTACTGCAAATGGGGAAGTGGAGGGAAGTAAGGCTATAAATAGCACTTTTTTTTTAAATTATTGTTACAGAACATTAATTTTACACAGCGCCATCTAGCCCCAAACTAAGCATAGCTTGTAATATGGGAACTAGATTACGGATAGCATACTTAAATACTTTTTGTAAATACGTACATACCACAAACATCTATATTCATCACACAAATGTTTGTCCTGGGTGGGAATCGAACCCACAGCCTACAGCGTAGAAGGCAGAGCCACTACCAACTACTGCCAACTGAGCTATGAGGCTCGTTAAATTCGTATGCATATCTTATTGCTATATTTATTTGAGTAGATCAATCGATCACAAGTACCGTTTGTTTTACCTTTACGTTCAGCATGCTCAATAGAGTAGCTGCTCCCTTTGTTCTAAGAATCGTCTCGATCTAAAAACTCCCGCCGCCATCGTCATCGCTTGGCGACAGTGTTTCTCTCCAGTAACCGCCACCGAATCTACCGTTTTTCGTATTTTGGCAAGTCAAAGCCGAGGTCGCGCGGATGTGTCACCTCACCAGTTGACGTCCAAACTGCGACTCAAGGCTATTAGCGAGCTGATGATTCAATGGCACCAACTTAACCTATGTTTTGATATCTGACACCTCAGATGTGATATAATTCGTTATGGCATCAGCATTTCCTGTTTACCTTACTCAGTAGATTATTGTCAATTTGGTAGAATCAAACTCCACTTTACCTGCAGGCTCTACGCTACTCTTTGTTTATACAATTCAGAAAGCTTAGGTATATAGTAGTTAGGTATATTTGGTGGAAATTCGTGCAGTCGTTTCCAAGCAGTGATGATGAAGGCCAAATGCTTCCCCGTCGTACAATAAAAAAAAAGCTGTTCGAAACCTTAGATTTAAAGGATCACTAACACTACATAGCACTTGAAGTAGGGTATTGTTCTATATTTTTATATTCGTGCGTGGCGTAATGACCCTTGTGCTTAGACGTGACCGACATTACGTCGCTGTACGTCACAATTTATTTGCTTGAGTGGACTGAAGCTTATCTACGCAGAGTGTACGTGTCAGATTATCCTAGGTTCCGCCTGGGTCGTATATTCCTCCATTTTGGCAACTACGGACTTGGTAACTTTTCTGTAATATAGATTGCGCTTAGTCTAAAGTACTTACTAAGTACCATCTGTTGATTAATGTGTAAATATTTCGTTTTTATGTCCAGTTCTGTTTTTTTTGTACCAATTTTTATATTTTTGATTTTTAATGGTAATGCTATTGCAACGCAGTAGATTATAATTCCGTTATTTTGCAACATTATTGAAATAAACAAATAGATATAAAATAAACAAATATGTTGTCTGATTAATGATTAAATTTGAAGTGAGTGTAAAAAAATTGCGATTTGTTTGAATGAGGAATGGAAAAAAAAAACCATTAAGATTAATAATATTACTATTAAGGTAAAATATTTATAGGTAGAACTAAGAAGCACTCTTTTGGAGAAGCGCTTTGTTTGGTATTAACCTTTGTTCAATGACCTTTAGCTCCCTCTCTGATGCCAATGTTTTTTGTTTTATCTTTGCCCTTTAGTTAGGTTATAAAGTTTACATCATACGAATAATCATTATCAGTAATTTACGCGGCGATTCCATGCGTAATCAATTCGAATTTTAATTGGTCTATTTTAAGAATGCCCGTCCTTGATTTCAATATCCTGATCTTTGTTGCCTTTATTAAAACGCTACATTAAAAGTTTAAATCGTTTTCAATGCCTCTAATTTAGTTTTTTTTTGTGACTTGCCTTGCGCAACTACATATTATGTATAATTTACTTCAACAAAAATTAGAACTTTTGCGTTCATGTCTTTTATTATATGTTTTTCTCGGTATACTAGGTACCTTGTCAATTTGGTTTCTCGGAAAACTGCAGTTGCAAGTGTTTTGCGCTTTTGTATTAATATTTCTGCCAAGTTTTATGCGTTTATCTGGTTGTGGAGCGAGCGGCTCGCGAAGTGCGCGCGCAGCGCACGTCACGTCACCGCGGTGCCGCGTGCTGCGCGCGCGCCTCGCCGCCACCCGTCAGTCAGTGTCCGACCGCGAGCCGAGCTCACCTGCTGCTCCATCGAGTGTACACAGTTGTTCCGGAGCCGCGAGACGGCCAGTGCTAGTGCCACCATAAGATGTTTGCGCATTGCGCAGTGATTCCTGTTCTTGTTTAGGGTTTGAAGTGCATCAAAGTGGATTCCGGAGGACTCTACCAGGCTGTGGAGCACGCGCGAAGGCTCGAGCGCTCCCAGGCCATGTATGTCATCAATTTAGGTGAGTCCGCGTTGACATTCCGTCGTCGATCCACATTCTCCGATTTGCAGCACCGCCACCGCTCACTTGCGACGGTCCTATAATTGGAACTTGAATCTAGACGGAACCGGTATCGGCTCCATTGCGATCGGAGGTTCTATTGCTAAGGTGCGAGAACAATTAGGCCTAGTATGTATAGCCACATGAAAATAACTTTTAGGGCTCATTTCAGCATTCAGCTTTCTCTTCAATGGCGGTTGTAGGTCTTTTGATTCTTGAGGTGGCGCGGCGGCGGCGGCAGTCTGAGTAGTCGACTTTGCTTTTGATTTATTCGGCGATTCATACAAACAATCAGCCCACTTGTGGTCTGTGATTGTACCATTTCAATTTGTATGTTATTCGTAGCGCGATGTATGTGTATGTATTTTTTATTACAGTTCACGTACAGTGTGGGCGTGTGTTGGTGTGTTTGTGCTATCGGTGCGTTGCTATTTTTGTAACACTTGGTTGTGTGTTCGCGTACCTACATAATAACATTATACGATTGAGCTTGTGTGCTCTTCGGGTACGTTTCGCTCTCTTATCATTTCGCTTCGTTTGAAACTGAAGACAATGATAATTGAGGAGTTATTTGTCAGTGTTCGAGCTGCGCCATAATTCTCATAAGCATGTTCATTCTTTTATCCTCCACTTTTCACTAACACTGCGATCGCAATTATAAGTAAAATAATAAATCAATATTACAGGACATACATTTCAAACAACTGGAAATTGTTTGAAATTTCCAGTGAATCTACGCGATTAACTGGAAATTTCAAACAGCGTAGAATAACTGGAAACCAAAATATCATCTGTACACGAATACTTGATTTTTGATTATCATTCCTAGCTTTATCATTTACTAGCTTCTTATGTTATACCTGGTTCAGAACAATATCTGTACAATCTATGAAAATGTCAGCGAAGTCCGTTCAGTAGTTATGGCGTGAAAGAAGAACAAACTTTTGCAATTATGATATTTTACCATTTTTATAATATTTATTCAATTTTTTTATTTGAACATGCATAATTTTGTGTCCTAGCTTTTAAATTACGAGTAAATAGGTAGATTAGATACATACATACCAATTCAGTTAGGTACCGTTCTATAACAGACATTTCAGACACACAGTTAATTATTATCCACATCTCGTTGATATCACAATTATTAGGACTACGCTACCAAAAATCTTATATACGCTCTGCAAAAATGTGGAATCGGCTGTCAGCGTCCATTTTTCCATTTACGTACTATCCGACTTCAACACAATATTCTAAAATAGAGTTGATAGGTTTATTATTTCGTTAATGATTCAGGCGTCACTTTGTGGAAATCTATTTCAATATGAAAACATTTGGTCACAAATCCGCTAGGTTCCTTTCTATATAATCCACACGTGTTTCGCCTCTGCACGAGTTGATAGACATTTTCTGGGCTCGCTCAGTTGTATCTCATCATTGTGCATCATAACGTATTTAATACGTTAGAACTCTGGATGCTCAATGTAATTTACGATATTACGATCGGTTTGTTTTTTTAAGTTTATCTATACGACCTGCTCTTTTGCTAAAAATGTCACCGCTATTCTTAAACCATTTCTAAAAACCTTCTGTGGGCATCTAGAAATGAAGGCATGTCGATTTTTTTTATATTTTGGAGTTAAGACTATTCTTCAGTTCCGGAATCTCCATCGGATGTTTTCGAATTCGTTCCGATAAGGCTTCACGAATGTTTGAGAATTTTATATACAAGTCTACCGTGTTAGTTTTACATGCATAGCATAATTAGGTGAGTATAATTATTTTTTTAAATTACTACAAAATGTTAATTTTTGTATTTCAAGTGATTGCACTCGGTCACAACATTTAAAAATGTTGTTATATCAGTAATATATCAGTGAATTTCTGCTAGATGACGTTATCAGCGCTTTAGCTGAGAGATAAATAAATTATACAAGTACTTACTCGTATTTTGCTGGACAGCTGACAACTTAGTGGTTCCGTCAAGAAATAAAAACAAAGAAGGATTGAACACTTAATAACCTTCATAATAGCTAAATCAAAATAACTAAATTCTTTGGAAATTAATATGTATTTATGCTAATTTTAAATTTGCATTTTCGAAACGGTTTTTGAATTAATCAAAATATAATCTGAGATAAAAACTGAAATGTATAATTACGTTAAATGTACGTTAGGTTAGAATACATTAGACTTTTAAATAAAAATGCAATATTATAATATTAATGCAACAGATATTACGTATGCAACCTATTTAAACAGGTTTCCTAAAAATATTTCCACATCTTACTTTAATTCACATGGGAGCTTATTATTGTTCGCATGAAGACAGTTTTGATAAATTGTAACTTCAAACACATCATGGTTTATTTTTATTGTTTTTAATTTGAATTTAAATGGTTATATATATTCAACAAGTGAATGTAATTCATTTATTCTAAATTATTTACAGAACATTTTACACCGAATTATATGTAATATAGTTGCTTTTTTTTATGCTCACCAACTAAATACAATTGTTTTACTTAATTCAATTTACAATAAATCTAATTTATGGCTATTTTAATGTGCTCCCAGAAGGCAAAACAGATCCTGATTGAAAGCAAGACATTCCCTAGTTCCCTCTATCTAGATATAAATTAAGTTCAAATAAAAATGGATTAAAAAACGTGTACTTAGTGTAATTTGCTACAATATACAGGATACATGTAGCTTATTACATCAATATTATTTAAATTGACTGCTTAGATTTTCCATCTTACCTGATCCTGTCGCCATAATAACAATTCTTAAAAAAATGTTGTGTTCCGGCATTTAGAGGTAAGATAGCCTTTTAGTTCTTTTGTTGAGGATTCCGGATGAAGTGCGCCTCCACCTCCGGCCTTATCTCAACTTGTAACCAGATATGAAAAAAAAATCGTTCCCTAACTGACTTTTTATATTTTTAATCTTTACTAGCAAACCAATATGGAATATCTAATTAATGTATAGCTTCAATACATGTACGTTGGCACATGTAGCCTATAAATAGTGGCGAACTTTACGTATGAATCCACAATTTGTTTCGAATCTATAATTAGTCAAGAACCGTATTACGCGTATCTAAAGCTGAGGAACGCTGGTGAGGTGATCACTCCAAAACCTTATAGATTAATCAATTATGCATATTTATATATTTTGAAGGTTGCGCATTCTCGGTAATTAGATATTCAATGTTGATTATGTTGCTAGCTCGTTGGCTGCTGCCACGGTGAGTTCCACGTTGTTCAGGGAGTACTGTACAGCTATATCGTTAGAACGTAGGTACTATTTAAAAAATATACTTTTTATTGTTGTCACAACATATATTACTGTTATTTGTGTTGTGATGTACCCTAATATTTATGAATAAACGTGTTCTTACTATACCTATACAGGTGCAGGCAAAGTAAAAACACGTTTACCTGTTTTATGGATGAAAAACTTTGACTGTAGGTTGTCCATAGGCACTTTTTCATAACTATCTGTTAATTTGACATGAAAAACTAGAGATACAGTATACTTTAGGATTCCTTTATACCACTTCGACCACCAAGTTTAACTCGTTGGTCCTATTGTAAAAAAAATATCTGGTACATTAGTGTTCCTAATCCTATATATGTAGATCTACGAGATATAATTTTAAGCTCAGGGCCGGTGCTATTCTTCAAATTATATTTGGTAAATTGGTGTGCCTAATCCTACATAGATAGATGAATAAGATGAGTAAATTATTTCATTCTATAATGTCACCTACTTTCCATATATTATGTATAATAATGTAATTCTATTACACAAATTACAGCAATATTTATAAAAAAGTAATAATACACTTTGGTGCATGCCTCAATGAAGCACTGGATTAAGAGTGCAGAGTGCACAGTGTAGTGTACACATAATATATATGAAGATGGATTATCAAGGGTGATGATGATAATTGATATGTCCCGAGGTATGTTTGAAGAATGCGGAGAGCCCTGTCCGTGCTGCGTACTAAATAATTGCCCGGCTGACACGGTTCCCGGGGCCATCACACGGAACCAGTGCTCGGACACGGAACCCAGAAATGGCAAGACCTTTCGAAGCCCAGGCAGGGCTGCTCCAGCGGCGTCCGTTGACCTCGTGGTCTCCTACATACCGGAACCAGCCGTACATATACGCACGGATAGCTTTAGCAAACTGATATAACATTGTATTTGCTGAGTAGCAAAGATAACTAGATACTTATGTGAAGAAGCAAATTTTGATATGGCTCCGATAACTAAATGAAAGTTGAAAAAACTAACCCGACTGCAAAATTATTATTTGTTTCGAGAAGTGAATGGTGGTTCTCGGCTATAAAAAGTATTACAATCTTATATAGATTATATTTTGAATGGATCTTTAATTTGTTACCCATATTTAATAATAATTATACAATGTTCATTGATTTGTTTAGTGGTTAATTAAAATATAACTAACCGATAGATGTTTTTACTCAATCAATGAATATCTAACAATTGTGGTAGGACATACTATGCACATTATTTACCTATAAGACCTTATTGTAACACATATCTACTAGAGTAAATACATTTTCATCTCATTTCATCGAAGAGAAAAAGTAGCCGATTACCAAGGAGACTACCACAGTTTTGCCCTAATAAACTCGAGTTGGAAATAGCTATTTCTTCAGAGAGATACATAGTGCTTAATGCCATAACTACGAGGAAAATAAAAGACTCATTTAACTCCTAGGGTCGCATTGAGCCAAGATTATTATTCAAATTTATATTAGAATTGTGAAAGTTATTGAAACATTTTACTTTTTTTACTTTAAGTAACCCTTCTTTCTGTGTATTATCTACACCTTGTCTGCGATCACCAATTTGTCTGCCAAGAATGGTGATTATGGCGAAACTCTCCGTCTTTGGAGGAGCCTCTGTCCAGCTGTGAACACTAATGGGTTGTTGATGATGAATGAGGTACATTCTACCATAGTAATTGAAAAAGTTTGAAAATATGCCAATGTAAGTATACTATCATAATTTAGACAAAGGAAACAAAACCTCACAAGTGAGAAATTGGGGCTAGATGGTGCTCTGTGAAATTATTCTCTTGAAAAACATAATCCATCTTCTGAGGCAGTTGAGCAAAAAGAGAAGTACAGTTTTACGACAAGGTCTGACGACGAGATAACTACTACTAAAGTTTGTAGCTTATCTGGTTTGTACTGTGCTGGTGAGGTATCAACTATAGCGAAACTTGTGGACTGTTTAAACTTCTTAATTTGAATGAAAGAGTTCACAAGATTCGCTATAAAAAAAAGTATGTGAGGAGATCCTTCCTACCTACAAAACTGAGCACAAATTTGTACCCGCTGGGGATCGAACCTAGTCTCATACTGGTGGGTATACCACTAGACCACAGATTAGGTTAAAACATACATATGAATATTGCACTTAACCCCAGCAATTGATACCTTCTTTTCGGCTGATTGCGTCAAGGCGCAAATGACGCACGCTTCGCTACAGAAATAATTGCTGAACGCGTGTCTAGACGTCGCGTTTCATTTCTATACGAATACAACTGAACAAGATTATTACTATTTTATGAATCCTGGTGTGATTTGTTTGTCTGTTTGAAGCCGACGACGTGTCAACCGCATTGACGTGGTTACGTTGATTTTCTGTTTAAATTGTGTTTCAATTATTGTTTTACTCTCTGATACTTCAACTATTTTCCTTGTCCTATTTTATGAATGAGTTTACGGATTTCCAGTGAAATATAGGTTATTTTACACATTACTACTTGTTTGTTTCTGGCTATTATTCATAACTGGATATTTCATTTTTGCGATGGCAAGCCATTTTATTCACAGTATCCGAATTGTACGGTATTCAATATTTTCTTTCTACATAACCTGTTTATTGTATATTGGTGGTCTGTTTCATATATTCTTAGGTAATTCCTATACCCCCAGTCGATATCAATATGTGTTCCTAATAAACGATACTCAAGTTGAAACATTAGCACGAGGAAATGTTACACGTTTTAACAGTTTGTCCGGTGGCCGTGCGTATTTATATCACTCCGCTCACAAAAAGATAAATGGACAAAAACTAAAAAACAATCCGACCTTGGGCCCTTGACACGCTTTCGTGGTCGCCTTCCGCGTAACTGCTGAGCTGACAAGTGGCTCATCCCATTCGGAAACTCTGGCGTACTCCTGTTATTCCTCTATTATAACGAGTATCATGCAAGCATTGTGTGTATGACCCTCCGCAAAAAAAATGGTACCATAACTTGTATTTGCCTTCCAATGCTGCATTGGAAGGAAACTAGAAGTTACTGCATTTCCTTTGTATTTCTACTGAGGAAGCAAACTTTTATCTCGCATCAGTGAACCATGAAATTGAAACAGTTTCCCGTCTCATTCTATAGGTTTCCTGTTGAAAAAACGTTGAATTGAAATCTTATAAGTACCTACTAATACCAGTGTTATGAGTCAAATTGTTTGTTTGCAGTGAATTTATAATCTGTCCATTTAGATTTGTCCGAAATCATGGAGTTAGATAGTAAATGGGCGACGCAGGCGTGTATAATTTTCAAAGGATTTATTATTGTGATTCGGCAATGAACTATGAAATTCACGCGCGTAGGTGCCTAGAGATTACCATGACCTTTCAGAGATTTTTCGTGAGCGTTATTACTAGAGTTACAGAAGTACCGAGCAAATTTCACCAAAGAAAATATGTAGTATCGAATTCCAAGAAAGATATGTTTCGGGTATTATTTAACAGACTGATATCAAATCCAATCAAAACAAACGGTAATGGATAAGGCTATGTCGTGATATGACCTTTGAGGCTATTTAAAACCTACCTACAAACGAATGAATTAATGAATGAAAATACTTTATCACCTTATTGTATAAACTTCTTGCTTCGAATGTATTGCTGGTCCTATATTTTTGTATTTACATAAAGTAGTTACCAGTTTGTATCATTTGTAGCATATCTTTTTAAATACCGATATTCTATCTTTCTAAAAAAAACATAATACAATCTGTGCTTGTTATAATTCGTGTCGTAATAACTTCCACGCTATGTAAAGAAGACATCATGTGATACGATCGAGTTGTGTCCACAACATGACTAAATCGTACATTATATACCTACACAATGTACGAGGTTGTCAAAACGTCAAAAATTCGAAATGTTTTTTTCAAGTAAACAAACAAACTCGGTAGGTAAGATTTTTAAGGATCATTATGATTTGTCAAATCTATTACCGCCTGTTTAGGAATCGTTAATCCTTGTGTGCTTGTTGTTGTAGTGTTCAAGCTAAGTCTGTTCTAGAAAGAATGGTGATAAAAACTCTTTTGATGGCCCTCAACCCAAAACGGTCGCAGAATGCTCAAGTTTCATTTTTAGACGCATCAATTGGCCCGTAAGCGTAGCGTGGGCAGGAAGCAGTAATAACTCCGTGTCAACAGTTCAAACACCGAAGCTGACCAGATCATACCACCACCTGCCGCTTAATCCAGCCTTGAGCCGACGGACCAGCGCTGGATCAAGTGGTCCAATTACTTGCGTCACAATCGTAATACTAGAGCATGCGACGTGCCGCTGCGGCCGGAGCCGCACTAATGTTGTTATTCTGCAGAGTTTACTAGAGGCTACACTAGTGGCGAGTGGTGCGTTGTTTAGGGCATTTGGTTTTGGTTTGCGTATTAATATGCAACCGATCGTATCCAGGAGAGTACAATATTGTGCGTAGTTTCGGTTGGTGGTAGGACTTTGCTCAAGTCCGGTCTGTCGCCTTGAAAACAATTCTACATGGCTGTGTTCCGGCATTTAGAGGTAAGATAGCCATTTCTTCAGACTGTTGAGGATTCCGGGTGAAGTGCGCTTCCACCTTGTAACTGGTGAACCAGATGAGACGAAGGTCAAGCACTTTTCCGTCGTACATATAAAAATCCGAAAAAAAAACTATTTTACCTACACAATGAGCCAGTCTTGTCAAAAATAATTACGTCGATATAGTATTCGAACGTATGGTTTGTGAGTCACTAACTAAGGTAGGTACCTAAATACGTTCGAATGATTATTATAAGTGGGATTACTCTAAAGCGGAGGTGGATGACCTTTGATTCTGACCTTTCAAGATCAACATTTAATATGTACGACTCTTCTCATATTATGTTTAATCACAACAAGAATTATAATTAGGTTTTTTTATTTCTCATAACTTGATAATTAAAAAAAAAATGATCATGCAAATATATCAATTCATTTGGTAAACTTGAATACATTTACATTAAGAGATCGTGTTTCGATGGTATTTAGAGTGAAATCGTTTCACGGGAGATAACCCTCGAAAGTTTCCTCTCGTGTATGTAATGTACTCAGACACACCACACACATGTGTAGTAAAACCCTCGAAAGTTTCCTCTTGTGTATGTTTTGTTTACAGATACGCCACACACATGTGCAGTAGAAAGGTCTCGGAAGATTCCACACGGGCGCACTTGTCCCGGCGCCAATATCAATTGAATGCTTTGATTCAGCTCTCGCGCCCGCGTTACTGCTATATGGATATCAAGATATAAAAACTTTTATACGCATTATTTAGCATTTTGATCTTATTGACTGTATCTTCGTGCTTCAACAGCCCATCAATGCTTAAACTGCCTAGACAGATCTTTTTAAGAGTGGGAGGGTTTCGCCGTAATGATCGCATTTATTTTTAGTGATAGTAGTTTTTAGTAGACTTTTACGACATCCGCGAACCGCGAGCACCATTACACCCATCATCCTATGTTATTTTTTGTTCCTTTTGGTTATTCGCAATCTAAATCTTTTCAACTTTTTTGAGACTAATTTAGTTGATTTAAGAACTTGTAGCACTTGTTTCGTGCAAATAAATAATTTGATTTGATTTGAAACTTTATACGCGTATAAGATATATCACACTGCAAGGTCACTCCACTCCATTAAACAAATTTAAAGGAAAGTATGAAGGCCTTTGCCTTACAAAAATAATAAATCTTAGACTCAATCTTTTTTCTTTCTGTCACTTTATTTTAATTCATATGTGATAAATAGAATACTAACGAAATGTTTGCCAATATTTAAATCTATGTGTAAGCTGCCAGTTGAATTGTCCCAAATAGTCTTTAACGCAATTAATTTCCGCTATCCACTATGAAATATGAGTAGGTTCTCAGAATACTTATTGTATAACGCGATTCATTTGAATCGTTTCCGACTGAAAATAATTATGCGAGGCATAAACTCTTGCTAAAGAACGATTTACTTAATCATATTTTTTTATGACTACTTAAAAAAAATATGTTGCCAGCAAATAAAGCGAATTAAAATAACAAGGTGTTTCTGGGTGCTAAAAACTTAACTTACTGGCTGACTCCGTCGCCGTAAGTTGAATGAAATTAATGAAAAATGTTTATTAACAGCAAAAAGAACAGGATAAAACTGTTAACAAGCTGACTATAAAAGTAGGGACCGAGGTTAGATACTAACCTATTACTTTATGCTGAGTGCATTGTTTGTTTAACATTGCCAGCGGTCTTCATACACTAGGCAAGCCTGTATCGTGAGGACCCGAAAAACCCTTGAAATACAAATCATACATTATATTAGCCTCGGTCATACAAAACATTAGATATAATTAGAGTACATTATTAACTATTTACCAACAGACGAGCACCTAACTAATTTATGTTTATTTATAGAAACAGAGTGGGAACAAAACAGAAGAAAACAATAAGAATACTAAATAAGTACCTAGGTTATCTTATTTTGTATTTTTATCCCTATCCCTATCAAGTGATTAAAAAGAAGATTTTCGGGTTATCTGTCTAAATAACTTTTAGCAGATTTTTCATGCTGACAAAAAATAGGCGCCATTTAATTACATTCGTTATCTATAGCCACATCGACTATAAAATTCAATATATTTTAGAGTATCGTCTATAAACAATACAGTATCACAAAAGACCCTTCACAGAAAAGTAGATCCTTGATGTGTGTGATTGACTTGCAACTTGACTTAACTAAATATAAAATCGTAGTTGACTGATTGACTGACTGACTGAGCATCAACGCGCAGCCCAAGCCAGAAGTCCTAGAGACTTGATGTTTTTAGTTGACCTTCATATATCTACTACAAGATGATTTAGAAAATTTCCGGATAAAGGGAAATAAGTCACGAACTTTTCACATGTATAACATATACGCTCCTTTTAGCACCGTTGGTCTAATCTTAATTTATATTAAACAACTAAATTAATAGGCGATTCATGTCAACACTTATAAAAGTCGCGTCGGAAGTTTCCACTGTGGCCTGACCCGACACTACCATTTGTTAGTTTACATTGCTTTGCTTATTAATAAATTAATGTTATAAAGATAACACGAAAAATGAACATTGAGGCTTTACATGATTCGAAGCCGTTTTAAGTTACTAGAAAAACATAGCACTTGTAGTAATGTAGAGTCCTCATGGCCATAGGTAGCAGGATAACATTTTCTTTATAATATAAGCATGTTGGTATTGATGTTGCCTACATACTCGTATTAAATTGAATATTCCCGTATATTGGACGAACTATTGCAACATTTCAGTAGCAGTAGTTCGGTTGAAATATTGTACCGACCTACAGATACCATTTAGTAGCAACAGTTCGGTGGGTGATATTAACAAGTTAACGTACTTTCTTTATTTATTATTATATTAAAAAGAAACTTGTAAAGATAGCCACTTTCTATAGTATCGTGTTTGTGTTTCGCGGCTTAGTTTGCTCAATCAATTTAATTGATCTATTTTAGCCAGTTCCTCAGTTTGTTGAGGATTCCGGGTGAAGTGCGCCTCCACCTTCGGCCTTATCTCAACTTGTTACTAAGTGAGATGAAGGCCAAGTGCTTACCCGTCGTACAAAAAAAAATTGATTGATGAATTTTGACTGTTGGAAGCTGGAAGACTGTGATCTTCCAGCTTTTTCAACGATTTAGTTTTCAACGTATACCACATTATTCCGAATCTACAATTCCATTAGTGAATTACTAAAATGACCACGGCTTCGATAGCTGGAAAACTGTAGCAACGGCAATCAGTCAGACTTACCACACGCGTCGCGTCAGTCTGCCGACTCCCACGCGCTCTCCAAAGGTCTTGGTCTTACTAATACGCTCAATCGTAAACATGTCTGTCTACAGAAAGCTTATATGCAGATTCTTCTACAGATATTCTGTTCATTTTTGGGCTTCCGTACACAAAGGGTGCCAACGGGACCCTATTACTAAGCCTTCGCTTTCTTTCTGTCCTCCGTCTGTATGACAGCGGGCTGTCTGTAACCCATGAACCGTAATACATAGACTGTTGAAATGTTTACTGAGTGTGTGTTACTATTGCCGCTATAAACAAATTATAAAAATACATACATTTTTTAATTTAAAAGGAACACCCCGTGATTTTTGCCTTGAAATGTGGGCCAGAACTCGGTCTGCGTTCTTGGCTAGTTCATTAAAGTCATACGAGGAGCTATTGCGCTAAGTCGGTTACACGTGCCTGCCATACGAACTACATAGTTCGATACAAGTTGTTTAAACTTGTTTTGCAACAAAACTATTTTACATAATGGAGTCTACAGTTTTTTTGCTCAAAATTGTTGTTTTGTTTATCACCGAACATCATCATCCGGATATCGTCAGATTGCAAAAACGAATTTCGCTGCACAGGAAGTGACGACGCATACTTGCCGATGCCAACTCGAAGCCGATATAGAATTCGACTCGCTAGCTTACATATAAACAAACCCATCGAAGTGGAAACACTCAAACCAGATAATGAAATTCACCATGACATGGTGCATTATTTTTATTTCGGTTCAGTCAAGGACATTATTTAATAAAGGATCTCTAGCGTTGATTGAGATAACAAATCTTAAATATACTGTGAAATGTACATAAATGAGATAAAGCAGCCTTCGTCTAAGAATAGTTTTGTTTGTTTTTAGTTCATCAATTTGAACTACATTTGTAAGTCGTGCATGAATTGTAAGATTATTTCTGTTTTCCGTAATACGTAAATAATAATACGCAATTTCTTAATTTTTTCGCTGGTTGATGTTACTAACCTGGCTCTGGTAAAAAATAATAAGAAATAAATATTTCAGAACATTGATTTCACACAGCGCCATCTAGCCCCAAACTAATGCTTGTAATATGGGAAGTAGATTACGGATAGTATACTTGTATACTTTTTTATGAATACATACTTATCATACAGTAAAATCCAAACACAGAACAAACATAAGTATATTCATCACACAAACCGTGTGGGAATTTAACCCACAACCTACAGTACAAAAGGCCGAGTGGCTACCAATTTTTCATAGTAGTCCATCATCATCATCGTACCTCGTTTAAGTACATCATATTATTCGACTCGATTCGATTCTGTTTTATCCACGCATAATTGTATTACCATCTCATCTAGCAATGCTGCTTAATTATTCTCTATCCCCGGATATGTATACCCCGTAAATGGAGTTCTCATCGCAATTCTAAATCGGTTGGTATATGCACAGCACGTCTGTCAGTATGTCTATAAGTTCCCTCGGCTATTCTGGTTACTCTATAAACGGACGGCTCCGTTCCCGGGTATAATTAGCGATGGCCAAACGACTGAATATAATACATTTCGCACCTGATTGGACCGCCGCCAGGATCATCTCTTGTTAGCCAGGATTCCTGTTGCAATTGCAATATTGGACAATTTGATCATTTGATATCGAAAACGATATCGTTGTCCACAGTTCCATAGTGCACAGTGCTATGTTGATTTTTATATCATACATACAGAGCTACACTTAAACTAGGTACAATGGGCAGCCTTATCGCTAAAAGAGTAATCTCTTGCAACCTTTGAGTGGAAAGGATACAAAAGACAATTTCGTTTACCTGGATGACGTATTTTTTCAAATTATTTTGATGACAGATGGACGGACAGACAGACAGGCGCGTGATCCTGTACGGCGACCGTGTTTTCTATAATTTTTAGGCAATACGCAGAAATCGCTTCAAGTGTGCCTATAATACATGAAGAGTTCCCTCGATTTTTGCAGGATCATAAGATCCTGACCTGATGACGATGGGATCATCTGAGAAGCATACCCTTTTAAACAAAAAAAGAATTTTCCAAATCGGTCCAGGCGTCTTTGAGTAATCAGGGAACATACATAAAAAAAACCGACAAATTGAGAACCTCCTCCTTATTATTAAAGTCGGTTAAAAAAAGTTTGGAATTTGATACTTATCACACACATATATATATATACATATTCCATGTTTTTTAATTTGGGAAAGGAATTACTTCAACCGCCTTTTGTTTTCGTTCCGAATCTTTTGTTCATTCATTAAAATAACAGGCTTCGTGTTAGTGATGAAGTCTTTTTAAAAAATAAATTTATTTATACCATACCTATTTATGTCCAATGTGCAATGGACATTGTATTATTGTTAAAACTTGCGCGGATACAAAAAGCAAATTATTACCTCGTGTGGGTTTTAAGGATTGATAGAACCGATATGGTTTATTATTAAAATACTGATTGCGGATATTCGTTGCAGATTATGATTAATTGCAATTGGCTGGGCTTTCCGTCAATATGTATAAATTACTTCTATATATGGCACTGTTGCGGATTGTAGCTTTCTACAATTCTGCATCTCTTATTGCTTTACCTTGTTCTTGTCAAACTTTCATTTATTTAAATTATTGAATATATTCTGTACCTACAATTTCGCTCCGTCATACAGGTCCGGTTGCATGGTCTTATCGAAGATGTCATTTCACTGTACTGGTTATTGAGTGATATTGGGTATTTATAAACGTTGGAGTGGACTAGCGAGAGGTGTGGCGTGTCAACGGTTTTGTTTTAGTTGGCGTGATATGTCGAGGTCGGCTATCGTCCGCGAGATGCCAGCGGATCTGCTTAGTCTCGTTACGTGCACAATAGAGATGACGAATATAACTATTAACCAATAAATTTAACTAATATTTAAAATCAACCATTATATTCAATAATCAGAATTAACATTATCGAATTAAAATATCATATCAACTTCAGCCTGAGTTAGAGCTAACATAATTGAATGCATAGAAATTTTAACTTTAAAGTGCTACAAATAAGAAACATTTTCGTATGTTGCTGCTCACAGAGTTTTCAACTATGTATTAGGTTGACTTCATTCAATTGTATGCTTTCGACTCCTCACTATAGAGATTACATTTCTCTGATTTGCTGTATATGATATTTTTATTCAATACAAAGTGATGTGATATTTTAAACAAACCCATAGTGCTACTATGATAGAGACGAATTAGCGGTTACTTTTATTTGATCAATAGAATAAAATATTCAAATGCATTAACATCAACCAATAACCAAATCGTGTTGATACTAAACAAATAATATTAACTAATATTTTCAACCAATAAAAATATCGATAAATATTTTTATCAATTAACAGTTAACTAATATTTAATTTTAACCATTATTGCCATCTTTAGTGCACAACCGCGTCTGTGGTCTAGTGGTTCGCTCGATCGGTATCAGACCAATAGATTCGGAATTTTATCCACAGGGGGATACAGATTTGTGCTTGATTTGGTTCATGATAAGACTTTTTGGTCGTCTGTCGCCATAAAAACAGTTCCAAATTGATGTGTTCCGGTATTATGAGATAAGTTAGACACTGTCTCAGTCTGTTGAGGATTCCAGGTGAAGTGTGCTTCCATAACTACCTTATCATAACTTGTCATCAGGTGAGATGAAGGCCAAGCGTTTCCCTGTACCTACAATAAAAAAAAACCTGTAAGATTTACCTAAGTATACATATTTTTGACGATTGGGGAAGGCTGGCAGGTTTCTAGAGTCTCGAGACGGAAGGTTGGATATTTGAGCAGCATATACCTCCTTTTCTGGGGCATTTATGTCTATGCAAGTCTGTTAAGTCATGATCATGTGTCATGTAACGCAAGTAATGTTCTATCTGCATTAATTTTACACAGCGCCATCTAGTCCCAAACTAAGCTTAGCTTGTAATATGGGAACTAGATTACGGATAGAATACTTAAATACTTATGTAAATACATACGTACTATATGATACAACACCCAAACACAGAACAAACATCTATATTCATCACACAAATGTTTGTCCTGGGTGGGAATCGAACCCACAGCCTACAGCGCAGAAGGCAGAGCTACTACCAACTAAGCTACGAGGCTTGTTAAAATTAATTATTTTGGTACCTCGTAAAAGATGGATTTATCCACGTCATGCTACATCTAACATGACGCTATATCATTTATAGGGTTCCGTACACATAGTCAAAGTAAAGTCAAAATTCTTTTATTCGTTCAGATTTTTTAGGATGATTTTGAAACGTCAAAAGGTGCCAATGGGACCCTATTAGTATGCCTCTGCTGTCCGTCCGTTTGTCTCTCGGGCTGTATCTCAAGAACTGTAAAAGGTAGAGTTGAAATTTTCACTGAATGTGTATTTCCATTACCGCTATAACGGGTAATAATAATAAAATTAAAGGGTCACAAAATCATCGTCATTTTTTTTTGCCTTGATATGTGGTTCAGAACCTAGGTGAGCGTGTCCGTACTTGGCTGTTTTTATTTAGTTCAATCTCGCACGATGTGTTATCATTCAATGTCAAAGTTTATCATGAAAAAACTATTTATATCGTTAGCATCTCGGGCGAAGCATATTTAATGGGTAGATACTATTATACATAGGCGACAATTTTATCTCGGACTCGTTCCAAAAATAAACCGAATCGTTTCCTCATTAGATTAGGTACCTACGTTAATAATTTATAGCTTGAAGTAGATCCAACACTATTTCGTACCGACCGATCAGCCAATTGGTATTGTTTACGGTTATTTCATTGTATATTTGGCATTACTGAGACTGAACCTATTAACGATGTGTCGACTATATGAATACTGTTGGCATATCTAATGCCAGTTTGGGGCATGTTGATCATTATATTGCGTGGTAGCATTGACTCAACCTACACTATTCTGAAAGTCGATAGCATCGCATTTCTGATTTACATTTAATTATTTATTTTTTTAGAATGGGTCGGAGCTCGACCTTAAATCTTGCTCAGGCAAGGTGAACCCACCCAGAAGCAGCCTATTAACTACTATTAACTAAAAATATTACAAGCATTTAGCTTCACTATACGAGCTATGAAATAATTCAAATAATATCCTCGGCTTATTCGTAGCGAGGTAGCTGCCAATATTACAAACCTCGGACATTTGGGTACCCGATTACTGCCTAGTATATACATTCCACTTCGAGGCTGCTCAAAATCGTGTTATAATTGAACATGGAATGCATTTTAAAGACAAATGTTCGACGAAATTGAGCCGCTATTATTAGACGTCTAGGTGTGAGACACGAGCTGTGTGTATATTTAAATTAATTATGTTGTGCAGTTCACAGCCAGCTGTAATACGGGCGGTGCCCGCTGCTTGCGGTACTGTAATGAACCTCGCTGTCAATTGGATCTGGCATCAACCACTAAGTACCGCGGCTTGTATCCACCACGTGTCATACCAAACACTCAAAACAATCATTGATAAGATAGCATGGCACGAATACTGCGATGACGCTATGAGGAAATACTCCTTCTGACTGAAGGAAAACCACTATCTTTTTTCTGACATAATGCAACTTTAGTAGGTATTTGATATTGGATTGGGGTAGCGGTGCATAACGTTAGTAATTCGTGACATATCGATCAGAATATTGAACGAAGTGTTTCTATTTATTAGCTGAGAACTAATAAATGATAGGGTGTTTGTACGGTAGCGGTATATAACCGCTAGATGGTGCAGCGTTGCGCCTTGACCGCGTTGCACAGTCGCAGCAGACTGTGGGTCGCCGGCAGCTGCTGCCCGCTCGTCGCCCGCACTCGCATCACAATCTAGTGCTAATGCACTGCGCCCGCGCAGCCTCAGCGGCGCTAACGGCACGCTACCACTACCAATCTGATAACGCTATCTGAACAACACTAACGTTCTCGTCGTTTATGTAATCACACTAAAATATCGCTCTAGTGAATTGTTTACAATAGCAACGTAAAACCGAAATGGTCGCTAAGTATGATTAGATTAGCAGCCGTTCGCAATCTGGTTGTCATCGGTGTTTCGATGTTGTCAATTACCGAGGGTGTCGTATCGAGCTATCGAGTATTCTTATCACGCAACAAACTGCTAGAGTTTGTTGCGAAATAATCGCCAGTTGAATGAGTGCGAGCGGAGTCCCGGTGCCCTGGTGTCGGTGCCTCTGAAACGAGCCGGTGCAGTAAATTGGTGAGTCGCGTCACCTGTGCCACTGTGTCGCAATCACGAACTCCCACGGGCAGCAAGGTGATGCATCTGACTAGTGTGCATTGTGCAATGCACCCTGTCAACTCACTCGGCCAAGGTCCCCGTTCGAATTAACTGTTGTGGCCGACACTACTCGCCACAACCGATACAATTTAATTTTACGAAAGTTAATATTGCTACTTGACCCATTTGGTATTCGTATGTGATGTAATGCCATGCTTGAGATTGCCACTTGATTGTAAATAGCGAGTAATTTGATGTGATGTGACGGCAAATCTTATTTGGATGACAAGGGAAGTCCAATTATCCCTATGTGCAGGTTGCCCTTTGCATTGTAGATCGTTAACCGAATTTGATTTGACTAGTGCGGGGACAATATTGATTTCAAAGATTGTTCATCCCCAGGGCTAGATTTTTTGGTAAATTGCTAGCTTCAAAATACATTGCGGATACAAAAAACCACTACTTACATTCTAAATCGAACAGTACAATATTTTTTGATGTAATAACAGGGATCACAGGTAACACATGTAATAACAGGGATAAACCGGTTGAGTGGTATACCCGTTCCCATAAATGGAAAGCAATCCGCGTCCAAATTAGCAAAGGTCGTCAATCGGCATCGATGCCAATCAGCCGTGGCGTATAATGAATAGCGCATCAACGTCTGTCCGTCTGTCAGTGCAGGCGCCAACTGGCCGGCAACTGGGACGGGAATCGGGAAGCGGCCGGCTCCCACGGTGTCACTCCACCAGGTCACACGCGCTGATTCAGTTTTTGTGGCCACTGATTAGCTGCGAACATTGATACTGCTGATTAATGAGCTGATTCTTTCGTTATTGTTATGTTTGTTTACGATCACTGGCAACATAGACATGAGACGAAGATGTTTAGCTTTGGTGTACCGTCGTTCTCCCCAAAGTTGTTTAGAAGTCGCACACGGAAACATTGAACCTCTCAAACATTGGTCTTTTTTTATATAAATGATGGGTTCGCTCTTGGCCTTTAGTCTTTTATAGCTCTAGGCCAGAGTCTACGATGGAGCGAGTTTTCCCAGACCTTTCCCACCGTTTGACGCCGGACTTCGGCAGGAGGTCGCTAGACAGGTGGACCTTTACAGGTCCTACCACCGGTGCTATGACGAGTTAAAATTACATAGGTTACACAGTTTACATTAAGTAACTACATGCAAATTCATATAATCGATGATCGTAAAAATACTGTGTCGCCGCTGCCAACGCCTACCTCTGTAACCAGGGTGAGTTTTTGTTCCACAAAAGCAGTAAAAATAATACTAATAAATAATATAGTTTAAATAAAAAAAAATACAAATAATAAAACTAAAAAGGTAATATAAAACGCTTTTAATGCTGTTTACTTATCAGTTTTAATGTTTTGAAACGGGTAGTGGCATCTTGTTATTCCTCCGGGTGAATGGTGTGACGCGCAGCGACTAAGGTTACCGCAATGCCGTGCCTTTCCATGTGTTACTCAGCTCTGAGTTACTCAACAAGTGTTGTTTTTGTACCGGGGGAAATTCCTTTAGAATGCGGCTGGTCGAGTTATGCGGTGCATAGTGTTGTGGTCAGCTATGTGAGCCTGAGGCGGGAAGCATCGCTCGCGATGTCTTTCCTGTTCGTTTGTTGTCATGTTCTTTCAAAACCTTCAAGAAATTTTACTGCATAATATATAATGAACCTTTCTTTTCTTTTTTTTTTATTTAATATATATGCTTGAATGTTAACTCATCTTAAATTATTAAACCACGCTAAACTGTTTACCAAGTTGCTTTTAGCTCGCTTAGCATAATTGATGGAGTAAGCGAAGCGAACGGTATCTCCGAGTTTAGCTGGGAAAGGCACTATATTATTTTAGTTTATTTACTAAATTTGAAATTAGTTTATTAACCTATTTACTGAATTTCTCACTGTATTGAAAATATGAGTTTTAGAAGGGTATATTAGATTGAAGTGGTTTGAAATGTCATATGAGAGGGTTTAGACATGTTTAGAGCATGTTTTTAACCTGAATAAGGGTGGTTTTTAAAATAAAGGTTTTGATAATCATCAGGTCTTACAAAATATTGGCGTCCTTCTTTTGTAAATTTTAACTAATATATTTATTTATTCTTTTCATTTAATAGGGTTGCCAAGGGAGCCAAGGGCGTCGATAACTTTTGTAAAGTCATGGGTTTGACTGTGCACCTCCCACGTCAGCAGCCTATTAATCTCCACCACAGTGAAGAAAGAACATCCTCTAAAACTTTTAGTTTGGCATTAATTACCACACTTGGCAGACATATTGGTGTTCACTCTTAAATCATTGTTGAAGTGAAGAAAACTGCTTCCTTTTTTGTTGAAACCCCTTGGTCGACTTTTACAACAACCGTTAGTTTGCTTGTTCCGTCTCTGTCAAGTATAAAAAAAAATATTATTTTTGAGATAACTTTTCCTAAATCCTAAATCAACCTTTTCATATTGAATATGGTGACTTATTCATTCACTTGATTCGATTGAGAACAAGTGTGCTCCGAGAAAGGTGTAATGAAAGCATTCTTTTATCTCCGTATTAATAGCTTTAATTTAAAGTGATAATATCCGTGATTACCTAACACAAATCAGACATCACGAAATCTCGGTTCGGGGCGAACGAGTAGTTAATATGTTATGTTTCGGGTTTGCATTAATTTAAAAGAGTTGTGGGTTTGGTTGGTACCAAGGTGACGTCGCTGTTGTAAAATAGTGATGTTGTTTCTCCGCGCGAAACTTTCGCATATTCAATTAATTCATGATGTTGATCGATTTCAAGCCAACTTAACAAACAACAAGTCTTACTTCAACTCCATTCATAGAATGCTAACGCCGCTCCGTAATACTATTGCGTATCGGTTTACAATTACAAGAATATAACTATATGACAAACATGAATATTACACTGCGCCATCCTAAGGCATCAATGTTTCCTGGAAGACATTTTCGATCGAAAGGTTTAAATGACAGAGGATGCTTTTAGCGATAAGGCCGCAGTTTGTGATGGGTCACCTATTTTTTGTACGGGTCAATGTAATTTCTGTGTACAGTAGTGTTCATTAATCCTAGCAATCTAAGCAAAGCTTGTAATATGGGGACTAGATTACGGATAGAATATTTGCCCTAGATGTCACATAGTTATTGCATTGGTGTTGCATATAATACAACATCCGATTACAAAACATCACATAACTGAGCTGTGAGGCATGTTTGTTGAACAATCGTTATGAAAAATTGATGCACGGTTTAGGAAGGGTGTTTGAGGGTCAAGGCCTATCGATTTATGATTACACGTGTCCGTTTGTTGCCAGGCATTTAAAACACGTTTTGAACTACCAGTTTTGTAATAGCCAAATTATACCTTAGTTAATACATTATTCGATAATTGTTGTTTAGTTCATTTATTTCCACTAAACCGCTTGTAAGGTATGATAGTTTGAAACTTGATTAGGAATACCTTGAATTTCTCGAAGGTCCTCATTATTGTCAACATTAATGCCGGTTAACCTTGTCAGCTGAAACGGCGTGTCCCGAAATATCGGAGCTTTGCAATGTCACCAAGTTGACCCAGCTGCCCTTATCGCTGGACGGAAGGGCGACGACCTCGCCGGATGCGCTATCGCCTGCGGGCCACACCCACTCTGGGTTCTCGGTACCGTATCTGGGGTGAAAATTCTGTTGCTGATTTTGTTGATTGCTTATGTTGTGTGCTTATTTATTAGTACCAGCTGAGCTGTTATTTTTTTGTAAATTATGGGCTAGCTCTAGGCTTGACTAGTACTAAGCTAGAGCCATGATGAAATTAGATAGAGCGAGCTTTCCGAGAAGGTACAAGTTCTTCCGCGCACCGAAAGAACACAGTAAATCGATTGGCGTCAGACTTCAGCAAGGCGCTAACCGTTACAGTTCTAACCAACAGAGTTCTAACCTTTACAGTTACCACCGACAGAGTTGTGATCATTCAGCCGCAGTCGCAAAAGCAAGCGATTTCGTTACCCGGGGTAGACCACTAAATTTGATCACTTGTTCACATCTACCCCTAAACCCCAATACCTATTACCCCTGATCCCCCCTTCTGATCAGTGCAATTGATGAATTTCGTACCGTTTTCTACCAACAAAAGGCTGTAATAGCGGATAATAGACGTAACGAGAGGAACTCAATTAGTGGCTGTCGTTCAAGCTGTACTGAAGACTGACAACAGCATACGACACCGCCAGAAATAGAATCGTTAAAATCTCACACGCGGAAATTCTATTCGTACTTTGGCAAAAATAGAATTGATTGCCGCCGGTTGAAAGCTTTAAGTGAAACGTTTTTGACTTGTCGTTTTAAACTAACCACAATAATGAGTCTGTTTAATATTTTATCAAATGAGTTAAAAAAACAGAAGTCTGTTATTCGTAAGCGATTTGTTGTTCAAAACGTTTCAACATGCATTATATCAAAATTTTGTATTATTTCAGGTAAGATAATGCTCATCAGTGTGGTGCTATCTGTCAAATGCTTCTAACGTATTTGGATCTTCATTTTATTGGTGAGTGTTACGGATCATAAAACTGCGACGAACTAAACGTTTGTTAACTGGCCTCACAGCTCAGAGGCTAAGTATGAGTTTCTGACAGCTAACTGAGACTATTTTCGTTTTCGTATAGGGCGCTTATTTCCATACATATGGTTAGCGGACATTGAAAGGAACTACAGTTGCTTTACTATTCCGCTAACCAAATGTATGGAAATAAGCGACGTACACGAAAACGTAAATAGTTTCAGTTAGCTGTCAGAAACTCATACTAAGGCCTCAGTTGGTAGTAATATTCATTTATTGCAGTATGGATAGGCCAGGACTAAGTTTCCTTCTGCCAGGTAATTATGAAAATTTTGAAAAGTTGTCTCAACCTGTGTGGTACTAAGCCACCCTGCAAACTTCTGTTTACGACGAACATGCGTTATTGATAGTAGGACAGCGAAGAAACTATACAACTAAAGTGGTTACATACATATATATAAGATTTAGGCTAGGTATAGAAAAATAATTTCGATTTAAATGTATACATGCTCAAAAATCCTCTACAAGTAGGTAACAATATGCATGTAGGTAGTGCTATTTGTGTAATTTTCCGCATTATGGCGCAGACCTGTGATTATGGACGCGCCAATTTGTTATATTCTTAGTCGAGTGTATAGATTATGTAATAGTAATTACTTGTTCAATTCACTGTCACACACATTGTTCAATATGAGCTGTCATTGAATTTTGGAATACTAGAACCGTAATTACTTCTATGTAAAGTTTTTTTGTGTTACACATAGTTTTTGACTAGCATGCAACTAATATAATGGCTCTCCAATAATTTAATCAATAAATGTAGCAGGACATTAATTTCACACAGTGCCATCTAGGACATATACCCACCTACCTTTTAACTACCTGGCCAACGTCAAACAATTTAGCCTTATACCAGATTAGCAAAGATCTGTTAATCATTTTTCACCTCTTTGGCGTTGTTACTGATCTAGGCGAAAGAACATTTAAAAGTGATATAAATTGTATAATGCATTTGCATGTGGGTATCTACTTACTTCTAAGTATTTATTCATTGATAAGATATTGTTTTTGTATAAATGTTACAAGATATTTATAAATTATTTGCGTATACTGTATATAAATTTTGATCGATTTTGAAATCATCTTATACATCTAATTTATTATTATTTGTATTTCTTTTCACTGCTCTGTGACTGTTCTATTTGCAATGTTATTATTAACTATTGTGATAAATAAATAAACTGAAACTGATATCATACTATGCAGTCGAGTTTGTCAATTTCACTGAATATGATGCATATCAAAATGCATGAACTTCATTAATAGACAACTGACTGACTGACCAGTCACCCTTGTGCTTAGATTATGGCCATCGATTGGCACGGTTATAAATCTTTGGATAATTTTATGTTACGAAATAAGTACAATATGGTATACTTATTTCGTATGTATGGAGGCCAACAATTGGATGAACGGTACTGATAGAAATGTATGTATAAAAGACCCTTATCCGCAGATCGACTTCCTAATTGCAGTTGACTTTCTTTAAATAACATTACAACTTAGAATCACCCTGGAATTGTTTAAACGGTAGTGACTGTGTTTATTTGGAATTGCCAATTTACAACATTTAATAATAATATTTTCCCGCCATCTCCATACTGACAACCTCTACGTTAATACCTATTTAAGAGTTTTCCTTAGCACACGCATCACTTTGATAAAATACTTGTTTGTGGCTCACAAACTTATGTGTAATAAATGAGGAAAAACAGTTTAGAAGGATAACCATGTTATACGTAGGTAGGTGTGAGCTATAAATGTTTTAAATAGGCTTAGCTCATAGACAACATAATCCATTGAGAAAAAATAATGATAAGTCGAATTTCAGTTTTTATGATTGGTCGCGATTTAAAACAAAAGATTCAGTGTAGTTTTGACGATTCAAGGTGATCCAGGATTCTCAAAATATTTTGAAGACTATGCACCTGTCCTGTTTGATTTTTACATTTCCCATTTTTTTTCCAAACATATTCAATAACACATACACTCAATCAAGTCATGTATTTAAATCTATTTACATACTTTACCTTGAAATTTGGAAATGCTTGGAATTGCTTAGATTCAATTTACTAAGTTTATACCTATTAGACACCCGCATCACATGGTAAGCAACCCTAGTACGGAGTCCAATGTTTAACCTGTTTCATACATTTTGTAAAGAAATATTATCACATTTTTGAAACAACGTGTGTTTATAGTTATGTACGCACGTAAGAAGTTATACATTTTTAGCTTAACAAAACAAGAAATATAATAATGTACCAAATAATAATAATTTATGTGAAAGAAATAAAAACAAAACATACCAGCGGTTTTTCAAAACGCAACCAACTTCATGAAGTCGCTTTTATATGTCGATGTGCTTGCGCATCGTAAAAAGTTAATTCTCATATTTTTCGCATACGCGCCAAAAGAAAACTTTAAAAATTATGTGGAATATTGTGACATTTTAAGTAAAGTTTGCGTGCCATGAGCAAATGTTGTGATTGACCTTACCACGATCAGAAAGGTCGATTACAGGAATTGTTATTGAATTCTCGGAGCGTCAACACAGCAGTGAACGATAAAAACACCGAAATAGCCGCCGCACCATATCGTGTACACGGGTCGTTGGACCTCTGTGGGACATGATCGTAATGGCTACTAAAAATATATACGGTCACGTGATAAGCACACTGATAATCAAGATGAAATGACACTTATCACGTACGACAGAAATTTATTATAAAATGAGGCCATGCATTATAATCGTGATAAATTACTAACTTTCGTATTTATAATAAAGTAGGATATCAAAGTCGAGGTCAATAATAGTGTAGCTATGCTGTTCTGATCGCAACAGCACACATGGGTAAAGACCTGTAGGGCGAGTAAATTTTTTATCAATTTTCTACCACCAAACCAAGCATTGTGCTTGAACTCCCCCTGGGTATCGAACCCGGGACCTTTGCGCCTTTAGACGAACCACTAGATCACAGAGGCGGTTTAGTGTTCTCGTATGGTTCCCGGATTAAAAGTAACAAATGTTGTTCTTAGTCTAGAGTTGATGCGAAAGTTTAGTCGTATTTGTGTAAAGTAACGCAATCATTCTATCAAACTTAAGAAGAATAATTACATATCCTGTATATGTAATGACATGAAACCAACATTGTTATAATTTTGAAATTTATGAGTAATTCTGTTTTCAAACGCTAAAGTTGTATCTTCGCATTCGGCGATACCAAGCATTTTGAAGACATTCCGATTTTAAAACGTTCTTCACGTGTTCGTGAAGAACGTTTTAAAATCGGAATGTCTTCTGTAAGCGAAGCTATTAGATACTCTTTTGCTGTTGCAAAAGAGTATCTAATAGCTTCGCTTACGCATTTCAGGCTATACTTACAACCTTTGCTAAGCATAGAGATGCATTTATAAATTTTCAATTTTGAAAGTGTTCCAACAACTTTCATGGTACATATTTTTTTTTATTATCAAACAAAGAAATCATAAATGCAAAAAAAATTTTTTTTTCAAAAACCGTCTTTTCCATAAACACTTAAAAAAATGGATTTTCTTGAATGCAGAACTTATTTTTTTTTTAATCGAGCACGTAACTCCTAACATGACTTTTCGATAACTCTCACTATTTCAGACCTGGCCTCAGTGGCCCTGGAAAAAAACTAACCTGTATATATATGATAATAAGATGTAGGGCAATTGATGATAAAAAATCTTACTAAGGTGACTACATTACTATGCTAACTGTACCTTCGGCATTGCGTCGAATTCAGTTTGTAGCTGAGTATTAGTAAAAAAAATATGCTTACCTATACAAAATTATATCACACTTCTCAACGTAAGCGAGTATTTTTTTTACCAAAAATCATGATGATTTTCTAAAAGTATTTCTGAAATCGGACGATAAGTTTCGTAGATTACCTCCTACATCCAAACTTACAAACTTTACTTTCATATAATATTAGTGTACCTAGATACAGTCATAAAACATTCTGAAAAGAGCATGTAACCTTTAGTCTATTCATTAAAGTCTGATCGCTACCTCAAATCATATTGTCATCATATATTGGCCATCCAAACCACAAGAAATTAGCTACTTAAAGCTGAACTTCAACAAAGATAACAAGAAAATAAAATCGGACATCACTAAGGAGCTGTAAGTAGGCAGTCTGGGTACTTTAGGTACGTAAATAAAACGTAATTCAGACCATTTCTTACATTGTTAATTGTAACTCTCGCAAATGTGTTAATTGTCAACCTCGCTTGAAAAAACGATGAGTTTCCTGATTCAATTATTGAGTGATTATTGAGTGCAGCATTTATTGCTAGTAATTATAGTTGGCTATGCATTCTTCGTTATTTAAAATGCTATAATTCATTATTTATAAGCCTGTGCTGTGCTTGTGTTTTTATTAAGTTTATGATAGACCTACATTAGACTACGATGTCACCTGATGAAAAGTGATGGTATGGCAACGTTTTTTTTTATACAACGTGGTGATGGAACAAGCAAGTGGCCTAGCTAATCTGTTAACATGCAGCTCTTGCCTATAAAGAAGCTTTACTGCGTACCTATATCATATCCAAAGGAAACATGACCACGACAACATACAGTTGATTAACTTAACTAAGATGTTAAGCCCCAATGTGCCTGTAATTTCACCGGCAACCATACCCTTCAAACCAAAATACAGCAATGCTGCTTGGCGGCCGAAATAATTAATTGTGTTTTTCGAACATAGTAAAACATGTATTCTTATGGTGAATTTCCTAAATGTTAATGTATTTTATGTTCATGTTTGATTGTTTGTTTGGCACGCCCTCGCACTCCAGCTGTCCATCAATAGCCGGCTAAATATAGCTGTAGCAGTCACGCATCACAGCCGTGCTTCGGTCAGCCTTGGGTATTATAATAGACGGATTACTGCCTTTATTGTTAGATATACTGTTCAATTTGCAAAGTCCTACCGCTGCGGTACTGCTGTACAGGAAGCTAGCCGGAAGATGTTTATAGCTGTTGTAGTTCGTGCCAAAACTATGTCTCCGCTTTTATGTTCTTTGAACTATGAGCCATAAATTGTTAACTCATAAAGACATGTCATAGTTGTGTACTACAATTTCGCGCACGGTATACATATATATAAAATAAACATTACAGGACACTAATTTCACACAGCGCCATCTAGTCCCAAACTAAGCATAGCTTGTAATATGGGAACTAGATTACGGATAGAATACATAGATACTTCTTTTTTTGTAAATACATACTTATCATACAATACAACACCCAAACACAGAACAAACATCTATATTCATCACATAAATGTTTGTCCTGGGTGGGAATCGAACCCACAACCTACAGCGCAGAAGGCGGAGCTACTACCAACTGAGCTGTGAGGCTTGTCAATATAATTATAATATCTCAATGTTATGTTATCTAGGTAGGTATAGATGAAGTACTGAATTTATTTTTAAGAATCACTCTCATAAATGTATTTCGTTTCCAAAGATGTGGAAATTGTTTGTGAGTAGATGATTATGGTTTCTCAAATTTAATTTTAAGAACAGTTTAGTTGTCAGCTCAGTTGGTAGTAGCTCTGCCTGCTGCGCTGTAGGCTGTGGGTTCGATTCCCACCCAGGACAAACATTTGTGTGATGAATATAGATGTTTGTTCTGAGTTTGAGTGTTGTATCATATAGCACGTATGTATTTACAAAAAGTATTTAAGTATTCTATCCGTAATCTAGTTCCCATATTACAAGCTATGCTTAGTTTGGGGCTAGATGGCGCAGTGTAAATTTAATGTCCTGTAATATTTATTTTTTATTTTTATTTATTTAGTTTACACTCAAACTCGGGTATGGTTTGAGTGGATGTTCAGGATTAGGTTGTTTTTTAGACTTGACTTCAAAGATCACGTGGGCATTACCTGGGCGAGGATTGGGTACGATGGAGCGAGCTTTTTACAGGACATTTATTTAACACAGCGCCATCTAGCCTCAAACTAAGCATAGCTTGCAATATGGGAACTAGATTACGGATAGAATACTTAAATACTTTGTAAATACATACATACTATATGATATAACACCCAAACACTGAACAAACATCTATATTTATCACACAAATGTATGTCCTGGGTGGGAATCGCACCCACAACCTACAGCGCAAAAGGCGGAGTTATGCGGCTTGTCTACAGCTTTCCCAGTATGATATATATGCGTTACATAATCTATATATATTTTTATAGGTAACAATTTCGTAAACTTATAATTTTTTTATAGTAGGTACGTTGCCTATTAAAGGCACTAGCCTGGCACCACTGACGGAACACAGCAAACCTTCCGTTATCATCATTATTTATTTATTTATTATAGAGTACACACCACATCATATATATTAAAAACATTAAAAACCATTTTCGATACAGAGGATACATATCTGATATATAACAATTACGGTGTACAACAACTTACACTAAGTAACATGCTTAGGATCACAAGAGTACAATTTAAACAATTAAGAAGGTGAGATTGAGCCAAAATGGCTCAATTAAATATTACAGGACATTAATTTCACACAGCGCCATCTAGTCCCAAACTAAGCATAGCTTGTAATATGGGAACTAGATTACGGATAGAATACATTTTTTTTTTTTTGTAAATACATACTTATCATACAATACAACACCCAAACACAGAAGAAACATCTATGTTCATCACACAAATATTTGTCCTGGGTGGAGTCGAACCCACAGCCTACAGCGCAGAAGGCAGAGCTACTACCAACTGAGCTGTGAGGCTTGTTGTCAATAGTTTAGATATGAAGGTTCGCAAGGAGTTACTAGAAATGTCAACGTCTGAACAAATTTTGTTAATAGTATTGATGAACGTTTAAATGATTCTTTCACGGAGAAACTGTTTATATAGGTAGTGGGTACCATTAAATTTTAAAATCAACCAAACGTAATTTACCATCAACAGCCCATTAGTTTCCACTGCTGTGTTTTTGCCATAACCACCAATTTGTGTTTAAAGGTTTAGATAATACACAGAAGGAAGCTGCTGCCCTCCTTCTGGTGAGATCCCTTAGTCGGATTTTACGACATCCATGGGCTGAGTTGGAGGGGTCGATTCTTAAGTCGCGACCGCCGCGGCAATTTCAGCAGACTTTCAAATAATAAGTAACAAGTGGTGCCTTGTGAAATCCAGAGCCGAATGGGTATACACTTAAAAAGTTGACCGTTCTATTTTAGGACAACTTGTTCCATTCTTTGTTAGTCGAAAATAACGATGAACCCCCCTCTCCCCCCTCGTAACTGGTGGCCCTACAGATATTTTTAGTTCACGAAAACAGGTTCGGTCGGATATTCCAATTTTAGACAGGCTCTGTATAGACTCGAGCACGGCGTTCGAGCATGGCTTAAGTTTTAATACTGAAGTTTACATGACCAGGGCTGCATGGTATATACACAAATGATATTAGTATCGTAAGAAAATTTTAGAATATTTGGTTAACAGTCCAATACTGTGACAATACATTGAACAGCAAAATCAATGAAATACATAGTTAAAGAACGCAAGAACAACAAAACTATAAGGTTTAACTTTAAAAATAACTCTTCATCAATTCTTATATAATTTATGTTGCCCATCTAACATCACGTATTCTTTAAAAATACAACAAAAACGTCCCGAGAGTCGGTGTATCCAGAATTAGGTCCCCGGTTCTAAAAATATCGCAGCACGGAATGCGCACATCTGTTTATAGAGTATACGCCAAGCGGGGGAGATTTACTAGTCTATTTATGTTATTCAAAGCTAAGGGTGACAGGTTAGGACAGGTTGACAAAAAATGTGAAGTCGGTGAAACAAGTGGGGTAGGTAACAAAGCGCAGGTGAACTTTTAATAAAATAAATATTACAGGACATTAATTTCACACAGAGCTAGGCTTATGCTAGATATACTAGCTTAAGCCTAGCTTGTAATGTGGGAACTACATTTCGGACGTAATACTCTTTTTTATATTGATACAGACAATCACAGAACAGACATCTGTATTTATCACAAAAATGCTTGGCCTGGTTGGGAATCGAACCCACAACCTACAGCGCAGAAGGCAGAGCTACTACCAACTGAGCTATGAGGCTTGTTAATTACTTCTTCATAGTTCATAGGCGTCCGCTGCTGGACAGAGCCTCTCCCAAATCAGAATTGATTGTGAATTACTTGACTTAATTGTCTTTATGATTTGAGAATCTCCTCTTTTATGGAAAGTCGGTTAAATTATAACACTAATTAATAGGTACCTATATAGTTTTTGAGGAGTAAGTTTCCTAAAAACTCAAATTTAATCGAATCTAAACAATAGGGATCACAAAATAACGTAGATAAATTATTATAATCGAGTGACAAAAGCATCGACTATGTCAACTATCACATAAAAACGAGATACGAATAAAGTTTTGTACGATTCTTGAGACAAAGAGCATTCACACGTGAGTCAATAGGAACGGAATCCTTTGAAGCGATGTACAAGCCTTTGTATGGTAAACTAATTATAGCCACTGTCTATTTATAGATGTGAATCACTCCTGCGCAGTCGCCGAGCAGAGTTAATACCAGCTCATTATGATTTTTATTGTATTCATATGCTGATTGGCCTATATATATTACTGCTATTTATAAAACGATATTATCCTATCCAAGGAGAGTTGTTTTATACGTATTGTCTTTTAAAGAGAGTTCAGAGTTATTTGAGAAGACATCTCGTTGAAAACAAAGCAAAATATTAGAATAGCATCCACATTTGCAAGTCACTTCTCATTGTTGTGATTGCTAACTTCCTGGAAGCTAATGTCTATTTTTAGTCATTCTATATTGACCGGTTTGTATTTATCTGCGTCAACATGATTTTGCTTTCTTATATTTGTGACCGGCTTTTTCTTTTATTGTACGACGGGAAAACTTCATCTCAATTTTAGAAATGTTGTTATGGCGACAGAATTAGATAAGATGGTGGTAGCTAGCCAGGCGGACTTAAACAAAACCCTACCACCAACCAAAAACATTTAATCCAGTCAACTGAAGTCAGCCCTTTTAGCGTATCTGCGCCCCAATTATGGTTGTGGGTTTTTCCTGTTGTAGCTGTCATGTCATTTTGTATGGTCTATGTCCAGGTTAGCCGAGGGTCTTCTGCAGAGCATGGAGCCCACAAGAAAACTGCGATCGTCACTAATAGTAAGAGCAAATAAAGAACAATGGCCTCCTGTGTAATTTGTTTTTGGGATCCCTTTTGCTGACAAACTTCCCTGTTTGCATTCGATCGTTGTATATGCGAATTTGTTTACTTCAGTTTTTTTTTAAACTATGTTTGGCTCGCTATTATCTACCAAGTTTTTATGTTATAGATTAAATATTATATACTTATCGAAGATAATTATGTTTCCTCGATACTTATACTGTCTACAAATGTATTTAATGTTGTGTTTGTCAGCTATATACTACTATACTTCGAGAGCGAATAACGTTAGTCGGCTTTGGCTCGTCTCGAAATACCCAGATTGTATATTGTTACATTATAAAACACGGGTTTTACTTACGTATACATTACAAAACTTACGTGAGTTGTACTATAACGACTAACGCAGTTTTACATTGTCGATTGGAATTAGGATCGTAGGCATTTCATCCAAGAGATTTCACGACTGATGATTTCGTGGTTTGACTCCTCGGACCTTTGAAGAGTTTTCTTACACCGTCTGACGCGGGCCGCCTTATGATCGTCTAAATGCAAATGCCATTGGACCCCCAACGGCTAACTAACTTTCTTAAACTAAGCGCCTCATGCAAGATTTTCTGAATGGTTGTTCCTGAAATGTCTATTAAAGCCCCTATCACAGGACGATCTACGAGAATTAGTTTTCTTACAGCAAATATACTATCGAAGTCGGATTTTGGACGTCACGAGATTGGTCACTAAGACTACGCTGTCCACGCTTGAATTCTAAATACCAGCGTTCGAAACTTTGCAGCTATGGGTATATATATGGTTCGACTCTTCGAAACACTGAAGCCGTGCAGGCGAGGCGTAGTACTTCAAAGATTGCAGAAAAAAATTGCAAGGACATAATTCTTAGTAAGATTCAATTTCGTACGTGACTTGACAGATTGTAAACGACGCTGTGTCTGAACAGCTGAATTAATTCTACTACTTTCAATTCTATTTATATTCCTAATTCAAACAAATTTAAATATTGAACAGTTCAGAATTAAAACTTGCCGGTAAATATGTAAACGACAGAACTTAAAAGACGTACCTCGAATACGCTTTGTTGTTTTTTTATAAATGGTGGGTTAGCTTTTGATCTCTTAGCTTGTCTAGCTCTAGACCAAAGCAAGGATAAGTTTTAGCTTTCGCATACTTGTCTTGAGTCTTTGAGCATAATAAATTGAAAATGATTAACAAAATCGTTGATATTCCAAAGCTTTGTCAGTTTCCGTGGGCCTGTGCTGAATAGAAGCTTGTGTAATGAAAAAGGAAGACGAATGGTCCATTTGTAATCTTTCCGGTGGCGGCTGCATTTAGCCGGTTGTAAATAGCAGCGGACGCGGCGCGCACGCGTCGAATAAACAGTTTACACAAACAGAAATAGATTTAGTTTCGCTTCTGTATGTGGAACGGGTGAAGAGTTTGCTTTTATGGCGGTTTATTTCGGTCACTCGCTGGAGCCGCCTACCAGCAGGATGTAAGCTTTTGGAACTTCTCAAACAACCTAAAGATACCCATAATGTTTATAAGTGACTCATGAGCTCTTATTAATTACATTATTTTTATTTATTTTTAGAAAAGCTTCCTCCAGCTTGTCTAAAAGGAACCTATTTACTAACTTACGATATCTTACATGCAATGCATGTAATCTGAGTTTCAGTAGTAACTTCTTGTAGTAAAATAAGCGAACTCCGTTATGAGTTAAAATGCCGAAATAAGTCACTGATTCCAATATCGTCTTACGCCAACATCAAACCGTACATGCTACAAATAGACGGTGGATCAATATGGGCTCAGGTGGTTCGATTAGTTACCTATAAATCATGCCATTGTCACACAAGTCAATAACAGTGGCGAGGCGTATCTTACATACTTACGCTATTGTTATGTATGTTACCTATTTTCTTTTCCGAAATCTAATACCGGTACAGGAGAACGGATGACAGATAGACAAGCTATTGCCGCCATTGTCACTTGACATGTAACTCGTTTGTCTTTCTGTTTTATTGTCACCGATTAATGAATAATTCTTCTAAACTAAAATCGTGGTTACTATAATATCTATAACAGATTGACTATAATCAGAGGGGAACCTTATTATGTCCCAGAAACTTCAGAAAAGTTTACCCAACTATGAAAGGCTATAAGTTTGGCAATACGCAAAACTTTGTTTGACCTATTATGGCGCATCTGTCAAATTAATATGGTAATCATGTGTTAGTTTACAGTTAGTTTTTACATTGACATAATTTATTTAATTAAATTTTATATTTAATTCATAATTTTTAATAGTCCTCCCAACTTAAATGTAATATTGAAGACATCCACGTTATCGAGCTTACTTACGCTATTGATTAAACGAAGCAATAAATAACATAAAACAATTAAAATATTAACATCAAGTAGCACACTACATAACAAACAAAGCGATAAACATTCATACGAGCACACATTTTATAAGCGCATTATTTTATTAGCATGTCGAAGTTACAACCTTAACGATATAACCAAGACAATAATAACTTGACATTAATCTTACTTGTTGTTTTATTTAAATTGAAGGCATAATATTGCCGTTTCGTTTATTCACAAGATTTGCCGTAGTACGAGTGAGAGGGGAGAATCAGGCGCGTCCTCCAATTGTCGCACTGTCCACATTTCTTTTCAATTCTCTTTCACTTGCAATTCTTATTGTGTCGATTGACATTCCTCAAGTTCAGCTCGATCAGTCCAAATTCACAACATAAATATTTAACCCAACACAGCAAATCATTTTGACCAACAACTTAAGGTGAGTTTTTTATTTCTGACCATGGTTTCACCTTGTTGCACCAGATACTTAGTATCGATGTGGCCAACGATGGCACGGTGGTACAAGAGATACCTATTATTCACTCTTGTTTTAAAAAGTTCCAAGATATAAGAAACAGGAAAGACCGATGACGGCAAAGAGTTTCACACATCGGCTGTTCTTACAATGAAGATAGATCCAACCGTTTGGTCAGAATGAGTAGAACACTAACCAGGGCCCGATTCTACTAAACTAATCGTTTCACTATGTCAATAGTATCGTCGTTAAATGGCCACTAGTACACCAAAAGGCAACTACTACGGACATTTGCCATCGATTGCCACCGTTGTCACATTGTGTACCTGGGCCTCAATTCTAAAAAAACAAAGCGATTGGGTTTGTAGAATTGAGGCAGTCTCTGTGCGTCTGCTTACCCTTTTTTGGAAGGAGAATATCGTTAGGCAAGCTATATTCCGGCGGTGCTCGAGACCTAGGATCTTAAGCACCATTAAGTGCTTAACCATAAGTTTAAAAGCTCCATGCTCAAGGCTCGAAAGTAATAATGTTACGATTATTTCTCATGAATTTAGTCTGATCTTAACTACTAGCTGACATCCCGATTCGCTTAGGTGAACGACACGAGGTAACTGAACTTTGTGAAGGATAAAATAACTTGTTATTTCAGAACTACTTACTTACTTTATGAAAAACAACTGTGAATTAAATTTGTCTGTAAACACCTGTTTAAATAAAAGTTTTGTTTTTTTAAAACGGTTAACACTTAAATTGTTTATAGAGAGTATAATACATATATTTTTACTGGTGATCAAATTGGTGAATAAATAATAATTTTTAATATTTTTTATTGGTGTCACCAACTTGGAAAAAAATCAAAGATGTGACCGTAATATGCGTGTAAAGATGTGTTTCATTAGTACAATAAAATTACCAGAACTAATGAAAAAAAGTTCTGTGTGTTTGGCACAATGATTTATTTGCAAGGTTCATTTTGGTTCATTTTGTTCGTAATCTGCCATACGTCTGCTAGTCCAGTGGTGGAACTGTTTAGTATTGCCAGTTTTTTTATATTTTGAATCTCTCACCAGTGCACTTTTGACAATCTGGTACTGTTGCATTATCATTAGTTTTTTTTCAATGATAATTGGCTAATTGATTCATGCGTTATTTTGCGGAAATCCATTGTTCAAAATAAATAATCTGAAAACAGAAATATATTTAGTAACAAATCCGACACGTGTTTCACCTCTACACGAGGCATCCTCAGGAAATAAAGTCTTGCTGCTAAGCTGACGAGCCCTCTGCCGACCGACGTGTTGCCGATCCGAGCGCTGCGCTAAAAGGCAGCACTTGTGAATATTTCAAACGAATTTAGCGGATCCGCTATAATATCTTTCTGTTTTCAGATTATTTATTTTGACCAGTGATCATTTTAAAATATAGATATATTCCGAATGAACACGTTTCGATTAAACATAAACATTAAAAGACAAAAAGTCCATTGATACTCGGCTGAGATCCTAAACCAATCACTGGAATACTAAATATTTATACATACTCGTACACGTGTAGAGTACTAAAATGTGACACACTGTTGCCCATAAGTATTTTCGCAGTTGCGTATATCCATGCCACGAAAAATAATAAATATACTTTCGAGATTATAATATTAGTATGGAAGTCTGGATACAGAATAAGCTAAGTCCCATTCGGTTACCATGGAGAGAATAAGCATAAAAAAAGAAACCTTAAGCCGGGCTACCCCCAGTCGGCTTACACAGCTACGCTCGTAGTCCCGCTCGTAGCTATCGTAGATGCGCTACGGCGTAGCACGTTCCCTAGCCGTAGCGGCTGGAGCGTAGCGCTACGAAACTGATCTTTTGTTTTCAATTGCCAGTAATTTTTAGTAAATTTATTAATTTCAGTAAGACCAACAGCAAATAAAAACCTTGTTGCACTTAATATTGAAAACAAATAACCTTTTAAAGGTCTCCACAAATAGAAACAGAGTTAATAAAGAAATGTATGTAGGGTAAATTAATTATGACTTTGAGCGTCATTCATACTGATTTAGCATTATGAACGACATTATAGTGTTACGAGCTGGGATTCGTAAGAATTAAAAGCATCCGGTTATTGATCAAAATAAGACACGTTTATTCAGCAACAAACTAATTACTCTCAAACACAGCAACACTACTTAGTTATACTTTCGAATCACTAAACACTGTTATCGCACTCAAATATCACTTGTTATCGCGCTGTATCGTAATCGAATACTGACTTCCGAATCTAGACTATTCTGATTGGCGTAACAATAGCATTTTGTGTCTTCATATAATTTTTTGATATTTATGTAAATAAATGTACCTATAATAGTATTAAATATTATTTCCGTATAAATAATAAGTGAAACGGCTTAGATGCCATTCCAACAGTCCATGAATAGATAATTAGGACATTTCTATACTAGGCGAGAATGAGCAGGCCGCGAACTTATTTTTGGTTTGTCTAGACTGCGAAGCTGGCGATCGCGAGTAAATTATTGATTAGTGTTTATCCCTACCTGGATATTCGGGATACCTGAGCTACCACTAGAGGTAGTGCCCGAGACGGACGGACCTTGCTTTCCTACCTTTCTATTGGCTACATCTCGAGTTCCAAATGGTCCAACCCAAGAATGGAATCTCTCGCTTTTTCTGACTGTTGCGGCTGAACGATCACTACAATGGTAGGACCTGTAAAGGTTCAAAACTTACACATAATGTATTAAAAAAAACCGGCCAAGCGCGAGTCGACTTGCGCGCCGAGGGTTCCGTACAAACCTGTAGTATATAAGTAAAAGTTATGGTATTTTTATTGCTAAATGAAATCTAAAGCTGGAGCATAAATTTAAGACAAAGGTATCACTATCGTTTCTAATTATAAAACGTTTTGATTGCGTTGACATAGAAGTTTGATTTTTTCACAGCTCCAAGGGAAAAGGGAAGGGAGAATTTCAGCTTGCCCATACCTCTACGCGTTTCTAAGAAAAAGGGTCTTGACAGACAGATAGACGGACGACAAAGTGATGCTTTAAGGGTTCCGTTTTATCCTTTTGAGGTACGGAACCCTAAATTACACATTGCTCGTAAACATCTAAATTTATTTACGAAGAATACACGATAATAACGAAACGCCTTGAGCCCACAAAACAAATCAGACGAAGGACGACAAGTCCTTTAGCGCGGCCCGCAAGCTTCTAAATATAGACGACTAAAAATAACCTCCTCTCCAACGGAGGCGACGGTCGAGGGAGGGGGGTTCACCCCCCACCCCTCCGAGACCCGACGACCTACATTTTAGAGCCCAGCGACGGAGACTGGGGCAATCTAGATTGGTTATTGGTAAACCTAGATTGAGTGGAATGTTGCAGTAGCCTTTTAAGTCCTAAAGGAAACGATAATTACTGTATTTCTAACATAGGATATTAGAAATGTGGATACGGTTAATAGCGTTGGTTTTATAGTTATTTGTTGAAGGTCCTATCTTTTTCCGTCGTATGCTGGTCTACCGATTTGACGATTTAAAAAAGCATACGAAAAAACGTTCATGAGGATTCTCTTGATCGTTTTAATCGAAATAAAAATTCATTTGTTTTCGTATGGTTTTCAATTATCGCAGCGGTTGAACTATCTGCGTGAGACACAACTATGCTTCCAGGGTAGTTCTAGACTAAGACAAAATATTTCTTCAGTATCCTTTTCTATTGCCTTCTTCTTATTGAGAGTTAATACGAGTACATAAACTCAAAACAGGCATCTGCTCTAATTTTCCAACAACTTTCAACGGAACTAGTTTAATGTTAATTGTGCACACCTTGTCAATAAACATTAGTAATACAGCTTCCGAAGGACGCAAATGTCTTTCCAGTCTCCATCATCATTCATTTATAAGTCATTACAATTTTTAAACACAACATTTGTTTGATTAGTCATTTTTATAATCATAATAAATAAATATTATTAGTTTAATAAAGAAAATGGCGATGTATTGATACATTACACGAATTAAATAAAATGACTTGCCCACGCAAAGCCTAAACAAGAATCAGTAGTTCTAAAAGTCTGAAATTAGCTATCTATTTGAGTAAATTTTGTAGTCTTGGTAGATGAGATATCGAGTGGATCTAATTCGGCGCCCTCAACCCCGATCCAGGTGATTTAGGTCACAGGCTCGTAAGGTCACCCAGGCTGTATTACCGACCGACCTAGTTTGTGGAAATAAACGTTTATTTGCGGAATCAAGATTATTGGGCTTTGTATGTTGCCCTAGATACTTTTTGCGACATAATTGGTTTAAATTTGAAACAAATGATGTATTTATATTTACTGAACGGGTCAAGGTTGTCTAGAAGAAATCGCTTACAGCTTTACACCTTATGTGCTTTCATATGTCAGTACTTTTTACTTACCATCCACCATATACATCAAATGCTTACTTTCTTTGCTGGTTTTTGAGATTTGCTTCTGATTTATATCCGACCGTCTTGTCTCGACTAAACATAATTGGAGCCTTAAGACCATCTATCTTATACCTTTTTACTCCGTTCTTGGATGGAATTTCCTTGAACTTTGATTGGTCATTTATTTCGCTTTTTTTATGTCCAATGTGATATAAGTAGTGTATGTGTTACACGGCGCTGGTGGTCCAAACTGCAAACGCGACTAGCACAGGACCGAAAAATATATAAATATAATAATATTATAGAACATTAATTTCACACAGCGCCATCATCTAAAAAGTCGGTACTAACCCAGCAGTCGGTGATGCTGAAGGCTGCAGGGCGGATGATGATGATGGCGATACAATAGACCACCTCTCGAGTTAACTATGAATAATAAGATTTATAGTGATGCCCATGGTAAACTTCTGAGGTGTACCAAGGGTTAGAACAAGTGCCTATAAGCTACCCAGGTGAACGACTGGGTTGGAAAGTAGCGTACCACTGGCTGATACACTCGGAAATCAAATATTGCTCTACATTATCTCAGTCTCAGCTGTACCTCGTCCAAAATGGGCAAGTTTTGAGTGTTGTAGGTAAATATGTATGTTGTTTGTTCCAGCCGAGATGGCCCACGAGGCCGGCGCAGGCGCAGGCAGCTCACCGCAGCATACGCCCTCACCCACGCACGCGCCGCGGCTGCCTTCCGCCGACGCCGGCTTCCACTCACAGATCATGCAGGTGAGCCCACTTAACTGTCCGTCTACATTCTAACTGATCAAATGTATGCCTATACGGGAACCAGCAGTTGGGTTCGTTTTTGAAGCTGCTGATATTAATGAAGTTGGAACGATGGCTGGTGCAACCCCGCCGCGCCGTAATGTTGGGTTAAGTATTTGTAAAATACACACCCATTTGGCATTTTATTTTCGATAGCCAAGGGTTTGACTACCAATCTTATTGATGTAGTAGCATAAGATGGAGTACGCTAGTCTAGAAAAACTGTTCACTCTGGATTTTAAGACTTCAAGATTGAATTGGTAAGGAAAAACAGATAAGGGCAGAGAGTTCCATTCCTTACCAGCATTAATAATAAAGGTAGAAGCAAATCGATGTGTTCGGTACAATGGAACATCTAAGGTACTTTTTTTTTACTGTACGACGCGCAAACGTCGCAAGTTCGGCGGTGGAAAGGGGATGTTGGTATTTATAGAACTCTGATATCCTGGCAACCCACCGTCTATTCCAGGTTCTGCAGGTTGACCTCTTTGAGCGAAATATCAATCGAGACCAGTGCTTCGAGCTGATACTTGGCTGAGCCATCCCATAGATGGCAGCGGTACTTCATACAAGTCCGAACTTGAGCTTTGTACACGTACGGGACAACTTAGAAGTTGTCCCGGTGTGAAGTGCAGCTAGAACACCCAGCTTCATAGCAGCAAATTTGGCCTTGAACTCGATACGGGAGCCAAAGTTCAAATAGGACGAAAGTTTAACACCTGAAAGGGTCAAGGTATCATTGAACTGGAGCGTAGTTCCGCTTGAAATAGGTGCGGGGTGGAATTGGCACTTTTTTTTTTAGTTTTGGAATCGGCGCACCGTCTCCTGCGCCTCCGTAGGTTGTGAATTTCGTTCGCACTGTTGATGCTCATAGATAGTGCTGGTTTGACTATAGAGCTAAACATTAAAACGTTAATAATAGTTCGATTCTTTTGTGTCCATTTCTTGTACTCCTTTGTTTTTTTTTTGTAAATTGTTACCTCCAATTTCAACCAGCTACGAATTACGTATCAAAAGATACAGCTTTCGAATCTATTCTCTTTTTTACCGTTAAATCAAAAGGTGGGTCAGTTATCAGACGCACAGACAGCGCTAGTAATACGCTTAGTAATAGGGTTCCCTCGGCACCCATTCGGTGCGGAGCGCTTAAAACGACTCGTAAAGCTAAACAGTTTTTGCTAAAAAGTTTCTCAAGTAAGTTTGCACGCAGCGACTCATCTCAAAATATGAGTTGGCTTGACATGCGAAAGGACATAGAAATAGGAAAGAGAAGAAATTGAAAGGTCTTGAATGTTTGATGATGAGTTGGGAAATTAATGCGAGAGCAAGATAGAAGTAAGATCATGACGCAAAATCATCAAACGCAAAAAAGATCAAGTGATGTTTTCAATACATACCTCAGGCGTGTAACAAATTTTATTATTTAATCAAGAATGTAAGCTACATTCGCTTCACTGAGTAAACTTCACTTGAATCTAAAAATATGTTCTTACCTACACGTTGTACACATAAGAACTTATCTTTATGAGCGGTACCTGTTTTAAATAAAGGTCAATATCGTATCCGCTGACATTACCTTGAGGCGTGTTACGGCCGAATAGTTCAAACTTTAAACATATTTCCGTATTATGAAGACTGTTGTTGTACCTTTTTTTTTGCAAATACTTATTATACAATATAACACCCAATCATAGAACAAACATCTATCTATTTCATCTATTCATCACTCAAATGATTGTCCCGGGTGGGAATCGAACCCCGTGTGAATGTCAACAGCGCAGTAGGGCAGAGCTACTGCCAACTGAGCTGCGAGTAATCACATTTGTAACTATCCTACTTCTTTAACAGCCAATTCATGTAAATAAATTTGAGAAATTTGTTATATCACCTTACTTCGCAGGTGGATTGGAGATCAGTATAATTAAATAAATAAATAAATAAATAATAAATATTACAGGACATTAATTTGACATCTCGCCCCAAACTAAGCATAGCTTGTAATTTAGCAGTATATTTTTATAAAGGGATATACATAAGTAACAGCTACCTTTCTTATGGTCTCCCTTAGTTGGCTTTAACGACATCCACGGGCTGGGTTAGAGGGCTCGTTCTCAAGCCGCAACCGAGACAGCAATCGTTCAAAGTCTGGCAAAAAGAGCATAATGATTTAAGTACTGTAAGATTAAGTATCATTAATTTGTGTTTGCAGTATCAAGTAACGTTCGTTATTTATATTTCAACGAAAGTAAAACGGATCTCTCTCAACAGATTTTATTGACAAAAAGCTGTTTTTATTTTACCATAAAACCGATCAGCACTTTTTCGTTAAATCGTTAAACATTATTTTTCTTACTTGTACCTACTTGTAATGTTATTTAAATTATTACACACTCTGAATACCTGAATGTTGAATGGATCATTAAAAACAAAACTAGCCTGTGTTTCATGCCTTTCTCCTTGTGTGCTGGTCGCAATTCCGAACAGGCGGTATATTTGACATTTCAAAATGATCCTAAAGTAAAAAATATGAATTAATAAGTCGAACCGTGAGTATGCTAACAAAATCATTTGTAAACTGTTGTGTATCCGTTGAATAGATTATTTACAATACAATATTCTTTATAGGGCACCTTTTTTACATGGCCAGAACCAGGAGGATGTAAACATGGACAAATAGGAGAACATCAAAATATTTGGAAAAAAATAAGAAACTAGCATTTGCAAATAATAATACGTACTTTATTGGCATAATATAATCATTTATTAAATTTATCACATTTATTTGGCTAGGTACCTAAGTTTGTTATCGCGAATGTATAACTTAAGTATTCATGGGCAGACGATAAACTTCAGCTATTACAACGTAATTATGAAAATAAAATATGAAATACCAAATCAAAATCAAAGGACAGGCCGGCCCAAATACTTCGCAGTGACATTTTCCCAAAATATTGCAAACACGACCGAAGCCAAATAAACGTTTATATTCGAATTACCACGCTCACTTTATTTTTAAAACTTAGCGGAGCATGCCAGATATAAATACTCCGAGTATACTTAGTGCCTATAGGTACTATACGAACGTATTGCCAATTGCCATTGTCAGTCGGATAGCCGCGCTTTCTGTATTTACATACGTTAATGTAACTTGGCTATATTTAGACTCATATTCTCTGAAATGTTATTATAAACTATTTCTACGTATTGTATGAAATGCGTCGTTTCTTATATACTCGTTGGTCTGTTTTGATCGTATCGTATCACTGCGATCTGCGAATATAATCTGCGGCTAAATTAAACTTTGACATGCATTTGACAATGCATTTCTATCTTCAAACATTTGATGTTATTAAGTTAGTAAATTGTTAAAGATCTACTCGCGTGCTGTATTCTTGAGCATCTAATTTGTGGATAAGCTTTCTTCTACCTGAAGAGTACGGTGAGGGGCTGAGCAGCCACCCACTCCTCGAACCATCGCCCCCGCTATTCGCGTCGCATTCCGCCCGCCCGCAGTTTTTTCTCCGTCCATACGAAAATAATGTGTCCAGAAATATGCGCGCACGCCGCGCCTGGCTCGCCGTGTCGACTATTTTCACGGCTCCTCTGCTTCCGTGCCGCTCCAAGGTTACGGCTGAAGATGCAAAGACAATCAGAATCGCTACATTGCGTAACGATTCAAATTGAAACCATGGTCCTACTACGCCCAAATTTTTTTAGGTTCTTTAGCTGCTGACTTGCTGCTTATCATAACATATAATATGATGTAGGCTTATATTAATCAGGGTTAGGCTAATCTCGGTCGTTGACGCGAGAACTGCTATAATAAGATGCGTCAATGTAAATACTTATAATAAGTCATACTTGTGAGTGAAGCGTGTACATTCAGACTAATGACCGCTAATGGCGTATCGAATATATTTATCGATTAGAACGCTATTGGTCTGTAATATCACATTACGTGTCACGTCACACAAGAATGGTTTATTGATTGTTAAGGAAAGAATCGTACACACAGATGGAGTGTCCTACATGTATGTCCTCTCTCGTTGTCAGAATCAGAGCCCAGGAAAGAACCAAATAGCGGAGAGAGCGAAACAAACGTTAGAAAATACTTTCCTGCAACAAGTGAGTCTATCATTGTATTGTGTGCAGAGTGAATAACTTATTGTGCCATACTCAACGATTTACTGGCTCATTATCAGTTTATATATTAATGTTATAAATGGGTATTTCAACACATTTAACGGTTTCTAATAATACATTATAGTTTAAAACATGGTTGCGTAAATAAAAAAACTTGACGTTGAATATGGCACATGACTTGGCAAGGTAGCTTTTATAACATATTAATATGGAATGTGTGTTTCGTTCGTTTAATCCCGCTTAGTCAGAGTTCCGAAAATAATATTAAAAGTGGTCATTTATTGTACGTCCGTTAAATTACGTTCTGTTACAAATACCGGAACTTATCATCAAAACTGGAAAAAGAAACAATAAAATAACCCCAGATTTGTCATCCCAGATCGCTGCATCTTTGGTTACGGGGAAATGATGTGGGCTTCTGTTTCAGTTGAAGAAGCAGCAACAGTTGCAGCAAGAGATCCTCCTGCAGCACTTCCAGCAGCAGCGGCAACAGCTGGCGCAGGAGCATGAGCAGCAGCTCAGGCACCACCACAAGGTATACTCTCACACCATGCCTGTGGTTAACCCACGCTATGCTACGCTATGTCGATCATCACTAGGTACTACAACTTTAATAAGGGTGATGTCTCTTAAAAGAACTGAATAATACTGTAAAAAAAAATACTGGACGTTTTTACAATTTTACTTACGACATTTTAACTAAGATTAGTAGGTTAATGCTACCATCATTATTTTTCCCTCAATGAGTTTCAAAATTATTTTTCTCTCATTCGGAATGTTTGTTTCAAAATGTTCATGTCTCACCACCCGTATTATTGTAAAATTTAACCAAATTTATTCAGGCTAGCTTGTTATCGAATCCCAAGCAAGATATAAATAGAAATGTTGAAGATGATAAATCGCAAGCTCTCGGCTGAGACATTTTGAATTTATACAACTCGCGGTTGAATACCAATTGGCTTGCGGACCAAAATAGATCATGACATTATATCATGTCAACTTGAACTTTGTAGTTTTATGATATCTATAGGTACTCGTTTGTTTGAAAAGTTATATCTGTACGTATTCGTTCAAAGAACACAAAAACTTGTTTCGTATGCACGATTGCAAAAACTTGGGCTATTAGGATATCGCTAAATCGCGCGTGACAAATGTAACAAGCGCGTGTTTATGTTAAGAAAAATAGTGATGCTCCGCTGTGCCATTATAATCTCGTTTATTGAAAACCGGACTGGACATGGATCAGTTTGTAACTTTTCTCTCCTTAACAGGTATCTACTAATGGAATTAGTGTTATTGGCTGTATCACAGAAATGGACGTACGGGTAGATATAAATAGCAGTGAATGGCCGGGCACTAATTACATCATTCATGTCATACTTGTACCTGTGTTATAATTGTATTAACCTCGTTTGGGAGCACGTTGCTCATTGGAAAACTACCACTCCCTGTAATGAGGTTTAAAAATAGAATTAAATTGAATTAATTTACTTCATTGCGTTATAATTGTGGCATTGATAATATAACGTAAATGCAAAATATGTAAATATATTATATATTTGCAAACATGGTTAAATAAAAAAATCAAATAACGTACAGAATGACGTATAAGATGAGATATATACGCATTTTAGCGCAATTACTCTTGCGTTGTTTGGTAATTCAACCCTGTCACGTAACAACAACACATTACAAGCGATAATGGCGAAAACAATGTTGAAAGTTTCCAAAGCAAAACAATTGTCATCGATGTAGTATGCATGGAATTTGAAGGGTATCCAACTGTACTACATATTTGAAGCAATTGTGATTGTGACACATCCCCGAAACATGTCTTACTCACGCATCAATGTGACTCCAACAAAAAATATAATAATTTGTTGATTATGACACGAATCTTTTATTACAGAAAATGCACTGCATCAATGCGTCATCTCAAACGTGAATTATAAAACAGACGTTTCTAATGCACCTATATATAAAAAAAACAATTAAATCTTAAAGTGATCGATTGGTTTATACTTTTCAAGAGTACCTCAGGGTATTCTTGGTCTTCACTAAAGTTTTTGATAAGGTTCTCACATTTGTTCTTGCGAGCACATATCTATTTCTGACGTAGCCTTTCGCTTTGCAGCTGTGGGAGCAACAGAAGGCGATGGAGGAGGCGGCGCTACGCGAGGCGCGCGAGGCAAGGGAGGCGCGCGAGGCGAGAGAGAGGCACGAGAGGGATCGAGTGGAAGTGCTGCGGAAGAAAGACAAGCATGAATGCAGCGCCAACGCCTCCACTCAAGTCAAACAAAAACTACAGGTAGGGCTACCAATGACTAATGACTGATGATCTAATTTTAATCGAGGTGTTTTTTTTTACGATGTGTAAGCTCTTGGCCTACATCTCATCTGGTAACAAGTTAAGATAAGGCCGAAGGTGGAAGCGCACTTCACCCGGAATCCTCAACAAACTGAGGAACTGGCTATTTTACATCTGAATGCCGGAACACAAAACTTTTAGATTTTTTATTGTGGCGACAGAATTAAGTAAGATGGTGTTAGGTAGCCAGGCAGACTTAAACAAAATACTACCAACCAAACCAAGCACAATATTGTTCACCCCCTGGGGATCGAACCCGGTATCTCTGGATCTGAAATCGGTGGGTTGAACTACTAGACAACAGAGGCGGTGTTATTTGTAGTTTCGGTTTTTATATTGACACTAATCACCTATCTGTGTATTTAGTTTATCGAAACAAACAGAGTTCCTGTAGGATAAGGCTCTTTTGGTTATCCAATTGATCTGTATAAGTACGGTTGTTATTGTATTATATGTATAATATTCCATGCACTATATCGTAAACTATTTCTTACACCGAGTTATAGATCGATTTATAGGACAAATTTTGTTTGTTGGAGACATACGTCAGTGATTACGTATGCAGAGACCAAGCCAAGTATTTTCCATTCATAAAACTGCTCAAACTTTTGTTTGTAGGTACATCTGTAAACTTTTATATGAATGCCGCATGTTTTGCTATCGGCAAGTATGACTCGCTTGCGTCGCCGATGGAATAAATGTGTGTTATAAAATCGAATGAAATAAATGATTTGTAAATGTTTTGGCTTTCAGGAGTTCCTAAAGAAAAAACAAGCAACCGCGAATGGAACGATACCCAGTCCATCGTTCTCTGTTAGAAATTGGTAAGGCTTACTTCACATTCTCGTCTTCATTTCAGACAATTCTTCAGACCGAATTCGGTGCAGATCAATGGAGTTAGTGCCAGAAGATCGAAGACCCTGGCGGCCTCTGACCGCGAAATCCTGGGCACACCCGACTCCACAGGATTACTTTAGGAGTGGTGCGAACTAAAGCGAAGCCTAAAAAAATCAGTTAAAGGAAGCCCAAGAGAACGGCTGCTACACAATACCCCGCAACCTCGAGAAGACTAGACGCTAAAACAAATAGCGCCAGCTAGAGGCCCTTACCCGCAGTTAAGCTGTCAATGACTACAGACAACCCCGATTGATGACAGTTACCTCAACGTCAGCCTGTCAGTTGATCTTGACCGCCATATGATCGAGCTAGATGGGTGCAATGAAAGCCCTGTGATATTTATTTCTTGAAGTTCTTATAATTGACGTTTAATTGTTTATATTCCAGGGGTATAGTGAAATCATCGTCCGGCGAATCGATAACGTCTACAGGCACGGCGAGCTCGCATCCGTACCGGTTGCCGGCGCCGTTGCCGCTGCCGATCAGCGCCGTGCCCCCGCAGTCCTCGCCGGCCGACTATCCCTTGAGGAAAACTGGTGTGTACCATAACCCGCGTGCTTGTTTGTTTGTTCGTTGGAATATTTGTTGCACGATCCAGTCATTGTTATACAGACCTTTTATATCTGCAAAGTAATTACTTGGTGTTTTGGTGTGCGAGTGTCTTCTAGGACAAAACAATATTTCTGAAATGTAAGACTACTTCAACGATTTTTGCATCAACATTAACACTTCAGTCTTATCCTAAAACTTGCAAAAAGCAGATAATTCTGACTCTGAAATAATGAGATGACCACTTCCATAAGCTTAATCGAGAAGGGTTGGCAGAGACAAGCGATTCTCACTGAATGTTCGTACATACATGTCGACCCTAGTTTGACTTGGAATTTGTTTAAATTAATTTCTGAGGTGAAAAGACGCAAGTTCCTTATCGTTGTAAACGTGGATAGCTAGGAGAACTAATATGAGTGTTGTACTGAGCATGAGGTGTGCACTAACAGCTTCGGAGCCCAACATGCTGAAGGTGCGTCTCAAGGCGCGCGTCATCGAGCGACGCGCCTCTCCGCTCGCCCGCCGCCCCATCAAACGGACCAAGCATCGGAGTAAGTACCTTATCTCTACATGGGGGCTGGCGTACCTCTTGGCCAGAAAAGTTTCTCATCTTTCCTTTGGGGCTTGAAAAAGTTACTCCCGTTTGAGGACTGCAAAAGTATGTATCTGATTTCGCGTCGAGGGTTCGTCGTTGAAAAGTGTTCAACATATTGTTTAATTTTTTTTTTTTATTTATCGCCATTTTCACCGAGCGATCGATGCGACTTTGCAATACCTGTAAAAATTTGCTTTTGTCTGTCCGGATATTGGTACTCGCGTACTGTGTAGCGATTCTCAAGCACTCGGAGTTTTCGAATCGGAAAATCACTTTTTGTCGGATTCGACATAGAATCCGATAGATTTCAACGCTATTCTCAAATCATCTAAGAAAATCTTCTGTGGAAATTTTAAATGTTAATGTAATTAAATAAAATATATAATAATTAAAAAATAATTAAATAAAAATTGATTTTCGGATAGTTTTCGGATCGGTAACATCACTTTTTGTCGAACGCTATTCTCAGACCATTTATGAAAATCTTCTGTGGGAAGCATCGAACTTCTTATGTAAAAATATTTAGATTTTGGAGTTCAGAATAGCGTTCTCGGAATCTCCAGCGGAAGCTTCCGAATTCGATCCGATAAGGCTTTACGAATGTTTGAAAAAAACTATGCTGGAGTCTCCATCGGAAGTTTCTGAATTGACTATGACCTATGCTGGTCGTATTTTTCAACTAATCTTGATGATACTTGAAAAACAGGTTCTACAATTTTAATTTTTTGCTGTCATTGGCGATTTTTGACTGGGAATGTATAGTGTAGGTCACAGTTCTTGTTCACCCTTCCGTGTACCAGTTTTACCGGTAAATACCGACGGTTTTCCATAAAAAACGGGGAAATTTGCTTCGGCGCCAATTACCGGGCGATTTTGATAATATTTGGCAGAAACATTCGGTATTCAATCTGAACAAGAATTTCGAATAAAATTCGGTCAGGAGCTTGTCGAAATAAGGTCAATAGGCCTCAGTTTGGGACGAACTACTGGCAGGACTACGTGACGCACACACTGAACATTGTGTTGCAAAAAAGTCGCGAGGTGTACTGTTGGTATAACAACTAGTTGTAATAGTTGTAGACGTTCGAAGTAATACGGTGCCCTGTTTGTAGACTGCGAGGGGGGTTCTCCGCGAGGGTCTCCGCCGGGCGGGTGCGGGGCCAGCGCCCCCATCCGGGAGGAAGAGGAAGCGGAGCGCGCGCCCGACCTGCTGTTCTCGTCTCCCTCCATGCCCAACATCTCGCTCGGCCGGCCGCATCCGCACCCGCACCCGCACCCGCACCCGCATCACGTGCCCCCGCAAACACCGCGCACGCCGGTATGTATACTAGCGTTTTAGAACAGTGGTAGTGATTAACTAATGACTGTTCATCCAATGGAATATGTCTAATAATATGTATACCCTCGTTTCTCAATTGGTTAATTTGCCGTTTGAGGAAAAGATGCGGGTTCAAGTCACGACGCGGGTAGTGAATTTTTATATACACATATAATAACATTTGTAAATGTTGTGACCGAGCGCAATCGCTTGAAATACAAATATGGTAAAAAAAAAACAAAGGTGTAAAAAAAATATGACTGGGTTATAGCAATACTAAGTGGGCGACTGATTGTGATTGACTGAAAGCTTTAAAACATCGACTTATAAATATTATTTTAAGTAAAGTACCAAATTTCTGTTGAGTGCTCACAAAATAATTATCTTACATATCTGTGCCGCACCGTACTGCTACAGTGTGTACTGAAAAATAAATTAAAAAGTCCTAGTCTAGTGTAAAGTTCTAGTTTACTTCGCTCTTATCAAATATTAGTCGGAGGTTTAGTTAATTTTCGCAATTTTTTTCTATAGTTCCATTCGGTATGACAGAATCTCATCAAAATAAAATCTGAAAACAGAAAAAATATTTAGTAATAAATCTGCCAAATCTCTCTGAAAAAATCAAATCGATTTTTTCAGAGAGACTATATTTCCTGAGGATGATGATTATCGTGTAGAGGCGAAACACGTGTCGATTTGATTTTTTCAGAGAGATTTGGCGGATTTATTACTAAATATTTTTTCTGTTTTCAGATTTTATTTTTAAATATGGATCTCCGCAAAATAACGCCTGAATCAATTAGCTATAATCTCATCATTTAAGGCGCCAATAACTTTTTGGTTCACTTTAGTATTTCACTTTATAAAATAAAAATGCAATTTCGCGGCCCACACGCATGCGCGTGGGTCAGCTCTCGACGAGTTATACAGCGTTTAATCTTCTATCAGTGAAAACCTGTAATTGGCTATCTATTTCTATAATGTTTATTGATTACATTATATATCAGCTGTTGGTTTTCCGAATTACATAAATAAATAATGGACAAGCTGACAGTTTCATTTCGTACCATTTTACGTCTTTGGAAGATGTATCAGAAAAAAATATACTAACAAGATACAGGTAACGTTAAAATGAATACTGCATGAGGGTATTTGTAAATGTATCGGTTGACCTCCAGGTGACGGTTTCGTTACCGCCGGTGTCGGAGGCTGAGGCGTACATGGGCGCGCTGGAAGCGGGAGCGCCGGGTGGTCGCGGGGCCAAGCGCCCGCTCGGCCGCACGCACTCCGCGCCGCTCCCGCTCGGCGACCCGGCGCTGCAGCCGCACCACTACCTGCGTGACCAGATACGGAAAACTGTAAGCACACTGCACCACACTACACACTTGATATTTTGTCATTGGTTATGATACATGTAGAGCCGCAATCTTCCTGCTACAAACTCCTCATTGCTGATAGCCTGGTACATGTAGAGCCGCAATCTTCCAGCTACACACTCATTGGTTCTGCTAGCCTGGTACATGAACAGCCGCAATCTTCCAGCTACACACTCCTCATTGGTTCTGATAGCCTGGTAAATGTACAGCCGCAATCTTCCAGCTACACACTCCTCATTGGTTCTGCTAGCCTGGTACATGTACAGCCGCAATTTTCCAGCTACACACTCCTCATTGGTTCTGATAGCCTTGTATATGTACAGCCGTAATCTTCCAGCTACACACTCCTCATTGGTTCTGATAGCCTGGTACATGTAGAGCCGCAATCTTCCAGCTACACACTCCTCATTGGTTCTGATAGCCTGGTACATGTAGGACCGCAATCCTCCTGCAAGTACCATTGCCCACCCTACAACAGGTGTTATAGATTATTTTCCTAGCCTCATCACTAGTTCTTTATATTTTATTATCAACGGAATTTTAAATCATTTACATGGTTGATTTTTATAAGTATATCGATAGAAATTATTTGATTGTTTGACACGTTGCATGTGTTATAATCAAGGATAAACTGTAGTCTTAACGTAATTAACTTATTTAATGCTGATTGACCCATTGCCAACGACTTGATAATGATACAATTTTTTTTTATTACACTTATAAAAGCAGAAAATTTTGGCACATGTGCGTTTTAGAAGATTTATTCTACTCTCAACGAATTTAATGTGAAATCTTTTTAATATTAACTTCAGGTGCTAACGCGAGCACACGACGCGGCCGCACAACAGCTCCGCGAAGAGAAGGAGGAAGGCGAGGTGATCGACCTGACGTCTCGCAAGCCCCCCCCTCCCAGCGTGTCCCCCCCGCCGGTCGCGCACCCCCCCGCGGAACCCGCGCCGCTCGCCCGCGCGCTCTCCTCCCCCCTCGTCGGCGCGCGGACGCCTCCGACAGGACTCGCGTACGACGCGCTCATGCTCAAACACGGGTAAGTCATTTACGTGGCGCAAACTGCCGCATCCGGCGTAAGACTATTAACGCTAACAAAGTAACAATGCATCTAATAAGTAAATAGTATTATACTATGTATGTATATATGTTATACCTATTCACAAAAAAGCGAAAAATATGTAATAAAAAAATAAATCATTAAAATCAATACAGGTACAACACATAGGAGCATCATTGTTGATATATAAAGAAAGCAAACAGAAAAAAGTAGTAGAATTTTAAATGCATATTAAAAGTCGAATAACAGCTCTCTTAGTAAATGAGTCATAGAAGCAGTCAAGTTGGGTTTTCTTTTAATTAAACAGGCCTAAATTCATACCTAAAACGAATCTCTCTAAATATATAAAGACAATGAAGCATCATAAAGTCAGTTAAAATAACTAACTTGGAGATAAGCCGCACGCTGCCAGATTTTCATTTTCTTTTAATACAACTTGGAGACGGAACACCAATGAATAGTTGCATTTAACATGTGCTTGTTAAATGCAACTCTTGCCTTTATACCTTTGCTTCGTGGGTCACATCTACAAATAATATGACCTACGCGGCACTGCATTGCGCTCGTCAATTTGAGACACAAAGGTGTTAAGCCTGGAGTGGCAGTAATTTCAGCAGCAACTACCATTAAAACCCGAACGCAGCAATGCTGCTTGGCGGCAGAAATACTTCTCCCAGTACTTTATAAATTAGGTATGTACATATATTTATATATACTTATGTACATTATGTTAGGAAGTATGTACATATTCTATCATATTCAAATTACTGTAACGTATTAATTTAGATGTGTTTTGTATTGTAAATATAAATATTTACTTATTCTGTTTTATTATGTACACCCTTCCATCAACCGTATTTGTACAATCCTCTCCATCCTGAGGTTTTCAGGAAGAGAACGCTCCATTGTACTGTTTACTTTAGTTTTAAAATTGTCAATTGTTCTACATGTTGGTGTACAATACATCGTTTTCATTCATTCATTCATTCATTCATACTTCCCCGGACGAGCCGTTGTGTGAAGACCTGGGCTGGCGTCGTAGTCAACTACAAATAATGATACACATGGTAATGAAGGAAATCAGTTGAATAGAAACCATGTTGTTGTCCAGTTGCGGATGCGGTGCGCACGCGCCGACGCACCCTGAACACGGCGGGCGGCTGCAGTCGGTGTGGGCGCGGCTCTGCGAGACCGGACTCGCGGGCCGCACCGAGCGCACGCGCCCGAGGAAAGCTACCTTTGAAGAGATACAGGTTAGTTATTATGGTGACATCTTGTGTGGATTGCATACCTCGGTACCTAGATACCGAATCGATACTCAAATAGTCATTTAGAATTATTAATTTTAATTAATTTCTCCCATAAAACTTTTTTTTTATATTGCTCTACGGGAAAGTGCTTGGCCTTCATATCACCAGATTTTTGCTAGTTATGATAATGCCGAAGGAAGCGCACTTCACCCGGAATCCTCGACTTCGTGGAACATCAACGATGGAGCGAGCTTCCAGTGTCCGGTTTGTTTCCAGTCGGTGCATACGGAAGCGCACGTGCTGTTGTACGGGGGGCGCGGGCGCGAGGGCCTGGCGCCGGGCGTGCGCCAGCTGGTCCGTCTGTCGTGCGGCGGCGTGGGCGTCGACTCGGACACGGCGTGGTCCGACGCGCACACCTCGGGCGCCGCGCGCATGGCCGCCGGCGCCGTGCTCGACCTCGCGCTGAGGACCGCCAGGAACGAACTCCGGAACGGGTGAGTCTCATCGCAGGGAGACCTGCATACACTGGCCAGCTAGACAGAACAGAGGCTGCAAAACCGAACGTTTGACATCACTTGATCTGCTATCAACTGTGCCCACTCTCCACCGTTAGTGTTTTCCTTAGCCATCGAGCTAATAAGCTTTTTTGTTCACAATTGTTAGAATCATAGTATACTGTACCTTACAGTATTTGGGATCTTCGAGCCGGATAAAAACACACTGAAGAGCACGAAGAAACTCGTATTTTGTGTATTTATGTGAAGACTAAAAATCAAGAAAGCGTAATGTCAATCAACAGTCCAAGTAACACAATTCAAATCGTTAGAAAAGTGATAAGAAAACTGAGCCAATCTTACAATGTCCAGTAATAATCTAATATACTGTTAAAATGATAAGGAATATGAAGCTTGCCAATCTTTGAAATTTAAATTCGAATCCCTTTAAATTCGACCACATTGAGACCTAAAATTACGACGTGAATTTAGTGAATACAATTAAGACAGAACCGTGACAGTGTAATCGGTTGTCGGCAGTTTCGCGGTGGTCCGTCCGCCAGGCCACCATGCGGAGCCGAACCAGGCGATGGGCTTTTGCTTCTTCAACAACGTGGCCGTCGCCGCGAGGGTGCTGCACACGCGGCTGCACTTACAACGGATACTCATCGTCGACTGGGTAAGCCACCATACATACAGTGTACCGTCAAACTACACACAAAAAAAAGCTGTTGATGATTATGATCATCTGCGGACAAATGATTGGATATACGTCTCGATTCGCTTAAACTAATAAATTTAGTCATGTTGGTACTTAGCCGTACTATCCCAGAGAAGACAGCAGTACTACATGCAATATTAAATATGTGCTTTTTATTGCTTTAGTTCAGAGACATAGTTGAGAATATTGATTTACTTTGGATTCGTTTTCGCTTCTCTTTTCTTTTTTTTTTTTAGTTTTCATCCTTGCCGTGTACCTGTATTACAGATCGGACAAAACATTTAAAAATAAACTTCTTCGCTTTGTGGAGTCTGCTCTCCTATTTTTTATCACTGGTATTTAATAAGCCGATGTAAGCAGTATAAAAAAAACAAAAATGATACATATAGATATTTGACAAGCCTCTCAGTTCATTCAGGTGGTGTATCGTATAATAAGTAGGTATTAACAAAATAAAAAAGTATATAAGTATGTTATCTAGATCCCATTCATTTTATATGTTATTTTCAGGATGTGCATCACGGCAACGGCACGCAGCAGATATTCTACGACGATCCTCACGTGCTGTACATGAGTATCCATCGACATGACGACGGCAACTTCTTCCCCGGCACCGGCTCCGCGTCCGAGTGCGGCGCGGGCGCCGGGCTCGGCTTCAACGTCAACGTGGCGTGGGGCGGCGGCGCCAGTCCCCCGCTGGCGGACGCAGAGTACCTGGCCGCTTTTAGGAGCATCATCATGCCTATTGCTAAGGTGGGTACTTATTACTACTAGTTTATATGTATTTACTGTGGAAAACTAATAAAAAGTGTTACGACAGAATCTTACTAATAAGTTTTAAACCAGATTAACCTGTATATAACACCAACAACGGTTTCCACGACTTACAAAATTAATCATTTTTTAAGAGATTTTGCTACATTTATGATAGGTACTTAAAGTTGACTCCTGTCTCGAACTGGCTGGCTTCCAGGCTCGGAGGATCTGTCTGCCCTTACCCTGTGATACTACTAAGGCGGGGTCGTCACAACACATTCTCCTCTTCCATTTTCCCCCTTAAATAGAAACGATAAGAAACGTGACATTGGACACATTCTTTAAAATAATTTCTTTAATAAAAATAAGTAAGCATAAAAATACTCATTAGCCTACATAGGCTAGATTGTAATATAGTTTTAGAGCATATATCAATTTAATATGCACTAAATATATAAAAAAAAAAACTTTCCCCTGTCGCCCGTCAACTCAGCATCCACTTCTCTCACATGCTATCGTCACTCACACAATTAATCCATCTCTTTCTACCCTATTCTTTTGGTTATGTGACTTTCTTCCCTCCGCGTGACATGTCCATACCACGTTAACCTATAACTCCTCGTTAATTCCCTCACTGGCGCTACTTTCAGACTTCCCCTGATTTATTTATTTCTTAAATAAATAAATATTACAGGACAATAATTTTACACAGCGCCATCTAGCCCCAAACTAAGCATATCTTATCTTATCCATCCTTGTCCTTGTCCACACATCCATCTTATGTATATAAATCCATTGGTGGACCATTATATTGTATCTTTCGGATTGTTGGAGAAAGACATTCCAACATGTTGATGCTGCGAAGCGCAAGCCCTCAATGAAATAGGCGACTGTTTTGTAGGAATACAACCCGGAGCTAGTTCTGGTGTCGTGCGGTTTCGACGCGGCGCAAGGGCACCCCGCGCCTCTCGGCGGGTACAGCGTGTCGGCCGCCTGCTTCGCACACATGACCAGAGACCTCATGCAGCTCGCCAACGGGAAGGTACGTACGTACGTACGGTGTGTGTGTAACGTGATAGTCACGTGGTTAGCGGCTGTGACACAGCAATAATATAGATAATAAATATTTAGTTAATTGCACGTTGCGCAATCTAGCTTCAAGCTAAGTAAAGCTTGTAATATGGGAACTAGTTTTTAAGCTTGTAATACGGATAACATTTTTTTTTTAAATTCATAGTTATCATACAATACAACACCCAAACTAAAACAAATATCTTTATTCATCACACAAATGTGTACCGGGTGGGAATCGAACCCACAACCTACGGCGCAGAAGGCAGATTTACTACCAATATCAATTGAGCTATGAGCCTTGTAAGGCTGACAGTTGTGAAAGGACGAGATGACATAAAGGGCACCAAGGTGATGACAATTCCATCGGACACAAATATGGCCGATATTTAAATTATAATTAGTAAACACAACAAAATGTTGCATAATTGTGAAGAACGGTTATTATGTTTGCAGGTAGTGCTATCGTTAGAAGGCGGCTACGACCTGGCGGCGATGTGCGATTGCGCGCAGGAGTGCGTGCGCGCGTTACTCGGCGAGCGGGTGTGTACCCCGTCGTACGGCGAGCTGGCACGGCGGCCCGCGGCCCGGGCGCAGCGCGCGCTGCACACCGCAATGGCGCACCAGGCGGCGCACTGGCCGAGTGTGAGTATCATATTTATTTATTTATTTGAAGGAAAACCAACAGCACATTAATGTAAGATAAACACAACAATATAACACAGAAGGCCAATTAAGGTTTTCACGTATAGATAAAGAGTATAGATACATAAAGAGTTTGAACTGGACAGGATACAATATAACACAATAGATAAAAAGAAAAAATAAGCATTGTATGAAACAGATCTAAATAATTGACTAGCCTCTCATATTGTTGCTACGCAGAGAAGAAGTCTCCACAGCGCCGCCGCCTCACGGTTTCTACACTAGAGCAGAACAAATCAATATTAAATGACAAGCCTCATAGCTCAGTTGGTAGTAACTCTGCCTTCGGCGCTGTAGGCTGTGGGTTCGATTCCCACCCAGGACAAACATTTGTGTGATGAATATAGATGTTTGTTCTGTGTTTGGGTGTTGTATCATATAGTACGTATGTATTTACAAAAAGTATTTAAGTATTTTATCCGTAATCTAGTTCCCATATTACAAGCTACGCTTAGTTGGGGCTAGATGGCGCTGTGTAAAATGAATGTCCTGTAATATTTATTTATTTATTTATATCGTTATGCTTGTTTAATAGCATATTAAAGTTATTGCCTGCTCGCCAAAGAAAGGAATTCTGCGTGTAGTTTGATCCGCCTATAGAATTATATATGAAAGGGTTAAATCTTAACCGTTTTTGGGGAACGTTCATACAAATTTTGTTAAGTATATCACCACATACACGAAGGCAGTCGATCAAAAGACACTAACTGGAACTTTGCTGCCCCAGAGATGACAACAGTGTAGCATGCAATATAGTACCTGTGTTTTTTTTACTGAAATGCAAGACCTTTTTTGATAGATTTTTTATATATGGTACATTATTACCATTACTGACCCTTACATAAAAAAAGCAATAACACTTTGGGAACCTTCAAAAAGCGCAAGTCCAATCTTGCGTGAAGTACTGTTATCTAGTGTGGGGAACGTGGTAAGGGTTTACCTTTCAGTCTGGAGATATTCGGCTTGATAATCGACGTGGTATGTTTGTATATAGGTGAAGAAGTTCAGTTCCCTGATCAGCATGTCAGCGCTGGAGGCCGGGCCGGCGCTGGCGGCGGCGCGGCTCGGACGACTGCACACGGAGCGACTCGCCGCCGACACCGCCGTCGCCATGGCCTCGCTCTCCGTGAGGCACGCGGATCTCATGCAGTGAGTATACCATTGTATAGTACACGCTAGTATAATCCATTGTATAATCCACGTATCAGACGTTTATGGCGATCCTTGGATTGTGACATGGTCCTATATAATAAGATCTCGGACACTGAAGCAGTCCCTATCTTACTATGTGTTACAGCACTCTCAATATTAAAACCTTTCTAAAGAGTTTCTAATTTTCATGTTGCCAGGTCCCCGGATAGCTCGCGGTCGGTGTCGGAGGAGCCCATGGAGCAGGACGAGGGCAAGTGAGGGGAGCCCCGCCCCTCTCCGCCTGACCCACTGCAACATGGCGTCTGTGACGACGCAATAAAGTCGACATTCCCCCGCGCGCCGGGCCATCGTCGGTGACTCACGGCTACCGCACGTTGCTACCGGTCCGTGGCTACATGACTATTACGTCATCGGCCACCAATCACTACTCAGCGAATGTACCACGTGATGGCTACTTCACAAACTTCAGGATTTACGTACACACTTTGTTGTGTCTATGATTGACTACGCGACTGTCACACACTTCGCCACTAGTCAGTGACTACGCGACTATCGTACATTTCGTTGTTCGACGTGAGAGTTTACTTGTGAAGATTTATTTATTGGATGTTAGTTATCGAGGTGATATTATGCGGATGTTTAAGATTTTATGTATATTTATGGATGTATGTATATGTTGGTATACGAGGCCCGCCTCCGACTTGTAAATAACTTTTATATGCGAGTAGTTAACGTTGTAAACGAAACGCGTCCTGCCAAATACTTATTTTCACTGTAAATGCGATGTTATATGTATATTACATAAAAAAATGTTTATTCAATGTAATAATTCATAATGAATTAGTGAAGGTTTAGCGAATTTTATGTGTAGACGGTATGAATTAAGTCAAGTCTTAATTTGAAAGCTTTAATAAGTAGAGAAATAATGGTGTACAAATATGATTAAATGTTATATATTTGGATGAGAAGCTTTTAAGTAAATACGAAATATGGATAGGGATTGTTGTAGGTATGACATGTTTTAGAATGTGACTCGATGGTCGCCGCCGCCCTCATGTACTCTCCCATACATTAATATGTATTTGTTGCGGCTGCCAAGCCGACTCTTCTAGATGTCTACTATGATATATATAGCTACGAGTATATGTACCTACACGGTCGTGCGGTGCATAAACTGCTGGTGCATTTTGCCTCCTCTTGTCTGGCGAGTTGAAACTCATACATTCGAATACTTTTGATATAAATCTAACGTTATATTTTCTACTATACCAAAGATTTAATCAAATTCAGAAATTGCGTACACGAGAGGTTTTGTAGAATTGTGGGGACTCTCATTGTTGTATTGTGAGTACGATTCGTATTTTTGACGTTTTCTAAATAATCGAGATGTTGTCTCGTTGGTGGGTCCGGCACGAAGCAATCACTCCGATTGCTATATTTTTGTAAGAGTAAAACGAATTAGATTTTTTGAATGTTTCTATAGCATTTCTGGACTGTACTTTAATGTTATTATCACTGGATTCATCGTCTGCGAACATGCGTAAAAAGTAGTTTAATCATGAAATAAAAAAACAAATGTAATAAATCTTATAATACATCCTATATTTATATGCAATGTTCAGAAACCCGATGACAAGTCAAATGGGATGACCCGCTGTTATAGAGATGGATAGAGACCCGCATTTATAAAAGAATATACATTTTTTTTTATTTGTGTGCATAGCACACGCATAGGTTAAAACCTAAAGAGTTGAAATTATTGAAAAATTCAGAACATTGTATCAACTTTTTAGATTTTAGACTTGGTTGTTGGATAGGCCAATTTATAAATTGGCAAACGTATTTTATTATATTTTCCTTATAGTGCAATATAGTGTAGTCATTTGTAAATGCGGGTAATGGATAGTACAGATATGTTCTGTGTTGATATTATATAGGAGCAAGTTTCCTGGAGCCCTACCGGCGAACGTCTGTACTGTAAGTCAGTGTATACGTACCTTTACAGATCTAAACAATGTTGTGTCTTCGAGATGTTTATTGTTAAATTGGAATACAGATGATATAAATATATAAAATGTATATATATTTAAATGTATTTTCATTTACGACCCATGAAAAAAACAGTTTTAGTAAACGTCGATTTATTTTAAAAAAACCTATTAAAAATATTTGCAATGACGATACAAAAATAAACATTTCTTACAAACTAATTAAAAAACATAACAGGATTGTATCAACTATGAACACATACACATTCTTAGAAGCTGAGCTTAAATCACTAGAATATTTACAAACTTGCATATTATATGTTATTATGGTCAAATAATAGCTAACATCGAAGAATTAACAAATTTTCGGGTTGGGTTGGATCACAAGCCTACCCATAGAGAATCCATTCTTTTTTACAATTTTAATCGAAATCCATCTTCATTATCCTCACTCAAGTAATGTCCAGATGAGTCTCGAGGTCAAGTGCTTACCCATTTAAATAAAAAATATGGTCAAAACTCATCCTCCATCAAATCGTGCTAATAATCCCTTTGATAGTTTATAAGTGTAACTTGCGAACTATTCTCGATAGTCATCCGTCTGTCATTTACCTAGCATTTTTTTTATTTATTGTACGATGGGTAAGCTTCATCTCACCGATTGTCAAGTTATGTCTATTCTATGTAAGGTCAAAGGTGGAAGCGCACTTCACCTGGAATCCTCAACAGACTGAGGAACAACTGGCTTTCTTACCTCAAAATGCCGGAACACAACAAATAGAACGGTTGTAATGGCGAAAGGCTAAGGTAAGATGGTGGTAGCTAGACAGGTGGATTTAGACTAAGTCCTAACACCGACCAAAATAAATTTGTACCCCCTGGAGATCGAACTGCTTCCGCAAAGGGCCACTAAGTTCCACTCGTAAATTCAAGTTGTATATAAAAAAATATAATTTAATTAAAAGTGGTTACAAAATAAGTGACTATACCTCGACGGTATGAATGGTTTATTGTCATAAAACTACTAAGTTTTATGTACATTCAACTATCTCAACCAGTAGGGATGAACTGGTGGCCCGATGTAGCTACCAATACCAGTTGGTAGTGATTTGTAAATGTTAACAAACTGCCTATTAGGTAGTAAGGTACATAAATGTTTTATGATAGTATTAGCATTTAGGTTTATGATTCATAAATATATATTACAGGACATTCATGATGTACCTACATATAACGTTATTTAAAAAACAACTAGCCAGAGGTTCTTGCCTTTCTCCTTGCTGGTCGCGATTCCGAACAGGCGATAGATATGACATTTCAAAAAGATCCTAAAAAATCCTAATTAATAAACGCAATTTGACTTTGGACTTCGAACCCGGGACTGCCGTGTCTATGTGATAAGACTCGAGTGTCACGGTTCGCCAAGAAGAAGAAGAAGAAGAAGAGTGTCACGGTCTGTCAGGCGGGTCGAGGGTACTGCAGTGGCAGTTGCACGAGCTGACGGGGCACTCTGTGTGTTCACTGCGGGGAAACAAGAGGGACGGTCAATTCTGTTGTTCGCTTCTAGAGTCTGCTTAGCAAGAACCGTCGTGGCCAAAAGGGAATTTGTTTTTTTTTCTATGCAACTAGGAGACGGAACAAGCAAGTAGCCCACCTGATGTTAAGTGCATCTCTTGCCTATAACAATGCCTTACTGCGTAGATCACATCCACAAAGAACATAGGCTACACAGCACTTCATAAAGTGTTGAGCCTCACGTGACTGTTATTTCACCGGTGACCATACCCTTCAAACCGGAACACAGCAATGCTGCTTGGCGGCTGAAATAGGTACTTCTCCGGACGAGCACTTTCACTTTCTTTTACTCTTTAAATTGATAATCCTAGACACGCACAACTACATCTAGCTCCAAATTAAAGAAAGATTGTAATATGAGAGCTGCATAACGGAGAATAATAATAAATAGTTTTAAATATAACATCCAAACACAGAACAAACATCTATATCAATAAGATAAATGTTTGTCACGGAATAAAACCCACAAACTACGACCTAGAAGGCATAGTTACTACGTTTCGTGCGATTACCGAAGGATAGGACCGTCCTTTTTCTGAACAGACCCCATTTTTTTACAGAAAAGTAGCAAAGTAGTATGTTATTTTTATTGGCGATAGCCAAGCATTAAACCAGCTCACTTGAAAAACCAGTAAATATGTGGCTTTAGATGCATCACGCTTATCTAAAAGAAATTCACTCTGTATTTGACGAACACATGCAGAAAAACAGACAAGGGCAAGGAGTGCCATTCCCGTTAGTATTCTGATATCTGTGCCAGTAGGTACTAATGATAAAGGTAAATCGATGTGTTCGGCATAATGGAACATCTACAAGGTATCGGTTGCCTCATAATCTTCCAATTGATTACCTGAACCATTGGAGTAGGTGCTGAGCGTGTCCCCCGTGCCTGCAGGCCACGCACCACCCGAACCACCCCCCGAAGGAGGCCCCCGCGCCCACGCCCCCGCCCCCCGTGCCCATGTGCAGCGAGCACACGGAGCAGCGAGGCAGCGGCTTGCGACAGTTTGGACACGATGAGATTTGCTAGAACACAAACAAGTCATTCCATACTAGCCTACAGCACAGAAGGCAGAGTTACTACCAACTGAGCTATGAGGCTTGTTAATTTATATTACGCTTGTTAATTGTTAATATGCTTGTTAATTTAATGTAGGGTGGTGTGGTAGCCAATGAACCAAGTGTACTCAGTGAATCACAGGGCCTACAGCCTAAACGCGGCGTTGGCAGCTCGTGCATATTAGACGTTTGAACCGCCTTCCCGCGCCAACCTGTTACTACCATTCGCCGGCAAACTGCCGCCCGGAACGCTTGAGCTAGTAGCAGATTTCTGTTTTCGAGTGCAAAAAGTAAGGAAAAAATTTGAGTTTATTTGTTTTTTTACTCAATTTCTTCATGTCCTAGGAACTGCTGTATGGTTTTTATCTAAATAATAGTGTAATCATGATTGTTTAAATTCATTTTTGTAATCAAATCGTGTTCCTGTTAATTGTGAATAAGTTTTAAATATTTTAATAGGGGTATGGTACACAGTGAATCATATTTTTTGGGTACCCAATGAACCATGGTTCATTGTGTACTACTGATTAGAGATGACGAATATAACTATAAACCAATAAATTTAACTAATATTTAAAATCAACCATTATATTCAATTATCAGAATTAACATTATCGAATAAAAATATCATATCAACTTCAGCCTGAGTTAGAACTAACATAATTGAATGCATTGAAACTTTAACTTTAAAGTGCTACAAATAAGAAACATTTTCGTATGTTGCTGCTCGCAGAGTTTTCAACTATGTATTAGGTTGACTTCATTCAATTGTATGCTTTCGACTCCTCACTATAGAGATTAAATTTCTCTGATTTGCTGTATATGATATGTTTATTCAATACAAAGTGATGTGATATTTTAAACAAATACTCATAGTGCTACTATGATAGAGACGAATTAGCGGTTACTTTTATTTGATCAATAGAATAAAATATTCAACTGCATTAACATCAACCAATAACCAAATCGTGTACTAAACAAATAATATTAGCTAATATATTCGACCAATAAAAATATCGATATATTTTTTATCAATTAACAGTTAACCAATATTTAATTTTAACCATTATTGCCATCTTTATTACTCATCCATTGGGTACCACTTCCTTCGTTATAATATTCATACTAATGTTCTACATTTTATGTCATCATTTCATGGTTCATTGTGTATCTACCACGACCGTTGTTAATTTCCGTTTATTGAATAAATAATTCATAAAAACACAATTGCCGTTTTATATAAAGGCTTAAAACATGATATAATAGTACAAAGTTTCATTGTGTACCTCACGGTTTACTGAATACCCACCCCCCAGTTCATTGTGTACCACTAGAGGTACACATTTAGCCATTTCCCATTATTTTTAAAAAGTCTTATTGCCAAGTAGTTATCACGTAAAAGCTGAAAACACAAATGCAATTTGAAAGCCATTGAAATGTTATAGGTCATGAGTTAAAAAATACTTAAAATGTCGTACAGAAAAAAAAGTTACAGCTCTCTAATCTTTTGGTGGTTCAATGGCTACCACACCACCATATATTAGGTCCTTACATATGAAATTGGCGTTTTGTCGTACTGGCCACTTTGATCTTAAATATCTCCTCTTTGGTTAGGAATTCCAAATTCAAATTTAAACAGCTATTTACTCATGCATTTGTGTTTCGAAAACCGTAATTCATTTGTTTTTTTCTCTTTTGCTTTTTTTTCTGCGTCACTCATTTCACAAAATTGAAAACTTAAAATATCGCATTATTTACGAGTACGAGTTCCACCGTGGCACCAGTGCTGCAGAAACGGCTCGAAGGATTAATGATGTGTATGGTGGTGGTGTCGCAAAAGAAAACACGGTGCGTTTTTGGTTTCAACGCTTTCGTTCTGGAAATTTCGACCTGCAGAACAAGCCCCGTGGACGGCCGGAGACCAAGGTCGATAATGATGAATTGAAGGCTATTGTGGAAGCAGATCCATCGCAAACCACATCACAGTTAGCTGCAGGCTGCGGTGTTAGTGACAAAACCGTTTTAATCCACTTGAAGCAAATTGGGAAGGTGAAAAAGCTTTAAAGGTGGGTACCTCATGAATTGAGTGAAGCAAACCGACAAACGCGCGTCGACTGCTGCGTTACATTACTCAACCGGCACAATAATGAAGGAATTTTAAATCGGATCATTACATGTGATGAAAAGTGGATGCTGTACGATAATCGTAAACGCTCATCGCAATGGCTGAACCAGCAAAATCTTGCCCCAAGCGAAAATTGACTCAAAAAAAGTTACTTGTAAGCGTTTGGTGGACTAGTGCCGGTGTCGTACACTATAGCTTTCTTAAATCTGGTCAGACGATTACGGCTGATGTCTATTGTCAGCAACTGCAAACCATGATGGAAAAGCTCGCTGTTAAACAACCGAGACTTTTCAATCGCTCTACGCCACTGCTGCTTCAAGAAAACGCTAGACCACACACGGCCCAACAGACGACTACCAAATTAGAGGAGCTTCAATTGGAATGTCTAAGACATCCACCGTACTCTCCGGACCTTGCTCCAACAGATTACCATTTTTTTCGAAATTTGGATAACTTCTTGCAAGGAAAAAAATTCAATTCCGATGAGGCAGTCCAAACCGCTTTCAAAGATTTCATTGATTCCCGTCCGAATGGTTTTTTTAGTAAAGGGATCAATGAACTACCTATAAGATGGCAAAAGTGTATAGATAGCAATGGTACATACTTTGATTAATAAAATATATTTTAATATGAAAAAATTGCCTTTATGTTCCTCCCATACAAAACGCCAATTTCATATGTAAGGACCTAATATTACGTTTTAAAAACAAAAAGGAAAACCGACTGCAATGAAGAATGTGATACTACAGCGTTGCTACCGAAGTATGATTTTAGAACATCTATCAACCTAAATATATATATATATATACTAGAAAATATTAGTCCAGATAAATGATAAGCCTCTTGCCTTTATCCCACGCTTTGTACGATAGGCATAGCATGTTTGCTTGTTTAAATCTTTTGAACTTTTTATTTGAATCTTTTGACTCCTTTTTGAAGTGCGTCTCCACCTTCAGCCTTATCTCAACTTATTACCAGGTGAGATGAAGGCCAAGCGCTTCCCCGTCGTACAATAAATATATATATAACTCTGTATTCACACCATTCCTATCAATATTATACATATTTTCTTGACCAAAGACTAAAAAAATGTACGTGTAACGTACATTTGTACACTGTCTCAGTGGTCTTTTGGCCCATGATCGCTACCTTCCTCCTCACTCACCTTCATCTTAGCAGCAGAGGGGGGCAGCCTGGCGAGTGGGGGCCGTGGGCCAGGTCGCGGGGGGGGCGCCGCCACGCTCTTCCCGCAGTAGGTGCAGGCCACGGCGACATGTCGCGCCCCCGCGCCCCCCGCCTCGCCCCCCGCGCCCCCACACACCCACGTGTCCAGCGAGCACCGCGACCACCACAGCTGCCACCCGTCGAGCAGCATGCGGTAACTGGACAAATGACAGTTCGTACATGGACATTGAATGAATGACTGAATTAAATTCTTGCACCTTAGAGATAAAAACTGGATAACTTAAAACGGTGGGTTGGATTGTACCATACATTTTAAACACGTTGAAAATCTTCATTCTATAAAAATACAGAGTATATTAAGAAGATCACACATGATTATTTAACAAATCGGATCGAAGTAAAGACTTTTTTTAATTAATAGATGTTATTGATAGTTGTTTATCATTTCTTTTTTTACTTCTCTTTTCTTTAAGGTATAGAATTTTACCAACTTTATTATAACAATACAATATTCTTTATTGCACAAAGAAAATCATACATAAAGTGCCGACTTTTATTACTTTAATAACTTCTTGACATTACATTTTATTATATTCGACAGCCGGCGAACTAGACTTTAATAGTCGACAAAACGCTAATGATTGCATAAAGATAAAAAAAAGTCAGCAGTACGCGAAAGTCGCGATTAATTTGCATAAAAAAAATCCTAAAGTCGGGACTCCGCTATTACCTGTATTGAATACTGCCAAAGTCGGCATAGTGCGAGAGTCAGCAGTAAGCTCCGAAATCGTATTCAACACGTAACAAGTTGCAAGCCCATCGCCGCTTCGCGGAACAGTGTTCACGACTATACGACAACTATCGTACAAGTACGATAATTTCAGGACAACGTACGATGGTACACTACTATCGTACGCAGATTGTACGATAATTTACACTATGAAAATTATGATGCCCAATTTGAGAATTGAACGAACAGCTAATAGCCCAATAACAAATATGATTGTTTTCTGCTGTCAGCACCATCGATTGGCTTATTTCTTTCTTAGGAACACATAAGTGCCGCCGCCTGTCTCGAACATTGGTTGCTAATAATTGCCTTTCTATAATAGACCGTTACATCATGGTTAGGTTAGGTTAGCATTCAATATTCAAAATAATTATTTTAAAGGAAACGATATTCTGAGGCGCCAAACATTATGTTTAAGCAGAATTTAGATTATATTTCTATACCAACTATAGTATAAGTATACTATAGTAAGTATATCGATAGATATACTTATAGTAAGGTTTATAGTAAGTAGGTAAGTATATTTATTGATATACTTACTAATTAAGAACACGTTAGTTCATCGGTCGTATATGATAATAACAATATTTTTCACTCCGTAAGCCTGTGAATGAATGGAAAATAAATTCATCGAGTCAAAGTGATGATTTACACACGACACCTCCGAGAAAAAATACTAAAGTTAGAGCGCTTATACACTCAAACTGGAAGGGGGCCTAGTTCAGTTCAGGTCTGTGCCATACGTCGTACCTTTAATATTTTTACAGATTTTTTTATAATGTATTATAGTCACTATCCTGATGGATACGATAATTTTGATACAAATTTGTACTAATACGATAATTTTACGGCCCCTGGGCTTCTGATTCTGATTTCTGATAAAGTAATATCAAAAAAATAATGCTATAAGAGGTCGAAGTATCCCTTCTGGTACGAAAGGCTTTAGATTGTGAAACACTGTCGCGGAATACCAGCCAGTCAGAAAAAAAAACAAAACACTGTGCTAATATTTCTGCTCGTTTGTTGTAATCAAAACAGCACCGTATCACAAAATCATATTATCAGAACATCTATTAATAAATAGCAGAACGTATGCAACGTTTCGCTATTTATTGGACGTCTGCCACCGCTACCCTCCATAGAACGACCACAGATTACTTAGGTGTAGCACTGTCAGACCCACGCGTACATTCGTAAGTATTTTTAAACGCAGGTATTTATGAACCAAGTCAATTTTGGACAAGTGTCTGACAATGCAGTCTATGTGTTTATATGGGTTCGATACCCACCCAGGACAAATATTTGTGTAATTCTATTAAATTTTACATAATGGTCCACTCCTAACATTTTTTTTCTGCTACGAACTTAAACGTACGATCTAATGCAATGTTATAATTTATTTCACTAAAATGTGGCGAAAATAGATTCCCAGACATCAAAAAGATCCTGGCAGCGGTGGGATTCGAACCCACGCCTCCGAAGAGACTGGTGCCTTAAACCAGCGCCTTAGACCGCTCGGCCACGCTACCCGTATTAACACGTCCCGAAATACTACACTAAATGTATAGATACAATAGACTATAATGCAAAATTGCAACCTTTAGTAAACAAATATTAATTATGTTGACGGAATTACTGATTAATTAACAAGAGTAGGTATGCAATGTAATGTAGTATAAGTTTAAATAATAATATAACTTTAATTCAGGTCATGATATGATAAACAAGCTGACCCCGCGTGGTTCTACTTGTACCAAGGTTCTAAGTTCGACATTAACATTTAAATTTAAATTCATATAAACCATACGCTGAACACTGGCCTCCCAAACAACGCTAAAAATAGGGACTTGAGTTGCCTCTATAAAGTCCCCCGGTGCTCATTCACCGCGACCTTTACAATGTTGTCAGGTCCTGGGGCCGACTCAAACAAAGAAGGATCTAAGACTGAATGGATTCTTGATTCACGTTCTGATTCATATTTAAGATACTATAATAATAAATTCATTTATTTCAGATTTATAAGTCCATAATTAGCCACCATTAAAAACAAGTACAAATTCCTAACTAGGTACATATAATAAAAGCAAATAAGTCACATTATAAAAAAAATAGTTACAAAACTGAGGAACTAATATAATGACAATTCAAATAAATATACAAACTGTTGATTCAATCCAATTCAATTGAATTAATTCAATCTGTAGATACTAGATAACTTCTAGGACTCAATCGAATTCTTCGGTCCTTGGTTCGATTCCCGGGTGGAGCGCTTGTGAGCTTTGTTTATGTTTCATTAGAAAATTTTTCAAGAGATATGGCATTGAAAGATTTCCTACTCGTTATTTGAGTAGACTGGGGAAGTACCTCCAAGACCCAAAAAAAAAACAAATCTTGTAACATGGGAAATATATTGCGGATAAAATACTTATGTTCAAGATATTTGAACACGCAGCAAAACGCATAGTGCATTGTAAGCGTTCACAATGGCAGTTTGCTGCGAATCAAGTAAATCTAAATCAGTTCGCGTCTTACCATCAACCAGAGCGGCTCATAACCATAATTCATTTAGCAGTAATAATTATTTAGAGTGTTAGTGCTAAGTGAATCAAACCAATATAATTTGTCAAAATAACCAGACTTTTATATACTTACCTATTTATTAAAGTCAAGGGATTTGTAGGGGTCTCGCCGACCATAACATCGAGAAGCTATAATCCTTTTCATGGTCCTTAGACTTATTAAATTCAAAGGAAACCTTTTCATGGTCCTTCGAAAATAAAAATTACCAGTGTCTATCGAGTGTACAGTGCTACAAAGCTGGGGGCTGCAGTACCTGCATCACCAAGAAGAGGGCTGCGGTGACTATCGTTTGGAGCAGACAAGGTCAGAGCGATCCATTTATTATATCTACATTGTGTGTGTATTGTATAGCATACCAGCAACACGATGGACGTAGAAAATCTCTTCATAAACCAGACGGAGATCTACGAAGCTCTGATAAAGTTGTTAACTAATATAAAAAAAGATGGTTCTGAGCGGAAGACCATCGATATTTATAAGCGGAAGGCTGACATGTTGGAAGCTTATTGGAAAGATTACCAAGACAACCATAGTAGATTGTGTGAGTTTGCGTCTCCTAATCACGCGTACTTCGAGAAAGGGTGCTATGACATTGCCCGAGAGGTTTACTTGCGTATTAGAGAGATCATAGATAAAACCTTTGACCAACTAGGTAAAATGAAGCTGTTAGGTGTTAGCCCCCATAAACCAGAAGTGGAGGCACCGCCGCCGCAACAATTACCAAGCATTTACGCGGAGCAGCGCAGCATTATCCAAGGTCAACAGGAGGTGACCCCCCGTCAACCAGGGACGGGGGCACAGCCATTACCATCGCCTAGTCTGTATGCGAGGAACCATCGCATCAGGCAGGATCAACCAGGGGTGAATCTTTGCCAACCAGAGGTAGAGGTGCCACAGCAACCATCAGCAAGTGTCTGCACCAGGCAGCTCAGCGTGAGTCAACGTCAACCAGATACGGAGGCTTCGCGGCTGCACCAAGACACTGCTTCTCGTTATGAGGAAATTTTCCCTTTGCGAGAATCTTCGTCTCCATCAAGGGGAAGAAGTAAACTAGATCACTTAATAAGAAAGCAGATTATTAACTTCAAAGCGTTTGAAAGAACTGTAGTTCGGATAGACATAGGCAAGTTCGAAAACAAGTGGCAGTTCGAAAGCGCTCTGAAATCACTGGACAGCCGTTGGAGTGATATCGATAAGCTCCATTGGGAGATCGAAAGTGAGGACGGAGGCTGCGACAGCGCATACCAAGAAGATTTCTGCAAACACGAAAAAACGTACTGTGAGTTGACGGACAGCATCAATACCAAGATGTGGGCAGTAAAGCACCGCGAGAAGTCAGCTCCTCAGATAAATATTCCTGTTTTTAACGGGACCTACAACCATTGGGTCTCTTTTAAAGATTTGTTTAGTGAGGCAATCGATAAGAACCCGGCAATGTCCAACGCGCAAAAGATGCAGTTCTTAAAGAGTAAGGTGACCGGAGAGGCGGAGCGTCTGATACATCATCTGCAGATTAGCTCCGATAATTATCATGTATGTTGGGAAATTTTAAACCACCGCTATGAGAACAAGAAGCTTATTTTTACGTCTCATGTCAACATACTTCTTGGGGTCCCAAGCATGACACAACAGTCGATGCCGACGATAAAAAAGTTGCATGATGTGACGAAAGAAACCCTTCATGCAGTTAAGAACTTGGGCGTCGACGTCGATTCGTGGGATCCACTTTTAGTTCATCTTTTAGCACAAAAATTGGATAACGAGACCTTCAAAGAGTATGTAGAGTCTGTGAAAATGCCCAGAGAGCTGCCCTCTTTACAGGAGTTCCTGGCATTCCTAGAGATGAAATTTACAGCTTTGGAGGTATCCCGTCGCAAGCAAGAGCCGGTCGCTAACCAAAAAGCTACGCCTCAATCGTCAAAATCAAATTACCATTACCATAAGAAAAGTTTTCAACAAAACCATTTAGTGAGCAAAGAAAGCTCAAGGCCTAGTTCAAACGCATTTCACGTATCTAGGTCTCCAACCTGCGGAGTGTGCAATGCTGAGCATGAATTATGGCAGTGCCCTGATTTTCACAAGATGACTAATGAGCAAAAATTAAATACAATCAAGCATTTAGATTATTGTAAAATTTGCATGTGTCATCACAAAAAACCGTGTCAATCGTCCAAACGGTGCCGGATTTGTTTAGGTCCACACAACAGTTTTTTACACGATGCCCTAGTTAATCAAGGTCCATCTCCGTCAGCAAGATCGAAGACGAACACGAGTGGCAAGGAAATGGTGTCAAGAACAACCAACGTGTCTTGGGATGAATCTTCTGAAATACTTCTCGCTACTGCCATAGTTAAAGTCATAGGGGTTGATGGCAGTCAGCATGAGATGAGAGCTCTAGTCGACCAAGGATCTCAAGTATCCTTGATCAGCGAAAAAGCGGCGCAAGTCCTAGGGTTGAAGAGAAACAGTTTTAAAGGTCAAATATTCGGTCTAGGACAGAAGCAAAATAACGCAAAGGGCACACTAGAATTATCGATCCAATCCTGCCACAGTGATTATTCCCTGAACATCAACGCTATCATCGTAAATAATTTGATGAAGCAGCTACCAAATAATTCGTTTATCATGCCGGAATCATGGCATCATATCCAGGGTATAAAATTGGCCGATCCAAAGTTCAATGTAAGCAGACCAGTAGATTTACTCTTCGGGGCCGATATATACAGCAAGATTATGTTAGGCGGCATTCTACGAGGAGATAAAGATGATCAACCATTGGCCCAACAGACACTATTAGGATGGCTGCTCTGTGGGTCCACAAAACCACAATACCATTGTAATGTCGTTCTCAATCACACTGAAGATTTATTGAAATATTGGGAAAATGAGGATATAAATCAACAGGTAGAGATGTCAAACGACGACCACGAGTGCCTACAGTATTTTTTAGAAACCACTAAGAGGGTTGAAGGAGGAAAATATGAAGTCCGACTACCATTTAAGCCCTCCATGAAAGAAAAGCTAGGTGTTACTAAGCCGCAAGCTTTGGCTCAATTCCGTAGTATGGAGAGAAAGCTAGAGAAGTGCGCTGAGTTAAAAGTGGATTACCAAAAATTCATGGATGAGTACATCAACCTGAACCACATGAAACCATTAACCAATAACCAGGTGGCTGGGTACTACTTGCCTCATCATGCAGTCACACGAACAGAGTCCACCACCACCAAACTGAGGGTTGTGTTCAACGCATCCGCTAAATCCTCTTCGGGCTACAGTCTTAATGATGTAATGTACAGGGGTCCAAATATACAAAAGGATCTTCAGGAACTTATCCTAAGATGGAGGCAATTTAAATACGTATACACTGCTGACATCGAAAAAATGTACCGCATGATAAGAGTCCACGAAGATGATCAGGACTATCAAAAAATTATATGGAGAGATTCAAACCAGCATATCCGAACTTATCAACTCGTCACGCTTACCTACGGAACCAAACCCGCGGGATTTCTAGCTATGATGTGCTTAAGACAGTTAGCGGCTGATGAAAGACAAAGTTTCCCCGACGCGGCAAAGGAGTTAGAGGAGTGCTTCTATATGGACGACTACTGTGGAGGGCACCATTCCATAGAAAAGGCGAACCAACTGAAGGCCGACCTCATTAAACTGCTAAGGCTAGGTGGATTCAATCTAAGAAAATGGGCCTCAAATAAACCAGAGCTCATGACAGATTTGGAAAAGGAACAATGCAACCAGTCTACGTACGAGTTCAAGCAAACCGATTCTACCAAAACGTTGGGACTCGGCTGGAACCCGCAAAAGGACAAGTTCACATTCAAGTCTACTATTGATCCGCAGTCGCCAATCATAGCCACAAAAAGATCCCTCCTATCCGACATTTCAAAATTATTCGATCCGTTAGGGTGGCTTACCCCCCTTAGCACTACGATGAAGACAATGTTCCAAAAAGTTTGGATGTCAAAGTTAGATTGGGATGCAAAACTACCAGAAGACATCAATTCCGAATGGACCAGTCTCAAGCAAGAGTTACCATTGATTAGCGATATCGAGATAAGTAGATGGCTGGGAATTGAAGAAACCCAAAATATAACATTATGTGGCTATTCCGATGCGAGCCTCAAAAGCTACTCTTGCGTTATCTATTGTAAGACAGTAAAGAACGGGAAAACCACCGTAAGGCTAGTCGCAGGAAAAGCCAGGTTGGCGCCTCTAAACAAAAGTGTGTCTATACCAAGGCTGGAGTTGATGGGGGCACAGCTGTTAACCCAACTGATGCAGAAAGTCCAAAGCTGCTTAGCGGATTATCCGATTGATGTTCACTGCTGGACCGATTCGACCGCGGTGTTAGGATGGTTAAACGGAGATCCTGCTCGCTGGAAGCCATTTGTTGCTAATCGGGTAAAGTTCATCACCAAAACAATACCTGCGGACAGGTGGCGATATGTCAAAACCACAGATAATCCAGCTGGTTGCGCAAGCCGCGGATTAACGGTCAAGCAGCTCAAAGATCACACATTGTGGTGGCACGGACCATCGTGGCTACCATCACATACCAATCAGAAAAATCAAACCATTTATGAAACCGAGCTAGAAATAAAAGCGTCGTTTTGCAATATAGTTACTCAAACGGATAACAATGGTGCAAGTGGTAGTGAAATAATAATTGATTTATTGCAAAAATATAGCTGCATAACAAAAATAATTCGCATTATCGCATGGATACTACGAGTGCCAGTTTGCAATAAACGAGGTTACCAAGGCTACCTAGATTCACATGAACTCAATCGCGCAAAAATGCTGATAGTCAAAAGCATACAGTCAGCTGAATTTTTGGATGAAATTAATTCTATAAATAAACGCGGAAATGTAGGTAATAAGAGCAGAATTCTTAATTTGAATCCCACTTTAGGCAAAGATGGGATACTACGCGTCGGAGGTCGATTAAGAAATGCTCATGTAAGTGAAGAGATGAAACATCCGATCATCTTGCCGCATAACCACCGCCTTACCACATTGATGACAGATCAAGCCCACAAATCATCCCTTCATGGAGGAACGCGTCTCACTTTGGCTACTCTCCGCCAGCAGTATTGGATTATCGGGGGATACAGTGCAACAAAAGCGCACGTGAGAAGATGCGTTACATGCAAAAGGCAGGATCCTGGAAAGCAGAACCAGCTTATGGGAGATTTGCCGGAAGCCAGAGTTAATCCTGAACATGCATTTCATCACTGTGGGGTGGACTATACAGGGTTTGTCGAGGTGAAAGCAAACAAAGGGCGTGGGATCAAAACCACAAAGGGTTACATTGCGGTGTTCGTGTGTATGGTTACAAAAGCCGTCCACCTAGAGCTTGTATCAGATATGAGCAGTGCAGTTTTTTTGGCAGCACTAACAAGAATGACAGCCAGGAGAGGAGTCCCACGTCATATTTACAGCGACAACGGAACCAATTTCGTTGGAGCAAACAGAATAATAAAGGAAGAGCACGACCAGCTGATGCAAGTGTTCAGCGAAAGTTGCCTGGTTGAAATAGCAGAAATGGGAATCCAGTGGCATTTCAATGTGCCTAGCTGGCCAAGTGCAGCCGGTCTGTGGGAACGAGCTGTTAGATCACTTAAGGGGCATCTTAGGAGGGTTGTAGGGCAGCAGAAACTAACCTTCGAGGAGTATACCACATTGTTGGCTAGGATAGAAGCATGCCTCAACTCTCGCCCTCTATGTGCCTTGACAGAAGAACCGGACGACCTAGATTTTCTTACGCCAGCACACTTTCTATCAGGAAAACCAGGGACAGTGCTCATAGAAACAGAAAACGATGCCCGAACCAGATGGCATCTGATAAAGAAGTTGTTTCAAGATCTTTGGAAGAGATGGAAGGCTGAGTACTTAGTGCAGCTATCATCCAGAAATAAGTGGCGCAAACCACAGAAAAACATTAGCATCGTTGACTTGGTTGTGATCCATGACGACAATCTACCTCCAGGAAAGTGGGCTCTTGGTCGGGTTATAGACACGCACCCGGGGGATGAAGGTTTAGTCAGGGCTGTTTCGCTAAAAACAAAAAACGGGGTCATGAAACGGCCGATTGTGAAACTTTCTGGGTTGCCTCTTAACAACAATGACATACAAACAGAACCAGAACCAAAACCAAAACCAGAATCAAAACCAGAACCAAAACCAGAACCAAAACGTAAAAGTATAGCAAGATCCACAATGACGACCATCGCAACCACGCTTCTGTGTCTCACCTTGCTATTCACACCAGCTCAAAGTCTGCACGAAATAAAACAACTATCAACCAACCAAACTTTATATTTCGATCCTATATCAAAGTTACATCTAATCAGAGATAAATGGTCCATAGTTGTATACTACGATATGGGACCATATTGGGGAGGCATAAAAACATACAAGCAAATGATGAATTATACAGAAAAACTATGCCAAGTGATTGAAAAAACATCGCAGTGTAATAATATCCTCCAGCAGGCGAACCATGATTTCCAAGAAATGACTTACTACAACGAACTTTTGCTGACACAGCGTTTCAGCGTCCACGCTAGACGGCGGCGGCGTCGCGACACGGCCCAGACAGCGAGGCGCCTCCCGCGGGGAATTATTAATGCTGTTGGCTATCTAGCGAATGATTTGTTTGGAGTTTTAGACTCACGCTTTGCGGAGCAGTATATCAAGGATATTGATATCTTAAAAACTAATGAAAAGCATCTGTCAAACCTGTGGAAAAATCAGACCTCCATAATTGAAGCGGAGTTTAATCTAATGAAGAAGATGGAGACAACTGTAGCGCAACAAAATCAAGAAGCAAACAGAAAACTTCTGGTCTTCCAAAACAATGCCAATGTCGTTCAACGTGAAATTCAAAACATATCGTACATTCAAGACTTCACGTTGTCAGCAATGGCCGCAAATAATCTTCTTCTCGCGCTCAAACGACTACAAGATACTCTGCTGGACACCATCGCTGATATCTATCACGGGCAAATAAGCTTGCATCTGCTAACACCAGCACAACTCAAACGCGAGTTACAAACAATATACGGCAAGATGCCAAGCGAACTCACACTACCAATAAGCGATATAGATACAGATTTTCCCTATATCTACAAAACATTGAAGGTCAAGGCTAGGGCTACCAAAAGGAAGCGCCATAGAAAAGCTGAAACAGAGCAACGCAGATATAGAAGACATATCCGCTCATGACATCCACCACTACGCACTCGGCTATCTAACTCTAGCGGGGGTAGTGTGCATGGGTGCAGCCTGGATATGGAGGAGCGGTCGGTGCCGTCGGCAACGGGTTCCTGCCTACGAGCATCGCGGCGAGGGTCACCGCCGACAGGAGTCTGCGGCGACCCCGCCGTCTCCAAGACCCCGGCGTCGAAGCGAATGTCCCCAACGACAGGAGGCTGTCGGGACAACCGCGCCGCCGGGGCCCACCAGTGCCCACAGTGAAGTGTTAAGTGCAAGTGAACTTAACCATAAAAGTGAGTGTTCGCTTCACAATTATGCCAATCGTTGGCCTAGTGTAGGTTATAGTGCAAGAAAACAAGGCAAAATGGACACGGACATGGACCACAATAATGACGGTTTTACTTTAGAGGAGATAAGTCATAATTAATTAGTAACATAGGCATATAAAGACTTTAATTTTATTTCATAACCATATTGTTTATTCATAATGTCTGTGTTTTATAAGTTATGTTAAGGTTGAACTGTTATACCATAAATTTAAGAAAATTACCATGTTTTGTAAGTAAGGTATTCATCATTCACCAGATGTTAACTCCATCCCACATCTCATTTCGGTCTCGGGAGTATGTTCAAGATATTTGAACACGCAGCAAAACGCATAGTGCATTGTAAGCGTTCACAATGGCAGTTTGCTGCGAATCAAGTAAATCTAAATCAGTTCGCGTCTTACCATCAACCAGAGCGGCTCATAACCATAATTCATTTAGCAGTAATAATTATTTAGAGTGTTAGTGCTAAGTGAATCAAACCAATATAATTTGTCAAAATAACCAGACTTTTATATACTTACCTATTTATTAAAGTCAAGGGATTTGTAGGGGTCAAAGTCAAAGTCAAAATTTCTTTATTCATTAAGATTTTTTAGGATCATTTTGAATCGTCAAATTTACCGCCTGTTCGGAATCGCGACCAGCACACAAGGAGAAAGGCAAGAACCTCGGGCCGGTTAATTTTTTTGATGATCCATTCAACATTTAGATACACAATTTGTAATTATATTCTAAGTAGATACAACAAAAACCTAAATACTTAATCTTAAAACATTTGTTATTACCTATCTACCTATGGGCAATTTGTTAACATTGAGAAATCACCATTTTGCTGTCAACTGGTATAGCAACATCGGGCCACACGTTCTTATCGTCGATATAATCACTAATTTTGTAGTAGGCACTTTTAATTAAATTATTCTTTATATACAATTTGAATTTACGAGTAGAGAGTTTGGTGGCGCTTTGAGGAAGCTTATTATAAAATCTCACACAGTTTCCTAAGAATGAATTATTTACTTTTCCTAAGCGAAACTTAGGTATCTCAAGTTTATTTTTATTTCTAGTATTAACACGGTGTACATCACTTCTTTTACTAAACTCATCAATGTTTCTGTGAGCGTGCATTAGGTTTTCATAAATGTATTGGGAGCTGACTGTAAGAATACCAATCTCTTTAAAACGTTCCCTAAGAGAGTCACGAGTTTTCATTTTATAAATTGCCCGTATAGCTCTCTTCTGTAGAATAAAAATGCTATCAATATCAGCTGCATTTCCCCATAAAAGTATGCCATAAGACACAATACTATGAAAGTAACTAAAATAAACTAACCTCGCCGTAGCTTCATCAGTAAGATGCCTTATTGTACGTACAGCGTATGCAGCCGAGCTTAATCTGCTAGCTAATGACTCAATATGAATACCCCATTGCAACTTAGCATCAATATTTAAACCTAAGAAAGTAGTTGCTTCAATAAAGTTAAGTATTTCCCCATTTAAGATAATGTTAGCATTGCTGACTTGAACATTAGGCAAGGTGAATCGGATGCATTTTGTTTTTTTCTCATTTAGTAGGAGGTTGTTAACTGTAAACCAATCAAGAACTTTAGCTAGAGAAGCATTTACACAATCATAGTTATCTTTAGCCCTATCGACTCTAAATATTAATGAAGTATCGTCAGCAAACAATACAATGTCACATAGGTCCCCTACATAGGATGGCAGATCATTGACGTAGACTAGAAACAGAAAGGGCCCTAAGATCGATCCTTGTGGTACACCTATGTTAGTGGAGGTTCCCGAAGATCTGATACCGCTAATATCCACTTTTTGAATGCGATTTGATAGGTAACTATGCATGAGGTTTATTGCCTGATTCTGGATGCCGTAGTGTTTAAGCTTTGAGATCAGGGTGTCATGATCTACGCAGTCAAAAGCCTTAGATAGATCACAGAATACTCCAATGGCATCCTGTTTTCCCTCCCAGGCTTTAAAGACGTACTTCAACAGCATAGAACCAGCGTCGGTCGTTGAACGGCCTTTAGTAAACCCAAATTGTTTTTCATGCAAAAGCCTGTTGCAGTTAAAATGTGACTGTAACTGAATAAGAATCAGTTTTTCAAATATTTTACTACATGCAGGCAGAATCGATATTGGTCGATAGTTTGCTGGATCCTTTTCATTACCAGACTTGAATAAAGGGATCAGTTTGCTATGTTTCATCAGATCAGGAAAAATTCCTTCGTCGATGCTTCTATTGAATATGTATGCCAGACATGGTGCAATATCAATTACTATCGTACTTAATATCTTTACGGAAATCCCCCAAAGGTCTTCGGATTTTTTTATATTCATTGACTTAAAAGCTTTTACAATACAGTCAGAGTTGACGTGTCTAAAACTAAAGGAAACATGACACTTTTCAACACTTGTTTCAAGTAGAGCCAACGCACAATCAACAGATGAGTTTAGTGGCCGAGTAACAATATTAGGTATGCTAGAGAAAAAACGGTTAAATTCATTAGCAACTTTTAAATTATCAATTACAATTGTATCATCTACTTTTAAAGCTATTGGTTTTTTTAGAGGTTTTGTTTTACCGGTTTCATTATTAATCATTTTCCAAGTAGCCTTTATTTTATTTGTTGAGTTCTCTATTTTCCTTTTTATTTGCAAAGATTTTGCTGAATGACATACCTGTTTAAAGATTTTAGAGTATTTTTTGACGAAACTAATAAATGGTAGATCATGTAGCCTTAACTCTCTCTCTGCGTAGAGTTCATATAGTCTATTCCTACTTTTATAGATACCGGCTGTAGCCCAGTCTGCAAACACAGAGCCAGATTTACCTTTACACGTTAGTAGTGGGAAAATATCATCGTGTTCTGTATGTATTATGTTAGACAATATGTTATAAAGTTCATTCGGATCATTTAAGCATGGAATAAGGGGAATCATTTTACCAATGTTGGTTTGAAATTTCATGATGCGAAATTCGGTGATTGGCCTGTAAGTGATTTCCGGAAGCTCCTGTTTCGAATTGCAGTCAAAAATCACACTCTGACCATAATGGTCTGAGTCAAATTTTTTAAACATATCTTTTTGAAGGGGAGTATCACTACAATATATATTATCAATGCAAGTGGCAGTTGTAAGAGTTACCCTAGTTGATTCATTGAATTGGCGCCTCAAGTTGAAACATTTAAATAAGTTAATTATTTTTTCGCTTAATGGATTATTAGGGATATCAATATTGAAGTCCCCAAGCACTATTATTGATTTATTACGACTGAAAATTTTGGTTAAAACATTTTCCATAGTGGACTCGAATAGCACGTAGTTTGCACGGGGGGGACGATAGACACAAACCACAATGTGTCGCTCCAGTTCAACACATGACAGTTCTATAACTTCTTCAATCGTGAGTTTCACAATATCTTTACGTTCCTTACATTTAAGAGAATTTTTTACAATGATTAAAGACCCACCTTGAGTGGTATTCTTTCGCTTGTATGCGCTAGCAATACAGTAATCTTTATAAAGAGGTAGTAACTTTTGATCCAATACAAAGTGTTCAGTGATGCCCATAACACTGATGTTCATCTTGCTTAAAAATAATTCTACTTCTAAATTTTTGCTGGAAAGGCCTTGAATATTTTGATGGACTAGATGTAAACTATTAGGCTTTCCCATTGTCTTCTTAACTAGTTTAAATGTTTGTCATTTGACCCTACTGTACGAACACCCACATTAGTACTGCAACTAACTGCAGGCCTGTCGGTGTGTTTTGTCATAGTACCTATGACCCTATTACAAATATTAAATGCTAACAATTTAGCAATACTCAACTTACTATATCTACTAAGATACAAAGTATCTTGCGTTAACCTAAAGTCACTAATAAAAATATTAGTGTCAAAATATAAAACGTCACTATGACGACATGTCAAGTTGTATAAAATCATATTAATATTAAAAATATTAACATTATCAGCCCTAGATAACAATTTGGAGTAAGGGAAGGCACATAGAATCAATTTTGACAACCCTAAGTCTACTTTTTGTAACAATATTTCCACTAAATAAGTGACATCAGAACGCTTGACCCCATAACTATTACCTAACTGTACTATTAATGTGGTTTGTTTGTCAAAAGATGTCTCACTTAAAGTCTTTATTAACTTATGGATAGACGCGTTTGGAAAACAGTAGTTGGTAACCACTTGGTCTCCTATTCTATCATTGAGCAACTGACCCATACCTAATCCTAGGCGGTCTGAGAACACCACAGTTTTCTGGGTCTGTCGACAGGTTTCAGTCTGCCTAACCAGAGGCTGTGTTTTGTGTACTAGAATTGCAGGTTCAAACTGCACATTCGGTGTAGGAAGTACTACAGGTGGAACAGGTTGTGCAGTCACTGGTATTGGTGGTTCCACATGTCCTGATGACATGTGGAACCACATGTGGGTCTCGCCGACCATAACATCGAGAAGCTAAAATCCTTTTCAACTTACCTATGTGGGTAGCTACTTTTTTTGTGAATGTTAACTTATCATGCAATACGCACCCAAACACAGAACAAACATCTATTCATCCCACAAATGTTTGTTCCGGATTGGAATCGCACCCATAACCTACACAGAAGCTGCGGGGAAGGTAGAGCTACTATACCAACTGAGCTGTGAGGCATGTCTTGCTATCTTAGTAGTTAACCGCCTCTGTGGTCTAGTGGTTCAACCCACCGATTTCAGATCCAGAGGTCCCGGGTTCGATCCCCATGGGGAGTACAACATATTGTGCTTGGTTTGGTTGGTGGTAGGACTTCGTTTAAGTCTGCCTGGCTAGCTACCACCATCTTACCTAATTCTGTCGCCATAACAACAATTCTAAAATTGTTGTGTTCCGGATTTCAGAGGTAAGATAGCCAGTTCCTCAGTTTGTTGAGGATTCCGGGTGAAGTGCGCCTCCACCTTCGGCTTTATCTCAACTTGTTACCAGGTGAGATGAAGGCCAAGCGCTTCCCCGTCATACAATAATAAAAAATAAAAAAAAGTTAAGAAATTTAGGGCTGACCGACATGATTTTACGATTAATACAGAAGCTGTTACATACAACTCGAACCAAAGAGAATTTGTATATTTATTTTTAAATACAATTTGGAGAGTGAACAAGCGTGAATTCATCTCTTGCCTAAAAAAAAGCCTTACTGCGTAGGTCACATTAACAAATAACATAACCTACGCGGCATTGCGCCCGTCAACTTAACGGCCTGAGGTACTACGAGTATATACCTCAGATTAGCAATTCAACGCAACTTTACACTACTTTCGAACTAAGATATAGTAATAATAAAGGTGACATTGCTGTGCGCTCAACCACGGCGCTTATGACCACCAGGTGACAGAAATATGCCCGTATTTCTACGTTTTCTTTTTTTACGGTAAAACAAATATGAATTTTGAAAATCTAAAACACAGACCGTCTGCTGTATCTGTGTTTATTTACTGTACAATGTGTCAAGGTCTAATTGGGCGTATTTATTACATGGCGAACACTTTTGGTACAAATTAGAGTCAACTTTGGATTTTTTTCTCTAGATAATATTTTCTGTAATCGTGTTTTCGAAACACTAGCGTTCTAGCATCAATCCTGAACTATAACATACATTAATAACAAAGTAAATGCTACAGTATTGTGGAAGATATAATCGCTGAAGCTTAGCCATTTCACGTATCGACTCTTAACGCATAAAGATGGTATGCCTCGCTTGCCCGTAATTCCACCAGCACAGAAAAGCTGCTTGGCGGCTGAAATAGGTATGGCGGTAGTACTTCCCCAGCCAAGCCCTGTGACAAGGAACTCTGCTATCTAACAAGGAGCTCTGCCACAGGTATAATACTCCAAGACTCCCCACTCTCCACTTCGCTCTTCAAGTTCTCCTAAGCTCGGTTCTGCCAGGGACAAACAACTAGGTCAACTAGTACTGGACCTAGGAATGCGAGTCTAGGGGATGTGTGATTGATTGATCAATAAGCCTCATAGCTCAGTTGGTAGTAACTCTGCCTTCTGCGCTGTAGGCTGTGGGTTCGATTCCCACCCAGGACAAATATTTGTGTGATGAATATAGATGTTTGTTCTGTGTTTGGGTGTTGTATTGTATATAAGTATATATTTACAAAAAAAAAAAAGTATTCAAGTAGTGTATCCGTAATCTAGTTCCCGTATTACAAGCTATGCTTAGTTTGGGGCTAGATGGCGCTGTGTAAAAAATAATGTCCTGTAATATTTATATATTTATTGTAGTCGGTACCTGTCCAGCCAGTTCTGAGCCCGCGGCTCGTTGAGCAGGTCCCCGGAGCAGCACCGCGCCGCCACCAGTGCCGCGGTCTGCACGTCGCCCGTCCGCTCCATCCAACGCTGGAGGAGCGACAGCCCCTCTGGACTCACGCCTACCGACAATGAGATAATGGTTACTACTTTACGACAATCAATTATCGTGCGCACTGCAATAAAAAAAAAACTGTGTTACGACCCTAATGTCTTCAAGAAGAGAGTTAATCGTAGATCTCATTCTTGCATGTGTAAAAAAGATAAAAAATAAAAACACCAGAGTCAAACTTTTTTAGCGAAACGTTTTGTTGAAACTGCTATAGGATAAGTGAGCAAGGAAGCATTACTGTGCCGGTATTTTTATTGTACGACGGGGCTTGGTTAATTCAATTTTGCACGTCGTCTAGTCCCAAACAAAGCAAACTTTGTAATAAGGGAACTAGATTACGGATAGAATATGTATGTAGCTACTTTTTTTTTTCTTGCCTTAATATAACTTGAGAAATCAGGTGAGATTAAGGCGCCTCCCCGTATTACAATAAAAAAACAATAGATCTTTATAGAATGCGAACCAGTAAGCAGTATCCCAGACAGTTTCCCTCGCTGTGTGAGCTCGGCGCTGGTCTTCTGTATGTACTCGTGTAGTCGCGCATCAGGTAGGAACATGCAGGCGAACGCCACGCGGTCTTCTAGCCGCATCTCTATCTCGTTCTGAAATGAGTCCACGCTTTACCGATAAAGTAACAAGACGACGATCAACGCACAAAGCTCCGTATTTGAAGTCCAAAAAGATCTTACATCAATTTATTTATATGGACCCAACACAGACATACACTATCCAATTGAAAAATTATAAAAACAGATCGTAGATTGCGCCCGTAATTACAGGGTATCACAGCGTGTACAAATACTAATTTATATAACCTAGTTATGCTAAGGTTAGAATATGTTTAAATTAAAAAAAGGCTTAGAAGGTTGAATAGTTAGTAAAAACAAGAGACAGTCACACATTAATAAATAGAAAAAATAAATGTAAATAAAGTGAGTAAAGAAATGCTATGTATAATAGATAGATAGACACAGGGAAAATTTAATATTAAAATACAATGCTAAACTATCGCTATATGCTATCGCTTTTAGCGATAAGGCCACCCATTGTACCTAGTTTTAGTGTTTTTCTTGCTTGTCTGTTTATTTTTGTTTTTTGGTGTACAATAAAGAGTTTATCTATTAAACAGGTACAAAAAAGTTACAGAATGAAAATAGTCTTTTTTTTTTTTTACTAGATGTACCCAAGTTAGATATGCAAGTGCTACTCACGAGTACAGCGGTGTAGTCCTGGCAGAGAGGGGGCGCGGGGGGCGCGGTGGCGGGCGGTGGGGGCGCAGGATGCGCAGGGGCTGAAGCCGCCAGGAAGTAGGTCAGCGCGCGCAGGTACGGGTCTGGCAGCGCCGGCGCCGCCGACACTAGCGCCTCGCGCCACAGTCGCTCCTGTCAACCGATATCCATAGGTTTGTATCCACAAAAATGAATTTGCATCGTATTGGTGCTCCGTATTAAAGTCGAAGTAAAAATGTTTTATTTTTAAAGATTTTCAGGATCATTTTGAAACGTCAAATCTACACCTGGCCCCATCAGCACGGGGAGATCAAAATTTTGTTCGAGAGCATTTTGTCTCCCGATGGTGGATAAAAATAGAGGACAAAATCTTTATCCCCGCCCCGTGCTGAGGGGGCTGTTCAGAATCGCGACCAGCACACAAGGAGAAAGGCAAGAGCCTGGGGATTCTTACTGAGCGGGGCAGTCAATTTAAAGCTTGTTCCAACTATCATCTAACGTTTTCTTGATACTTCACATTGATACTTAGGCACCATTCATTTGAGGTGTACTGATTTTGCAAAGAAGCTCAGTTAATAATAGCTTTGCCTTCTGTGCTGATTGTGGATTCGATACCCACCGAACACAAACATTTGTGTGATTAATATAACTGTTTGTTCTATCAATGGGTGTTACATTGTTATACATACCTATTGTATCCTAAGTGTGTACTTCCAAAAAAAAATGCATTTAATCTAGTTCCCGCATTACAAGACTTGCTTAATTAGAGGCTAGATAGCGCTGAGGGACATTAAAGTTCTGTATTTTTACGAGCTGGGGTTCGTAAATGAAAAGATTAATACATTAAGCCGATTTTTATTCAAAATAAGACACGTTTAATTAGCAGCAAACAAAGTTACCAAGTTTTACTTCAGAATCACTGAACACCGTTATCGCACTTCATCAGCGTTATCTCGCTGTATCGTCATTCAATACTGTCGTTCTTCCGCGTCACGCGGCATATTTATATCCTACTCTATAGATTTTTCTAGTATGCGCGGGATTAATCACTGTGCTAACTTTTGCGTAATCTATGACTCTATTGTTCTCAACTGTCGTAAACAACTCTTTTACAAAAAACAAGTTATTTTCGCGGAACTATGTGGTGGCCCGTCATGATTCTAGACCATTCTGATTGGCGTAACATCAAAGGAGTAGCAGATAAAACTAAGTTTTGAGTTTGTGGCATGTCACAACTATGTTGATATATTTTTTTTATTGTACCACGGGTATGCACTTGGCCTTAATCTCACCTGGTAACAAGTTGATATATATATTTTAGAAAGTGAGCTGTGTATGTACCTCTCCGAGGCCAGCGAGCGCCAGCGCGGCGACTCGGAGCTGCGGCTCGTGCGCGCGCGCCAGTACGTCCAACGCCGCGCGCACCTTGAGGTGGAAGGCGGCCAGCGCGGCGGCGCGGCACGGGGTGCCCTCCGCCTCTGCGCGCTCCACCCCCGCGCCTGCGTTCTCCCACCCCCACCCCCACCCGCACAGCTGCAAGGCGCGCTGCCGCTCTAGGCTCCTGCAATTACCTTTACAATTCACTCCGCGTAGGTCAAGCAATATACCGAGCACCTCGGAAATATTTTTTTTTTAATTATATGACGGAGAAGCGTCAAGTTATGCGTACTTCACCGGGATTCCTCAACACACTCAGTAACTGGCTATCTTATCATGCCGGAACACAACTATTTAGAATTGTTGTTACGTCGCTAGATTTAGATAAGATGGAAGAATGAAACATCTTTAGAAGGGCTAGTTTCGAACAGTGAATGGATCAAAGCAGAACCGACTGGAAAATACCCAAACCGTTCTCCTTTACAGAGCTGACATGCGATGTATAAACTAACATGGTTTAATATAATTTACATTCAAATAAATAAAATATGTGATATGAACCTTGAGAGTGGAGTTTTCTATTTCAGATCTAGAGTTCAGTTTATAAATGCCAAGGAGGTTTCTCCATACTAACTTGTAGACTGTGACCCTCCTGTTGGGTAAGTCGGGTAACAAGGACGGCACTGCTTCGGAGCGGTACCCGCCCCCTTCTAGCACGGCGCGTACCCCCGGGTGCTTGCACCCAGCGCCGCGGATACACCCTGTACAACACACGAACATAGTTTTTATGCATAGAATATGTTCTGGTCAGTATCCATCAAGAAAATTTGGATACCTCATGAAAAAAGTAGATTCGCCGAATTGTGAGGTATGTGGAGCATTGGATGATGTGCACCACCTCTTGATGGTTTGTGACAAGTCCAGGAGAGAGAGAGAATTACTGATGCTCAAATTGTGCGTCAATCGGACAGATTTTGGTATGTTCATTAAAATCTTATCCGAACACAATTCTGACGAGGCAATTTTGCTGGGGCGCACATTTTGTTCATCAGTGATTTAGTTATTTATAAAGTAGGTATATTATATTTCATATCCTTTAGATTTTAAGTTTTGTGTTATTGTATGTATTAGGGTACGATGTGACTGCCATGCCATTTATGGCAAAAGTCACGAATAAAAATAGAAAAAAAATATATATATTATAACACTCATTATAACTGTAAGTGGGTGGGGGTGTGCAATGATTTCCTGCATTGAGATGTATTTTGCATTGCCAGCCCAGCTTCAGATTCCCAACGAATCAACGAAAGGAGTGTGCTAAGGACAAGGTATTAATTTATACAATAAATACTTCAAAAAATGACCAGATGTGATTTTAATCACAAAAACGTTCAGTGAAAAAGGTGTTACAAGGGGATTGCTTGATTTGATAGTCCCACTTACCGTCTTCTACGAGAGACTTGCTGAGCGCTAGGAAATGCCACAAGTTGCTCAGCTCTTCATCATCGGCTAGATCCGCGTTCTGCCACAAATCTGACTGCACAAAAGACGTGGTTATACCATGGACCAAAATATACTAGAGGACTGACTATCACCATACCACTAGGTGTGATTCTAATAATAGTTCGCGGCAAAAATCTAGATGCCGCTAGAAGATACAATAACATTGAAATCAAAATTTTCGCTTTCATTTGAACTAAGAACGGAGAGTCTAGGCCGAGTATATATATGATACTGACGAGTAAAGATATGGTCGTTTGAAGTTTGACAGATGTCATTGAAAATGTAGATCTTGTTCATAGCTTTCATTTCCTTTTAATGGAGGCATTATCAATTTCAAACATAATGTACTTTAATCAATATTTTTATTATTTGATTTTACATTATTATGATAATGTAATTGTTTACTTGCGGATAATCCCATTCTAGTGGGAATATAGGGGTAAAAAGTATGCTATGTCCAAAGTATGTTCTTCTACATTCGAAAGTTGGAGGTCGAACAAACATACACATATAATAGCTTAAATATTACTTGCGCGGTGTTCATAGCTAGCCGACGATACACAATTTAATAAAGATTTATTTCAATTGAACTTACTGGACAAAATATTCCTTTTTTTTCAATTTTCACAAAGTATTTACAAAGTTGAAATAATTGGGAAAAAAAATCCATGTAGTCTAGTTGAAATTTGAATTGACCTTAGTGGAGTAGGCGCCACTCTGCTGCCCCTCGGCAAATAATATTTATTATTTAGTCGCGAGGCGATGCGACGTTGCCATCGCGTCGGTCAGTTTAAAAAAATATAATTGTTTTAAGCGTCATCCAGTCTGACGCAGAATCGTACATCGGTAATAAGACGGAGCGGCGGGCACGGCGACGCTAGCTGGATTAACGTTAAAAAGCATACGTACCTCTAGTGGAAATTCTTTGCAACCTATATATAACCCGCTCAAAAAGGGGCGCCATCCACTTTTAGCACGCAAATATAGTACATTTCTGGATCACAAATATTATGTGTACGTAATTGTCAGTCCTCATATATTTCGTCCATGGTTATACCAAGAAACATAACCTCCGTAAAGTAAGCAATATATACAATGCATGAGGTCATTCATCAATCAGGATATATTCCTGGTTGCGGCGTTGACTTGCACTAAAATTAGGACTATTAGATCATATAGTCAGTCCTAATTCAATAATAAGGTTATTGGATTAGGTTAGGATTATGACTAGCGCTATGGTCTATTCAAGAGGAACAGCGCGTGTATCTCGATCTGGAAGTACGAGTTAGGACATTGCAGGCTTCATCTTACTGCGATTTGCTTTGAAGGCTACATTACTCAGGGTACACTGCCTCTGATAGTAGTCGTTATACAAGCCATTTCTAATGTCTCCTACATGATACTAGGGCGGTTACAGTCTACACGATACATACCTTTAATCCGTAATCAGTCTGCGCCCTCCTCTTCATAACATAAGAGATATCTTTAACAAAGTCTTCCGAGAGCAAGTTGATGAGTCCGCCCGCCCCACTGCAAGCAAGACGCCCACCGCCGCCGCCGCCCCCGCCCCACGCCACCGTCACACGCTCGCTCACTGTGTAGTCGAATATACCACCTGCAGGGAACGGAACGGGAATCACAAACAAGCCTTGAGGAACTCTTATTATTATATACAGATATTTTTTTTAAGTTGAAATCTATTGCTACACTTTTTCTAAAATCGAAAACGTTGATAACATTACCCTTGCGGTACACTATTAGATTGATACTCATATGCCTACATCGATGAAATTAAGCAAAATCTGTCAAGTCAAAAGCCTTGCATGAATCAAAAATAGTTTGACATAGTTATTTAGTAAAACTAAAACTGAATTGTTTTATACAGCTTACGCTAGCTGCAACATGCCTGTGTGTGTGGCTGCTAGCAGCCTGCGTGGGTCAGTGGGGTGGCAGCTGAATGCGGCGACAGCGGGCGCGACGCAGGGAGTGACGTCACGCTGTAACGCACGCGCCGATGCAGCCCATTCGCCGCACGACGCTTCCGCCTCGATTGCGGACACTACTAGCTGCTGTAAAAAACATTATTCCTTCGATAAACCACTTTAAGCATATTGAACTTCTGAAATAAATATTACAGGACATTCATTTAACACAGCGCCACCTAGGCCCACACTAAGTATAGCGTGTAATATGGGAAACGTACAATATGATACAACACCCTAACAGAACAAAATTTAAGAGACACTTCTGTGTTTTGGAGGGCACGCAGTTGGTCCTCGTTACTGCTTCTCTGGTAGTGAACTCAATTTCAGAACAGGCTTCATTCAGTTAAGGAACCGATATAGGAAACTATCATTATTTCGATGTAGACTGTAGATAGAAGCAAATTCAACTGTCATGAATGCATGATGATTTCAGACTGACACGAGATGTCGTAAGTTTCATTTCCTACCGCTTTCCGAACGAAGACAAATAGCCGGTTTGACTTACCTTTTAAACATAGCAAACGGTACTGTGGAATGTCCAGAGCTTTTTGGGCAACTAGGTCTGCGTACTACCAGGGCTTCTTTGAGCCCTGGTAGTACGCTTCTCAGGCAAAACTCATTTATGGTTAGAGCCGCTGGCTCGTTTAACACGTTGGCTAGGGCTAATATAGATAGTCTATATATAATCTATTCAATACCAAAACAAGTAAGCTGAAACGCTTACTTAGCGATACCTACTTTAATGTTGGCTAGATTGGGCACTTAACTTCTTTTCTTGTGTGCGTGTGTGTTTGTGTATTTAAATGTTTTCTACTATTTTTGCTGCTTTTTATAACTATTGTCTACCTTATCTGTTTATGTTCGTATATAATTTATTTTAGTTATCTGTGGAAACTTTAAATTGGCCTTCCTATATGTAACATTTGGTTGCATAAGTTATTCAATAATCTATTGTACAAACCTAGCTGTAAATTTTCCAAAAATTGTTAGAATAAAATAAAATTTTATAAAAAAAAAAAAAATTACACAGATGGACGGAAGTAGATAGTATTGATTGACTCTCAAAATAGATAAAACAAATTGAATATTGTGAACTTACAGTGTCATTGAGTGCAGGCGCGACAATTTGTTTGGAGTCGCTATTGGCTTGCTGAATGTCGAGCAGACGGATACTGCTTGAGTCTCGCTGTAGGGTCATTAGGAGGTTGCGTCTGGAAACAGAAGTCATTACACTGGTAGGTGACTGTGAATGTGTGTAAGAGATGGAATGTATAGGTGGGTGGATGTAAATATTCGTGACCAATGATAGGTTTAAGTACGTGAACGTGTAAATGTGGAGAGCTGTAAAAGCTTAGTGCTGGAAAGTATTGGAGAGTAACTGTAGATGTTTTTTTTAATACATACAATACAATACAAGAGACACCAATTACATTTTAATCGCCTGTGTTGTCTAGTGGTCCGCCCACCGGTGTCAGATCCAGAGGTCAAGGAAGTACAATATTGCGCTTGATTTGGTTGGTGGTAGGACATTGATTAAGTCCGCCTGGCTAGCTACCACCACTTTCCCCATTTCTGTCGCCATAAAAGCAATTGTTGTGTTCCGGCATTCAGAGGTTAGATAGCCAGTTCCTCAGTTTGTTGCGGATTCGGGTGTAGTGCGCTTCCACCTTCAGCCTTATTGTAATTTGAAAAATTTGGTGAGATGAAGGCCAAGAAACTCCCCGTCGCACAATAAAAAACAAACAGAACAAACCTCTATTCTTAACACAAATGTGTTTTCTAGGTGTAAATCGAAACCACAAAATACATGCAGAAGACCAAAATGAACTAAGACGTGTAGCGTGAGTATGTACAGGAGAGTAACTAGATTTTTTTTTCATACATACATTAAATACTAGACCCAAACATTGGTGGTAGTGTGATAGAAATACAGGTGATTATAGGAAGAAACCGAACGATTGAACCTACAGCTCAGAAGGCAGAGAGTTGGTAGTACAAATGAGCTGAGGCGTGTAGTGTGAGTGACATTGAGTGTAGGTGTATCGACCTACCTTGTGGGACACCACTGCATGGCCTGCAGCGGCCGCGGGTGTGTGACCGTCAGCACGGGCGAGTGTAGCTGCCTTGCATCCCACACACAGGCAACATTGTCTGCTCGCGACGCTAGCTGCCACGGGGTGAAAGGGTCTGCGCTCGCGCCGTAGCAGTACCGGGTCGTTGTTGTGTTCACGGACTTGTTTGACCAGTCTTGGCAAAAAATAAAAAAATTGACAAAAGTATTTTTTGAACACAAAAAAAACTGCTATTATCATCCTTTAATTTTCATCTCAATCATTTCAGATTGAATAAAATCTAATTGGATTGCTGTTGGTGAAATAACATTACTGAAGTTATGGTAATATGGTTGTCAGTGTATCTTCCGCCTTATCGTGACTTGATAATATGAGGTGAGATGAGGCCAAGTGCCTACCTGTCATATGATAATATATATATTAAAGCTATAACAGAATATGTGTACTATGCCGAAACGGGGTTATCCGACCCGACTCGGGGAACAACGTTTGTTTTACGACTTTTTGAATTTTTGTTCAAAGTTTTTAGTAAAACAGGATCAAAGTTTTGATACCAACAGCTGGTATTTTGAGTTGAGACTACCCTAAAATCAGCTGTTTCTTAACTCGCGACAATGACCTAAGCGCTAGACATAGATGAGAGAACATAGCAGACGGTCACAATCACAAAGAACGAAAAGCGCTTTCACTAACAGTGGAAAATCGTCGAAGCCTAGGCTGTTAATGAGACAATCCATTACTAGAAGGTTTAATTTGTCAAATCAATAAGAATTCAATTATCATCAATTATCTATCTGTTAGCTAAAATACAAAATAATTGATCCTTTAATGTACTTTTGTTCGTCCAATATCGCATAGTCTTTTTGTAACTGTAACCTATGTATATGTGTATACCTATGTAATTTATCATTGTGTATGTTCTATCTAATAACCTACTTTCACGAGATGACTCCAAGTACTCACTAAAACTGGTTCATATGTCCTTAATATTCTTTGACACAGACAATGGTTCAAAGCCGCCGCGGCGGCTTTGTCAAAGGTAGGCGGCGGCGCTTTGCCGGACGGCACGCGCCGGCCGCCTCTCAGTCGGTCTTTTTGAGTAAACCGCCACTTTAAGTATTATTTTTAACAATGGTTCCGCACTTTTTTTTCATAAACACATTTTACAAAATTTGTGTATTCAGAACATAGAATCTGTATTTTCTACTTTTCGTACAGATGCTAAAATAAAAAGTACTTACCTACCTACCTAAAAAAAAAATACTTAGGTACCTACGACTTTTTTCAGTTCGAACTCAAATCATTACAAGTAGAACTTTTTGAGGGTATTATCTACGGCCGCTTGTCTACAAAGCTCATTATCATTACTAAAAGCTAAGTACCTACATTTAGATAATAATAATAATAACGTAATTAGTGATTCGCACCGTGCTTACCTACACTAATATGTCTTTCTAGGTACAATCTTTGTTTCAAGCGTCACTATGGAAGTAGCTGCATGCACGCAATATTCAGATATGTGTAGGTTAGGTAGGTAGTGCAAGGTGTGGAATACCTTAGACTACTTATTGTCACATGAAAGTAAAGTAATAGGTGCATGAAGTAAAGATGGCAATAATGGTTAAAATTAAATATTAGTTAACTGTTAATTGATAAAAAAATATAACGATATTTTTATTGGTTGAAAATATTAGTTAATATTATTTGTTTAGTACACGATTTGGTTATTGGTTGATGTTAATGCAGTGCTGCGAGCAGCAATATACGAAAATGTTTCTTATTTGTAACAGTTTAAAGTTAATGTTTCAATGCATTCAATAATGTTAGTTCTAACTCAGGCTGAAGTTGATGTGATATTTTTATTCGATAATGTTAATTCTGATTATTGAATATAATAGTTGATTTTAAATATTAGTTAAATTTATTGGTTGATAGTAATATTCGTCATCTTTAGCATGAAGGCCCATTTTGACTGCAGCTTTTTATTTTTCATAGGTAGTGTAAAAGAACCCTAAAATTTTTCGACAAAAATCAAATAGGTACCTACCACAATACTAGCCGAACCGAAAGTACTTTCGTGTCGTTTCGTTCGCGGTTTTGGGTTGGCCGGGGAGCAATTTTTCGGATTATCGTGTGTAGTAGTTCTCGTAGGAAGACTCTTTTCGACGGAAGCAACATAATGAATTTGTGCGTGTTTAAAATCGTCTCTTAATCTTCCGACCAGCTGATACCTACCTACAAAACTTACAACATAGGTAGTGAATTTGTTCGAGTTTAAAATCGTCTTGTAATCTTCCGACCAGCTGATACCTACCTAAACAAGGTACGTACAAAACATACAACATAGGTAGGTAGTAAATTTGTGCGTGTTTGAAACCGTCTTGTAATCTTCCGACCAGCTGATACCTATCTACCTAAATGCATAGTGAGGTAAAGGAATAGGGTTGTCACTATTAAATAGTGAATTTTATTGTCATTGAAATTGAAAATTTTATTGTCAGAAAATGAAAAGATTGGTATGGGAAACTGAAAATGGTAAATTCACTATTATCTCCCCACCACAACAAATACTTTACCTGGTCCGAAAACCCCTCCCACTGCTTAGTACACATATTCTGTTATACCATGTATACATAACAAGAAAATAGAAAATTACATTCTAATTGTACTTTAATTTTAATTAAATTTTAATTTGAATAGCCTAAAAATTAACGCCCCTCCACAGCAGTTACGCTCACATACAGATAAGGTTTATAGACGCAATACACATAAATATGCTTTGTTATTGAAAGGAACTTCATTTTTAGGCTGGTATTAGGTGGTATGATAGAATTGTGTGCCACATCAACAAAAGAAAGCCTTTACTCAGCATGAATGCCTTACCACTGAGGACGATATTACATACCCCTTAAATCAAAGATCTTGATAAACTTCAAGTTCATAGATGCAATGAGAGTGCGATTGGAGCAGTTAGACCAGGCGATGCTATGAGCAGTCTCGGAGAGGCCCATTTCAGCCAGTGGCTTAGCTGGATCGTTCAGGGGCTGTACAGTGTTTGTCCCATCTGGAATTACTGATTAGGGTACAATTCATAACATGTTTCAAAATAATACCAAAGCAAAATGAAAATTGTTTTAAGAACTTTGTTATAAAAGTTAAGTTATAAAAGCAAGGTAAAAAGAGTGCAGCAAAGTGGGTATGGGCCCAGACTTGGGGGTTCAAAACTGGGACTTGTGAGACTTTTCAGTTTATTTGGAAGTTTTGTCACATGTATATGCTCTGATGGTCACATAGTGAGGAAACCGGCATGTCCAGACCCTGTATAGGACCAAAAATCCAAATAGTATGTGTCACTTACTAGTATTTATTTTATTGTTTTATTGTATGACAGGGAAGCGCTTCGCCTTCATTTCACCTGATATGGCCAAAGGTGGAAGCGCACTTCACCTGGAATACTCAACAAACTGAGGAACTGGCTATCTTACCTCTCAATGCCGGAACACAACAATTTTTAGAATTGTTGTTATGGTGACAAAATTAGGTAAGATGGTGGTAGCTAGCCGAGCGGACTTAAACAAAGTCCTACCACCAACTAAACCAATTACAATATTGTACTCCCCCTGGGGATCGAACCCGGGACCCCTGGAATCTGTGGGTTGAACCACTAGACCACAGAGGTAGTTAAAGTCCACTGGGCTAGCTACCACCATCTTGCCTAAGTCTGTTGCTGTAACAACAATTCTGAATTATTTACTATTTCCTGAAATGTTAGTGATTTTCCAGGACATTATTGTCGTTCTCCCATAAATATTTCATGAAATTCTTTCCAAATGCAGCCTAACTTCACGAAAGGACATGTAGGACCTAAAACCTTATGAAGCAGTTTATACAGGCAATTACATGAAGAATTCAGTAAATTTTTTTACCTTGCCGTTCTCCTGGAGACAAGCCTCGATTAACATCCCACAGCAGGATGCAGTGGTCGCTGCGATGCTTTTCCATGGCTACCGCCAGCATGTTGGTCTCCACATGACTCCATGACACCGAGTTACATAGCCGAGGGTACTTTGGCACTGGAATATATAAACTCAAAAATAAACTAGATATAATCTCCAATTTTACATTTTAGCAGAGAAAAGCACCTACTTCTACTACCAGCTATAAATATTTTAGTCGCAGGTGTTGTAGAAAGCAAATTTTGACTTTGTAGACCATTATAAATATGGGAAAACTTAGCAGTACAGGAGCATTTTCTATAGTGTTTACTGTTCCACTGCACTTTCTAACAAATTCAGAAAGTACGAGGCTACCATACTTTGGTAGGCTCATTAAATATGTTCAATATTCTTACCAAACTCCCTCCCCACTAGACCCAAAGGATCATAGTTTTGTTTCAAACTAGACAGGCTAACTCTGCCATTTGCGTAGCCCAGGGCAAGCAAGGGATCAGGCTGCTCCGGGATTGCACTTATGTCCACACAGCGGACTCCGTTTGCACTCTGAGAAGCAATTACAGTTGCACCGTGTGTAGAAGATATTGGTACAACTGCAAAAAAAAAAACAAATAGGTATTCAAAATTATGTTACTTGTGTATTTATAATTTTTTTTTCCCATAAAATGATATTATATGAAGTCTAATAGTAACATAGAGACATGATAATTGGTGTATGATTATTCTTACAAGTAGTTTTCTTCTCAATCTCCTGAATATTCGACACTTCGTACAAGGTTATGTCTGGACCCCATATAATGAATTTGTCATGGTGTACAGGTGACCAAATAACGTCCAGTTTAACACCCGACATTCTTGTTTTTATCAAAACTAAATAGGTACCTAAATACTTAATTTGTTGACATCGTTTTAGAATAAACACAAACAAAACGATTGTTTTGATTTTTAGCAATTGTTAGATTTACAAAGAGTGTTGAACACGTCAGTAGATGTAGTCAGTATAGTAGAAGAACCACAGATCGGTAACTATGTATTCTAAAGAACAATTATTTTAATCAAAGAGAACTAAACATACCACATATTGTGTGTATTTGAGAAAAAAAATAATAAAAAAAAAAGTAAAAACTGGTTTATTAAACAAACATTATTACAGCTTTTTTTTACCTATGGTCTACACATTAGGCTGAGCCAATACTGTGGAGGCCATAATACAAATTAACATAAAGTTTGTGCCTCGGTTTCATAACTAGGTATAAAATTAATATAAAAAGAGCAAAGCTAACTAAGATACTTATAAGAGAAAAAAACTTGTATGTTTTGTCTCTTGGACCGATTTCATTTTAATATCGCAATGTTTCACTACATTATATCAATCACATACATTAATACTGACAAAATTTTCAAAGCGACGAGCGAATGAGGTCTTACAAGTAGGGATAGGAATTTTAAATATTCGATATCTTACAATGGACTCCAAATCCGATGAGAATAAAACAGATTTATGTACGGAGGTTGAAGTTTTATAGAAAGAAGTGATAAAAAGATGACGTACGGTTAGAACTGCACTTTCTTGCTAAAGATCATCAGTCGGGAACATATATATGGATTTTTGAGCATGACCTTAAGAAACGAACGTTGCGCGCGTTCAACTGTGAAAAGACGAGTTTTGGAGCTGCCCCAACAGGTAACACAGTAAATTCAATCTCTTCTGATTGGCATAAAGCAAAATAATAAGATTTAAGTATTTCAGGACCAGCTACGTCACGTAGATTTCGCATTATACCTACCATCTTCCTTAATTTAGAAGATAATACGTCTATGTGATTCTTAAATGTTACATTTTCATCTACTAGAACGCCAATTTCATTACTTTAGTCCACAGTCACAATTATAGATAGAAGTTAATTTTGAGAAAGAGAAACTGTCATGTAATTTGATTTTTGTGTTCAATGGTGGTGCCGAAACTTCTTGTGAAAACAAACATACATAGTTTTTTTAGTATTTAGCGTTAATAAATTGTTTTCTAGCCAGTTACATACAGAAGACATACCCAATTCAGCAAAATTAGATACACTCTGCCTCGTAACGCCGTGAAATATAACAGCAGTGTCATCGGCAACACACTAACTCAGAGTTGACCATAGGAAGCTCATGGATGTCGTTAATTTACAAATTAAATAGTGGCCAAAAATACTACCTTGCGATACTCCGAATCTGACAATTTAAGGTTTACTAATAGCTTGCAATATTTTTGCACACTGTCTCCACTCTGTAAGATAACTTTGAAACCAAACCAATCTAATGGCGAACCTCTTATTCCAAGGCTATACAGTTGTCAAAAGCCTTCGCCAAGTCTAAAAAGACCCCAACATGATTTACCTGTATCCAGATTAGCTGATATAGTTTTGGTTAGTAATGACACAGCATCCTCGGTGCTTTTACCTTTACGGAAACCGAATTGCCTTTCAGAGATCAGGTTATGGGACTCTAGAAAGTGAGATAGACGTATGTTAACAACATTTTCAAGTAGTTAAAAAAACCCCGAGAAGTGATATCGGGCGATAGTTGTCAATTAAGCTTCTATCTCCACCTTTATGGATCGGACATACGGATGGTAGTTTCCATTCATTCAAGATTTCATTCATTCATTGAATCTGAGTCTAGAAAACTAGACTCAGATTACAAACAAAAACGAAGGGTTTGGATATTGGGTCTTTGATGTATTTAATTAAAGAATTTCCAAGTCCATCAATACCCAGGGCATTATCATTGGCCAAATTCATTATAAGTCTTGTAACTTTCTCGGTATCGGTCGGGCTTAAGAAAAAGGAATCTACAGGTGTACGATTAAGTTTAACTATTGAAGCCAAGTTTTCTTCGTGTAAGTGTTAGGGTTTTATAGGCAAATTTTTGTCCTACTGTCGTAAAATGTTAATTACATGTGTCAATGGTGGACTGAGCATCTGGACAACCAGGAAGATTTCGTCTAGCCTGCAAATGAAGTCGATCTCGATGGCGTATACAACGCATTATGCCCGGTGTTGTCCAGGGTTTTAAATTGTACTTGGATCTGCATAATGTGACCTCAGATGAATGTTTTTGTACCGCGTTCACAACAAGCTTTAAACAATTTTAGCTGCACTGTTTACCTCATCACAGTTATATATCAAGTCCGAATCAGCAGCATGGAGATCTTTTTTTATAGCTTCATAATCCCGTTTTATTCTTGTTCGACTCAAACGTGTATATTTAGGTTTACTTATGTTTATTTCAGTCACAATAATTCTATGGTCAGTAATAGTAGTGATTCTTGGAATCTTCTCCTGGACCCCCTTCTCAGAGGACTAGACTCCAGAGGAAACTACTGCCAGGCTTTTGCGGATGACGTGGTGCTTGTGTTTGATGGAAACACGGCACTGGAGGTCGAACGTGAAGCCAACGCCGCTCTCGCATATGTGCAGGAGTGGGGTATTAGAAACAAATTAAAATTCGCACCAAATAAGACAACAGCACTGCTTATTACAAATAAGCTAAGGTACGATACTCCACTCCTGCGCATGGGCGGGACGGACATAGGATACTCGGAAGATGTCAAGATCTTGGGGCTTATCATAGATAGAAGGCTGACATTTAATAAGCACGCGGCACATGTCTGCAAAAAAGCGCTCAATATTTATAAACAGCTTTCAAGAGCAGCCAAGATCAGCTGGGGGCTTCACCCAGACATTATCAGGACGATCTACACTGCCGTAGTCGAACCTGTTATTCTGTATGCTGCTAGCGTTTGGGCACCTGCATCGGCAAAGACCTGTATCAGAAGAAGGCTAAATGAGGTGCAGCGCGGATTCGCCCAGAAACTGTGTCGCGCCTATCGCACGGTCTCGCTCCATGCGGCGCTGGTGCTGGCAGGGATACTCCCTCTTGACCTTCGATTGCAGGAAGCTGCATCCTTGTATAAGGTCAAGAAGGGAGCGTCTGATCCAGGGCAGGGTGCTGAGGAGATTGAAAAGATGGTAGAATACGCCGACGTACCACACCCAGCTGAACGGATGACCCTCGAGTTCCAAAGCCTGGTAGACAGTGAACACGTGGAAACACAGAGTACACGAGCAGTACACATATATACAGACGGAAGCAAGATTGAAGGAAAAGTAGGTGCAGCCCTCTCCATTTGGAAAAATGGAAGTGAGGCTAAAAACCGAAAACTGAAACTTTCGTCCTACTGTACCGTGTACCAGGCGGAACTGCTGGCCATCTGTGAGGCAACCAGGGAAATTATACGAAGCCCTGAAAATGCATTTGCCATCTTTAGTGACTCTAGGGCAGCCCTTGACACTATCTGCAATCAAGAATCTCCACATCCTATAGCCCACAAAATACGAATCAATATAATAACTTGTAAAACCCGGAACAAAGATGTTAGCCTGTTTTGGGTGAAAGCCCACGCCGGAGTAGCAGGAAATGAACGGGCAGATCAACTTGCCAAGGATGCCGCCCTCAAAATGAAAACAAAGCCAGAGTACGACCTTTGCCCGGTTTCATCTGTCAAGCGACAGATTCGCTCGAATACTCTTGACAGATGGAACCGGAGATACAGGGAAGGGGAAACGGCATCCGTGACAAAAATGTTCTTTCCGGATGCGGATAAGGCGTTTAGGACAGTCAGGCAAATCGAGCCAAATAATCTCACCACCCAGGTGATGACGGGGCATGGAGGGTTCTCGGCGTACCTCACTAGGTTTAAGCGAAAAGAGAACCCATCATGCATATGTGAGCCTGAGGCGGATGAAACGGTCACGCACATACTCTTTAATTGTCCCGTGTTCGGACTGGAACGTTTCGAGGTTGAGCAGCTATTGGACGTTGAATTAAAACCAGAAAATATGAAAGAAATCATGCCAAACAAAAAATGTAGAGATATATTCTTTAAATATTGCAATAAAATAGTAACTAGAGTAATAAATAGAAATAAATAGTAAAATAAGTTATGCTAAATATGTATTTTGGATAATAGATATCTTTAGCATAGTAGAATAATGATGTATAAAATGTTAAGAATAAGACAGTAGAATAAGGAATTTGTATTTAATTGATAGCTAATTAGTTATAGGTTTCTAAAGTTACTGTAATAAATAGATTTATAAGATTTGTAAGACAGAGTAGCGTCTACTGCTCGAAAAAGCCGAAGAGTTTTCGGGCTGAAACGTTACAATGTCATAAGCATAAGAAAAATATGTATGATTAGTTTAAGCATAATATTTATACCCAAGAATCCACTCCTTAGATTATTAGGCCCCATGAGGGCCATGCATTAATAAAGATTCCCAAGATAGTACTTCCCATAGAAACTAAGGACTCTGAATAAATATCAGAGGGTCGCCGACGGCCGGGTTATTGATACCGGCAAAAAAAAAAAAAAAAAAAATAGTAGTGATTCTGACTGCAGCGGATAGGTTTGTATATCTGATAAAGATATGATAATATTAAGAGACTTTTTTGAGACATTTTAATAATCTAGTCGGTTCAGTAATAGCTGGTATTAAACTAAGGTCTGCTAATAAGCAATTATAATTAAGAATTTGAGATTCAGAGTTATCCAAAATGTTTAAATTGATTTCATCTGCAATTATACATGGAATTTTAAGATTTTGGAATTTTCCGAAAAATAGGGTTAAAATAATATTGATTAAGCGATGATAAAAACCGTTCATTGTTAGTATGCAATGGAGAGCGATATATGCCTAAGATAGACGCGACACTAGGTATGCGTATTGTAAGACAGTAACTAGAGCTGTTGTATGCTTCCCAATAAAATCACTCCATTTTTCATTTCATATGATTTGAATCACATCAAGAGTAGGTAGATACAATACTAATGCAAGGAATTTGTAAGTAGGTCTTAAATTGGAGATGTACCGACCACGGTCAGAGTGTACAAAAAGGGTAGTTGTTATTAATCATATTTATTGTATTGTAGATTTCCTAAGAAGGAAAACCAGAAATTAAAGTGGAAAAATGCAGTGCCTGAAATAAATGAAAGTCGTCTGTTCTTTTCAGAGCCCATTTTATTTGTGAAGACTTGATTCCTGGTTATTCTAAGAAAATGCTAAAACCTAACGTTGTTCCGTCAATATTTCCTGAGGTAAGAATAAATCATCCGAGTGGGCCCGTGCATTAACATAACCTTGAGGATACAAAGTTGCAACGCCTTTTCACATAGGTCTACTGAACTGATTTCCAAACTATTTTGCACTCGTGTTAAAATCACGGGAGCTGGTCGGGATTCCGAACAGGCGGCAGATATGACGTTTCTAAGTGATCCTCAAAAATCTTACTGAATAAAAATATTTTACTTTGACTTTTGACTTTGAACAAATCAATAAGGAAATATTAAAATTTTACTCTTTTTTTTTCGTCCA